>OY757923.1:3092108-3372108 GCA_963585895.1 Sepioteuthis lessoniana | reverse complement strand
ATTCTATTACGATGGCAACACGACGCATTACTCGACCTACATTAATAAATATTTGTAAATATTTAATATTGTTTTTTTTTGTTTGTTTTTGCGAGGAGGAGGAGGTAGAGGAGAAGAAGAAGGAGAAGGAGAAAGAGGAGGAGAAGATGAAGGAGGAGAAGAAGGAGAAGGAGGATTTCTAAAATATCTTCATAGAAATTCCAATATATCTATCATTCTTAACAGATAATAACTAAGTAGACTACATTACTCTCTCTCTCTCTCTCTCTTTCTCTTTCCTTCCCTCGCACGCACGCACACACGCCCTTTCACACGCTTCTCTCGCTCTCAATCTGTTTATTTATCTCGCTCTTTTCTGTCTTAATTTTTCCGAACCCATTAAAAGTTTCTAAACTTCATTCTTTACATTTCTAAGCATGTTATTTTATTCTTTTTAAATGTCGCTTCGCTATTTTTTCTTTCTTTTCTTCTTTCTTTTCTTCTTTTCTTTTTTCTTCTTTCTTTTCTTTTTTTCATATTTCTTTTCTTCTTTTCTTTTTTCTCCTTTTTTCTTCTTTCTTTTCTTCTTCTTTTATTTCTTTTTATCCTTTTTCTTCTTTCTTTCCATCTTTTATTTTTTCTTCTTTTCTTTTTCTTCTTTCTTTTCTTCTTATCTTTTTTCTTCTTTCTTTTCTTCTTTTCTTCTTTCTTTTCTTCTTTCTTTTTTTCTTTTTTCTTCTTTCTTTTCTTCTTTTCTTTTTTCTTCTCTCTTTTCTTTTTTTCTTTCTTTTCTTCTTTCTTTTCTTCTTTTCTTCTTTTCTTTTTTCTTCTTTTTTTTCTTTTTCTTCTTTCTTTTCTTCTCTCTTTCTTCTTTCTTTCTTTTCTTCTTCTTTCTTTTCTTCTTTTCTTTTCTTCTTCTTTCTTTTCTCTTTTCTCCTTTTTTTCTTCTTCTCGTGATTAGACAGCATTCTCAACTTACCAATACAACTGTTGACAATATCTCAAAAGATATTGAAAAACTAAAGTGCTAATAAATAAGTAAATAATCCGGTCATTTATAATCCAAAATGTGTGTGTGTGTAAATGTGTGTGTGTGTAAATGTGTGTGTGTAAATGTGTGTAAATGTGTGTGTGTGTGTGTGTAAATGTGTGTGTGTGTGTAAATGTGTGTGTGTGTAAATGTGTGTAAATGTATGTGTGTAAATGTGTGTGTGTGTGTAAATGTGTGTGTGTGTGTAAATGTGTGTAAATGTGTGTGTGTAAATGTGTGTGTGTGTAAATGTGTGTGTGTGTGTAAATGTGTGTGTGTGTAAATGTGTATGTGTAAATGTGTGTGTGTGTGTAAATGTGTGTGTGTGTGTAAATGTGTGTGTGTGTGTGTGTGTGTGTAAAGATAAAAGAACAGCAAATAAGAAAACGTGCATGAAAAAAAAGGGATCAATGCGATAATAAGGGAACAGGTAAAAGCATTGAAAATATTAGAATTGTGGATTCTGTCTGTTACTTAAGTTTTCTGTGTTTTTCACAATCTTCAGACGGAAAGAATATCATCAAAGACAGTCTGAAGATTATGAAAAACGCATCAAACCAGTAACGGATTCATTGTGTCCCTAATTCAATATCATATATATATATATATATTACAAAGGTATATGGTTGTCACTATCTCAATTGATGGGTTTGTTGCTGACCAAATACTGTATAATTTAGACAATGCTCAATATCTGTGATAGAGCTATTATATAATATGATTATAAATAAACATATATTAGTTTTTATATATATTCAATAGCATGGGTGCTTAACTGCGACCACTGGTTTTATGCCGTCTTTATTCGGTTATCAGGCAGAAAATAGCATGGTTGCCTATCTACGACCCTGTAATTAATATATATAAAAACTAATATATATCATTAATAATATTATTAAACTAATATATATGTGTGTGTGTGTGTGTGTGTGTGTGTGTGTGATTTTCCATCAAATCGTGCTGACAGAGGTGTACCTTAACTCTCTCTCTCTCTCTCTCTCTCTCTCTCTCTCTCTATCCGTCCCAATCGTTTATCTCTCCTAGCAGGTCCTAAAGTCTGTATCCGATGTCTGCACAGATCTAATGTAGGGTCAGTCAGTCAACACTGGTGTGTCTATGTGTTGGAGTCCACTGGACCTGCAGTGCCCAGCATGTCTTGTTCGTCTTACTTGTATAGTTTGTGAGATAGGAGCTAAGTGGCTGTACAGTTACTATTTTGTCGTGAGCTGCTTCCAAGATTTGTTCAAAACAACACGTAGTTCCCATCTCGCTCTTTCTCATAGCGTTTTGTTAGAATCCTGCTAATCCAACATGGCCACATCCTGGAAGAAATCACGTTTTATTTTATCAGAGATCAGCTACTCATAGGATCGATTTGCTTTCACACCTTCTCTACAGCGTTCAGTAGATGAGATACTGCTGCCGAGGTTTTAGGATTTTTCCAGCAATTAAAAGACTAGAATAGGTCGATGATTATCACACTCGTATTTTCCTCCTATTTTGGTAAAGACTTGTGAGAGATATTTGTCGTAGAGATTGGAAAATCTGATATTGGGAAGGAGAACATAGAAGGTAAAATACTCCGCTCAAATCAATGCTTTTGAACGTGCCGTTGTAAGTCTTTGTTCAGGAACCCTAAACAAGAGAGTACAAATAACCCCATTGGTAACGGCCATATTTGTGTTAACTGCAACTTTACTGGTTGATCTGCGACGAAAATATCGAGCAATCAGATGGAACTATTTTTGTCAACAACTCGAACGTTTATTATTGTATTATTACATGAGGAATGTGACTTTTTTGGTAAAAAAAAAAAAAGGGGTAATCATCCTTAAGTCTAACAATTTTCAGTGAATTAGAAAATAAAGACTTAAAAGTTAATCTCAAAACTGAAAATATTGGATATTATCTATTGTGAAACTCTACACAGCATAGAAACTCTGTTACCAAAAATATGAATCTGTAAGTAAAGTTGGCCGACTGTCGTCGACAGTGACCCGAAGGCTCCCTTTTCAATTGCTACTCCACCGAGGTGTTGGGGAGGGTGCTACTCCTTTCCCTGGATTTCTCCACTTTATCCTTGATACGTACGTTTTAATGCTGAGTGTTAATCAAGGCAGCATCAAGTACCATTTTTTGAGTGGAATTGAACCTTTGTCTCCCGGATCACTGGCGAACACTCAACCGATTAGATCAATGAATATGTAGCACTCTAAATTTTGGTATACCCCTATGCAAGGTTCTAAATAGAAAGTATGTTTTGAAAATAAAGTTTTTCTTAGTTACAGAGTCTCAATATTATAGAAAGTATTGATAGATTATAACTATTAATATTTTACAATATTCCTCTAGAAACAATAAAAATCTGGTATTTTTGATTTTAAAGAGAATTAATGACTTTCCTTTGCTAAAAGTGTTCGAGTTGTTTTCTTCACATTCAAATAATGTTAACAGGGGTCATGTAATGCATATATGAATAATATACGCTTCTTTGGTTGGGTTTTCTTTTCAGGGTTTGAATATCGGAGAGTGAATGGGGGTATCTTTTTTGCAAGGTAGGTTTATCGATGTATATTCCTAATTAGAGGACGATTTTTTCAAGAAGTTGATTATGTTGTTAGGATCTGTCGTTTCCAATAGATCTTTCAGATTTTTTTACATAAGAAAAAGCTGTTCGTGTACGAGCGAGATTTTACATTCGGTCAATTTGTGTTTCACCGTATATGACTTTTCCTATGAGCATTTTGCTGGAGGTTCCTGTTTCAGTATAAAAGAGTGAGTTAGTTTAGCGAGTGTTACGCAGAGTCGATTTACAGTGGTCACTTCTCTTCTAGTCTTATTTGGATCTGATTTTCTTTTAAAAGGGGTTGAATTTGATCGCTTATTGTGTAATATTACGGACAGGCGCTGTCGTCAATCAGTGAAGGTGTTACGAGACTAGCGCGTGCGGGCAGAATGACCTGCAAAGTTAGATGTGATTTTAAAATAATCACAGATGAACTATCACGTGTTTCGCTGGTGACATCGAACATTCGGGGATCTTCGATTTGTTCCCCAAAATCTCTATATAAGAAAACAAGTCAGGAGATTTTGGGAGGGTTGAAGGCAGTTGTCAAAACGGGTGCGTTAAAGGTTCCGAGGCCCCGACCCGTCCTACTCCAGTCTGCTACGACCTATCTGTCAGGCGTGTATCAAACAGTCAGCTCTCACCCACGCCGCCGACCCCACCAAGAGGAAAGGAGAAGAAAGACGCAACTAAAATGAACTTTTCGAGTTGCGACGATCAGGGCTGAATAATAAACGACTGCTATATTTTCTTCCCTTACCTTCGAGTTTGAGTAATTCTTTTTCTGTGGACTTCTTTTTTTACATCACAACACGTTGGTCCTATGGTACAGTTGTAAGTATTTCCTCGCGATAGTTGTTGCCATTTCTTCGTCAGTATTTGCTTGATTTTAAGTTTTAGATCAGTATATGGTATTTTGGAGTTTTTGTTGGGTGCCATGTCGAGTGCAGATTTGGCTATTAAGTCAACTCTATGGTTACCGTGGATTCCTATATGGCTCGGAATTCAGCAGAATATCACCTTTTTGGTATGACCCATTGATTTCAGAATGTTTAGGAGTTTGATACGAAGACAACATTCAGTCCCCGAAAACATTAGAAGTACTATTTGGTAGGTAAGAGAGGTATACTCTACATCGTCGATAACTATAGACTGCCCTGAGAAAATATCTCATTTAGCGTCAGTATACATCTTTCACTGTGAAATATGTATTTACTCAACCCCTCAGGGATAGGCACGATACGATATCAAATTTTTCAAGCGTTTTAAAACTAGTTTAAACTCAGAGTTTTCTTCCTCCAACATAAATTTGTTGACCCAATCCCGATTGCGTCGGACACAATGATTTTAAAAGTAAAATTTGAATAAAAAATAGACGACAAACTAAGGTATTTATAGACAATATAGATATTCCAAAACAAATGCGTCCTTTAATCAAATATATTTCAATTTTAAAACGGAACATAGGAAATTATTTCGACGAATTATAAATGAATCAGGAGGTGTCCGTGGTGTAATGGTTATCGTCGTAGGAAATGGACACGGCGACACGAGTTCAAATCCTGGACGAGACTGATTGCATTTCACATAGCACTAATACCCTTGGGAAAGGTATGAATCCAATTATTCTCCCTCCGGCTATGGGTAAATAGTAGGGCAGACTAGGTTCTTCAGCTTTGGTGAGGCAACTAGTCTAGGAGAAGGAAAACTCTGAATTCAAACCTGTTAAACTTCGCTTAAAAAATTGACCTTGTGTCACATCCTGCCCGAGCGGAGGGGTTAGGTAAATATGATTATAAATGAATCAGCGGTTATACGTTGCAATTCAGCGATTTCTCGTTTGACTTATTTTAAATGAAGCTCTTTCAATCATTATTATTTTGACGAGTATTTTTCTTTATCTTCCCAATTTTTCTTGTTTGTCAATCATTATAATCAATAATTTTGACTAGTATTATCTTTCATCTTCCTAATTCTACTTGATTTGACAATCATGATTATTCATAATTTTGACGTATTTTTCTTCATCTTCCTCATTTCAGTTGCTTTTTAACGCAACTCATTCGTAATGTCACTTCTAACCCCACAAGGAGAAGTGCCCACCAGAAACAACAATTAAGATTAAGGACCTTGTGAGACTGAAGTATGGTTTTATATACCTGCTTCTTTATCATCATAATATCACTGAAATCCAAATGATTTCTTAGTGTCTCTTAATCCCCCTGAGTTCTATTGGTCAGCGCTATTTTTGTTGCTATCGTTTAACTTACGAATAATGTCAAGAGTATTTGTAATAAAAATTAACCCGCTTCGTCTAAGAATAATTGTTAAGATCGGCTAGAATACCCAAAAGAGTTGTGGAGACCAGTAACTCAGACTCCAAGAAAAAAATAATCTGTTAATACTGGTGTGAAAAACTTACATGAAGTGATAAAATAATAATAATAATAATAGGAATAAATACCTGGGCTGTGCCCCTCGTTAGATATTCGGGACCAGAGATGAACTTAAACAAACGGACCAAAGAACCAGTAAACTTATGACCATGTATAAGGCATTACATCCCAGAGACGACGTTGACAGACTATATGTATCAAGAAAAGAGGGAGGAAGAGAACTTGCCAGCATTGAAGACAGCGTTGACGCATCGATACAACGACTCGAAGACTATATATAAAAACACGAAGGAGGACTGATTACAGCCATCAAAAATGATACTGATTATACAATGGACAACAGAATGTCAATAACTAGGAAACAAAAATGAGAAGGAGAAACAACTGTAAGGGCATTTTAAACGACTAATGAACATTTCACACCAGAAAACTGGGACCTGGCTAAGAAAAGGGATCCTTAAGAGAGAAACAGAATCTCTCCTAATAGCAGCACAAAACAACGCCGTTAGAACCAATCATATCATAGCGTGAATAGATAAGACGCAACAAAATAGCAAATGTAGGCTATGCGGTGACAGAGATGAAACCATCAATCTCATAATAAGCGAATGCAGCAAATTAGCGCATAAGGCACGATTAGGTCGGCAAGGTGATCCACTGGGAGATGTGCAAGAAATTTTAATTTGACCATACAAACAAATGGTATATGCACAACCCGGCACCTGTCCTAGAAAATGACACACGTAAACTCCTATGAGACTTTGACATACACACGGATCACCTAATCTCGGTTAGAAGACTTACCAGCATTCAAGATAGGGTTAAGGCATTGATCTGATGCCTCGAAGACTACATACACAATTGCGGAGGAAGACTAATAACAATAACCAGAAACAATAAAGATATCACAATAATCAACAGAACAGAAATAACTGGAAAACCAAAATGGAAAGAAAAACAATTGTACGGACATTTCAAGCGACAAACAAACGAAATCTCACACAAGAAAACTTGGATATGGATCAGAAAGGAAAACCTTAAAAGAGAAACCGAATCTCTCCTGATAGCAGCACAAAACAACACCATAAGAACCAACTGCATCAAAGCAAGAATAGATAAGACGCTGCAAAATTGCAAATGTAGGTTATGTGATGAAAGAGACGAAATGATCAATAAGTGAATGCAGTAAATTAGCGCAAAAAGAGTATATAAGACCAGACACGACTGGGTAGGCAAGGTGATCCACTGGGAATTGTGCAAAGAACTTAAATTTGACCATATAAACAAATGGTATATGCACAACCAAGAATCCGTCCTGGAGAATGAGACGCACAAAATTCTGTAGGATTTTGAGATACAAACAGATAATCTAATATCGACCAGACGACAAGACCTAGTGATAGTCAACAGAAAAAAAGAGAACCTGCAGAATAATGGACTTTGCCGTTCCAGCTGATCACAGGGTAAAACTGAAAGAAAGCGAAAAGAAAGTTCCTAGACCTTGCTAGAGAACTGAAAAACGATGGGACATGAAAGTGACGGTGAAAACAATTGTAATTGGTGCGCTTGGTACAGTCGCTAAAGCTTCTATAAAGGTACTGGAGGAATTGGAAATAAGAGGACGAGTAGGGACCATCCAAACGACAGTATTAGTAAGATCGGCCAGAATACTGAGAAGAGTCCTGGAGACTTGCTGTCACGCAAACTCCAGTGGAAGATCATCAGCTAATGCTGGTGTAAAAAAAAAAACTCTCAAAGGAGTGAAATAATAATTGTCACAATTCGAAAGAAAAATAGTTTCGCGTTCTAATTAGAAATAAACACCAGTGTTTAAAGATCACTATGACACGTTTAATATTTTATTCATGAGTCACACACTAAAATAATAAATGTTTATTTACATAGATACAATAAAGCAAAATGAATAAATTTGACAAATTACTGAAACTATTTTACTCATTTATAACTTCATATCAGGAATACTTTTGTAATATATGGGACGATTACCCACTACTTCTCAAACTTATACTCCCCCAACAGTAGAGTATAAAAGAGTAAAATCTTACAGAGTGGGATTGTTGCGTAGCCATATACACGAATATGGCCATGTGCAAAATAGACATGTAATGTTCATTACTATAGAACATATAAAGAACATAGGAATCTCGGAATTCGAAAACACGTAACGACTTCTTGTTCAGGTACGAAACCTTTTTATTAACTTTGAGTTAAAGGTTTCGACGTAAGGAAGAGAGACACAATCTTCTATACTGTCTTATTCATTTGGCCCCCAACTCGAGCGGCCCCCCATAGGGCGCAAACTCGCCTCGCGCCTGCGAGCTCCAAAATCGATCCTTCTCGTTTGGCGTCTAAAACCCGACTCTTATTTTCTTCAAATTCTCACACAAACTTCCGCGTGCTTCCGGTGCGTGACGTCACCCGCACCTTGTCACCCAGTATCGTCTCGGACAGTTATGACATCTGAGTGACACTTCCATCCGCTCGCGCGCACCCGCGTTAACACCTGCTTCAATCTTACACCCAAACAACCCATGTGCTGAGCCGAAAGGTTCTCAGCCTAACTAAACTCAAAGGCATGAACCGAAATCCCTCGCCTATTTCATAACAGGATGTCACGAGTTGAGAGGGTAGATAGACGTGTACGTACATGATTATTAATATGTATGCTCTCATCTAATAACGAGAGTAACACCTTTCTTTTTTAATTGAAATTCCAAGAAAAAAATCTTTAATTCGTTAACTGTCGACAAGGAATATTGCAACTGTGTGCTGGCTCACCGTCTATACGATAGAACTTCGACAGTACCCTTTCTTCGACAGTACCCTTTCTCTTTAAATGTGGAATATTATTCGATCTGACATTTTTCAAGTGCTTTTTTTCCTCCCTTTAATTTGCATAGAAAAAGAATCACCTAAAAAAACCGAGATTTTAAAAAACACATTTTAAAGAATTTACTTATGATAAAAACCATAAAATGTTAAAGTCTGAAAACGAATGTTTGCGTCAACATGTCTCGATAATCTGAGTCGAGAAACCAATAGAGACAAGAGAACTGAAATTTAATTCTACAATCTATAGTATGGGAGACTTCCCATGGAGTAGTTGTTAACATGCTGAACTACAAAATCATAGTAGGCGAGTTCGAACTCAAGTCATGCTATTAGGTTCACTTTCAGATTCATATCCTTGGAAAAGGTAGGAACTTCTTTATCCGTCGAGCTCTGGGTTAAATAGTACCACTACTGTTCTTCTGCCCTGATGGATTTGTCATTAAATAACCCACGATGGTTGATATGTCATTAAAAAAAGAAATCAAACTAAACTAAAGCATAAACTATATTATTACTTAGAAAGAGTTTGCTTGTCTATCCTCGAGAAACGACTAAACCGAGCTGCCAATAATTATAATTACTTCGGTACGTATAATTATTGGACCCAGGAGAATGCTGTAAAATATGTTGCTTCCCATTGGAAAAGATGGGTTCTAATCGAAAATTGGTCTCTAACAATAAATAATCCGTGAGAAGCCATTTTGCTGTAAGGTGTAATTAATCATCCATTATTTGAATTTTTACAATTCAAAAGAAAAGAAATCAACAAACTATCTCGAATTCACTTTTAACTGAGTATAACTAATTAGGTTTTCATGGTAGATGGAGATTTGAATAAAACACATTGCTTTGAATTGGATGAAAAACAAAAATGTTTAAATCGATTAGTCTCTTTTCTGCTATGTGTATTGATCTCTGACACTAATAATAAATCATTTGCTTTCGTTTGGATGAATTTTTAATTGCAATAAAGACTGAAAAATAGATATTATTTTTAAAATCATTAATTTTTTGAAAAATCTTAAAATAGACAATATTCTTTAAAAAATGAAAAAATAGATTTTTAACATTTATCTCTTAGTCTTAACGTTTGAGTCTGATTTCAAAAATTTGATTTAAGAATCGTTGTTGTTTGTGGGTGTTGTAATTTTTTTTCTTTCTTTTCGCCTTAAAAACCAGCAGCAATCCAAACGTTCACTTTATATTTGTCGTAAACTCTACTTCCTCTGTATATTTAAAATCTATTTCCTTGTGTTTAGATGCGTTGATTGCGTGTTTTAATTAACTTTTTTTTTTGCATCAGAAGAGTCGCGGTGGCATCGTGGCTAAAATGCTGGACTGCGACATCGCAGAAAGCGATTTTAAACTCCAATCTGACTATTACTTTCACTTTCGGACTTTTGTCCTTCAAAAAGGTATTAACCCCTTATCTCCCCAGTTATAGGCTAAATAGTAATACTCTTATGACTTTGGCATTAATTAGCCCAATAAGTTTGATATGCCATTAAAAGCTAAGAAACCAAACTTTTTTGAACAAACTGTTGGGGTAACTTTATGAACAGCTAAGATTTCAAATTTTAAAATTTGATTAACATAGCCATAGGAGAGAATAAACTCCCTGTGAGTCTCCCATTGAGTTCTCGTAACATCGGTCCATGTTGATATTGATGCTTCTATTTCGGAATAAGTAAAGGATTACTAGTAAAATTCTATAGTTAACAACTGTCCATGATGATACTGATGCTTCTATTTAGAGAGAAATGAAAGAATCTTATTAACATTTCATAGTTATCTCGGTTATATGAAGAATTTCATTACAAAAATACCATTTAGTTGCAAATTTAGTTTGAAATTGCATTATTTTCTAAGTTAGAGTATTTTAAGTGTATTGCTCTAATAAAAGTTTCGCTATGATATGCCATTTTGTTAGGTTATGATTACATATATACATGATGAGATTTTAGTAATGTATTTGTATAAAATACTCACACTTCATTTTTATAGTTGTCTCATAGGGTATACATTTTATATACATTCATGTACATCCCCACTCTCTCTGTATATATATATATATATATAAGGTTTCTTGGGTTTGGATTCTTTGATTTAATGGCATATCAACCTTTGTAGGTTATTTAATGTCAATGCCTTTCTCCTTGAAGAACAGTAGTGGTACTATTTTACCCATAGCTGAGAGGATAAGGGGGTTCATACCTTTCCCAAGAGTATTTGCCCGAAAGTGGACGTAATAGCGCTACTGGAGTTCGAACTCACTTACTACGATTCCGCTGTCCATCGCTTTAAACATTACACCACGAGGACATCCCCATATACATATAACTTAAAAAGATTGAGGCAAGTTCTCATTGGCCTAGTTGGTAGAGTGTTCGCCAATGGTGTGGGAGACCTGGGTTAAATCCCAGGTTGCGTCATCCCAAAGACTTTTAAAATGGCACTTGATACCTCCTTGCTTAACACTCAACAATATAAGGTACGTATCAAGGGTAAAATGGAACAATCCAGGGAAAGGAGTAGCGCCCTCCCTTACACCTTGGTGTAGTAGCTATTGAAAAGGGAGCCTTCTGGTCGCCCTCGACACTTTACTTAATACCGGACATTTGCATCATGGTTAGAGTGTTCGCCAACGGCCCGGGTGATCTGGGTTCAATCCCAGTCGAGTTATACCAAAGACTCAAAAAATGGTACTTGATGCCACCTTTCTTAATACTAAGCTTCATAAGGTACGGATCAAGGGTAAAGTGGAGCAATCCAAGGAAAGGGGTAGTGCCCTCCCCTACACCTTGGTGTTGTAGCTATCGAAAAGAGAGACTTCGGGTCACCCTCGACACTTTACTTAATACCGGACATTTGTATAATGGTTAGAGTGTTCGCCAACGGCCCGGGAGATCTGGGTTCAATCCCAGTCGAGTTATACCAAAGACTCAAAAAATGGTACTTGATGCCACCTTTCTTAATACTCAGCATCATAAGGTACGGATCAAGGGTAAAGTGGAGCAATCCAAGGAAAGGGGTAGTGCCCTCCCCAACACATCAGTGTAGTAGCTATCGAAAAGGGAGCCTTCGGGTCACCCTCGACTAAGGTCGCCAACTGTACTTTACTTATCTGATGATTGAACTAATGAGACAACAACAGAGGGTTGAGTAAACATTCATTCATTTTGTGTTATAGTCTACTCAACTAGCTGATTACAACCACTTTTTTGATTTATGAAAAAAGTTTTTAAAACATTCTGTTCATTCAATCTATTTCTCTCTATATATATATATGTATGTATCTTTTCTTTAAGAAAAAACAAAAACCGGTCACATAAGGATTATAAATTTATTTCCATCCTGTTATGTGTTTTCGATATAAATCAAAAACACCAAAAAAAATTAACAGGACTTCTTCAGATCTTTTGGATAAAATAATTCAGAATAGACACAGAAAAGAAGGGTGGGAGGGAATAGAAGAGGGGTGAAGAGTTTTCTCATCATTTAGCCCCCACTTTCGTTTTTTTTACTTTACTGCTGGTTGGAATTATTGTAAATTAATTCTTTTATTTTTATTTTTTAAATTCTAAATACATTTCAACTTAAAACTCCAGATTTTATACTAATTTAGATAAATACAACTTTCTTTAATAACTTTACGTAATTATTGCTCTGTAATGTCAGTTACATTGAGCTTTTTACCAGGAAAATTTAAATTTTCACTGTTGAATGGTTGGATTTTTTTTTTTTTTGTCCTAATGGAATTACTCCCAACTCCAGTTTAAATGGACCGAATAATACTTATATATAGTTAGGCTTCCTGATGATCCGATAAGGTGAAACTTTAGTAGATTTTCGACTCGCGATTTAGGTTAATTTTATAATTGGCTCCATTGTCTGGTGTTGAGCATTTTAGTAATTGTAGCATTGCAGGATTCGCGGAGGGTTTTTTGGTTTTCTTTTGACCACTGACTGCGTGTCCCTTGATTTTTTTTTCAAGGGGTCGGACGAGGTTGGCCTTTTCTTTCTTTTTGACCCATAATTTTTTTTCTTTTTCCCCTGGGCGGTGATCGGAGATACTTTTATCTCTTGTTCCTGCCTGGGTTTTTTTTTTTTTTTTTTTTTCTCGTACCATGAATACTGGTAGATATTAGATTAGTAAATATATATATATATATATATATAGAGAGAGAGAGAGAGAGAGAGATTATATATATAGAATACAGATTAGTAAATATATATATATATCTATATATATATATATATATATATAACCGGACATTGGCCTAGGGGTTAGTGTTCGCCAATGGCCCGGGAGATCTGGGTTCAATCCCAGGTCGAGTCATACCAAAGACTCAAAAAATGGTACTTGATGCCTGCTTGCTTAACACTCAGCATTATAAGGTACGGATCAAGGGTAAAGTAGAGCAATCCAGGGAAGGAGTAGCGCCCTCCCCTACACATTGGTGTAGTAGCTATCGAAAAGGGAGCCTTCGGGTTACCCTCGACTATGGTCGCCAACTTTACTTTATATATATATATATATATAGTAATCTGTACCACTTGGGCTTTAACAAAACACTTGGAGAAAAAGCTAAATAGGAACTACTCAAGGATTCCACGTACTGTTTTGAACAAATCCTAGAAGCAGTACCCAACAAAACAGCAGCAATACGACCGCTTACCTCCTATGATAAACCATCAAAATAAGACCAACAAGAGATGCTTGGCACTGCTGGGAAGTAAGGAAGAACTCATAAGTGATATTCTCCTGAGGACTCATATACATGAACACAATAGAGTTGACCAACCAGCAAAAATGTTAATTCATCAGTCCTGTGTGAACAATGGATGGCATTTATAGAACCTATCAAAAGTGATAGCCTATCAAGAGGACGGATGGGAAAGAGAGAAAGAAAGAAAGAGAGAGGGAGGGGCGGAGAGAGAGAGAGAGAGAGAGAGTCTAGGGGATCAAAGCTCTTGGTGTGCCTTGACTATGATACACACACACATACACACACACACACACACACACACACACACAAAAACACACACATATATATATATATATATATATAAGCTAAAAATTTAACATTGCTATTAATGTGTCAGTTTTTATCCATTACTGTCATTTCGTCAGTCATAGAATTTGAAAACGAGGTTTTATGCATGAGTGACTAAAAAATAAATATTCTGTAAATTATTCAACATACAAGGGTCATTCAATTGGAATTTTCTCTTAGAAGTTGGTAAGAGGAATCACTGTTTACAGTTGCACCTTTAACAAGGAAATCAATAGTGATTGGTCCATTTATGTCTCAGAACACTCAGTATGACCTGCGCTCAGAAATTTTTCTTTACCGGAGAGTCAATGTATTTTTACTCTTCTTGACACACGCTCGTATTAGCAACTCGTTTTTAATCATTTTTTAAAACTAAATTTTGCTTCTCTGAACACATTTAAATTTTTTCTGTAAATTTTATATAGTTTGAACATCTCCGTTATCAAAGGTTTGATGAAAGACCTCTGTTCAAGCCTGGTGTACTCTGTTTGATTTTCCACCATTTTGAATAGTCTCAAAACAAATATTTTTGGTGGAGTAAAAAGAATTACAATAAACTAATTCCAAGCAATACAGAGGTCAGATTTCTGGAAAATTATCGGAAACTTTTATTTTTATTTTTGCAAAAAGACTTCCTTTATTTATTGAATCTTTCTCTTATTTACCGTTTAGCCCAATTATCTTCAGCCATCTTTCAGGTAACTTCAATATTCTACTCTCATGCCAAACCTTAAAAAAAAAACAACAGTGTATGGATTATATTGATGCAAAAGATTTCAACATTTCTAACGAGTAGAGTGTTCACCAATGGTCCGGGTGACCGGGTTTTCAATCTTGGGTCGAGTCATACCAAAGACTCAAAAAATGGTACTTGACGCCGCCTTGATTAACACTCAGCATTATAAGGTAAGGATCAAGAGTAAAGTGGAGCAATACCAGGGAATGGAGAAGTGCCCTCCCCGACATTTCCGTGAAGTAGCAATTGATAAAGGAGTCTTCGGCTCACTCTCGATTAAGGTCGCCAACATACTTACTTGCTGCAACTAACCAGCTAGGGTTGTTGAATACACTGACTACGCTTCTGCCGAGAGTAAAGATACCCCCACCCCACTGTTAGCCGTGGTTGGTGACCCGTAGAGCTTCACGACAGGATACGTGTGGCTGAGCAGTCCATGACCTGGAAACCCGAGTGGTCACGGGAGCAGCATCTCTACACTGGCCCTTACTGGGCTAGATGGACTGTAGGAGAGGCCTGTTCCGATCAATCTACTTGTCATGTCAAGCCCTGGCACCTATATGATTGTCCCGACCATATTCTTGAAATTGCTCTTGTGGCAAACAAACACCCAACCATTTTTATTTTAAAGGTGCTAGAAGGCGGTAGCTGAGAGTCTCTCGTGTTGAGATAGTCATACTTGAAATCATCTGTGTTCAAACAACAACTACTACAATTACTAGCTGTCTAGTGTATCCCTTGATGACGTAATGCTGATTTATTTTCCAACAGTTTTTTCGATTTTTGGACAGGTATTGCGAATTGTCTAAAAGGATACTCATGACCTCCAGGTTTCTTTTGATGATATCGTAAACCCTGAGTTTTGGTCAACCTGTTTTATTTGACTGTTCTCTAAATTGAGGGTACAGGTTTATTGGATTAGTTTTTATGGCATATCAACAATTGTAGGGTTTTTAATGTCAAATTCTGTTTATATAAATATATTAAATATATATAATTTCGTTTGGTTAGGTTTTTTGGTATATCAAGCATTGTAGGTTTTTTTAATGCGAAATAAATAAAATAAACTGAAAAAATATTAGATATAAATGATTTGTAAACACATTTTGTTGATAACATTTTTCAACGATTGAATTAAACAATTAAATGGTTTCAAGTATTTCTATCAAATACGATTAATTCTATCTACTGTTAATCATTTGTTGGTGCACAGTTTAATGGTTTTAAGTATTGCTATGTAACAGTAACAATTTAACATCAGTTATTTGTTTTCACTCAGCGAAATAGTTATTGTTATTTAACGCTAATTCATTCTATTCAACATTACTCATTCGTTTGCACAGTTAAATGATTCCAAGTATTGCTATGCATCAATTAAAACATCAGTTATTTGTTTACACACAGATGATCAAACAATTCTATTTTTAATGACTCAATTTTGCATAAATCATTTGTTTGTACACAATTTAAATGTCAAACAATTCTATTCAACCCACCGATAGGACCCTTTCAGGTGTTATCACTCTGAGCCCGAGTGAAGCTTGGTGCGAGTGGACCTGGGTGCGATGGAAATGAAAGGGTACTTAGCATTCCCAAAAGCTCTAGCATTACTAGAGCCTCACCATCAGATGGTTTAATATCCTGTATACCCGTTGGGTGGGGTTGTAACCCTCTGCAGAGATTCAGTCGGTCTATTATATAGCCCTAGCCGACTGTTCAATGTTTTCCTTATCTACTGTTTTTGCAGTCAACTGTCCTCAAGTCTGTTTAAGCGGCTAGTTCATCTTCGCTTGCGTGGGACAATATCGTACATGTCAGAGAGTTTAGATTCGCTTCGATTAATTTATTTGGGATATGCGGTTAACACTTGACATTTGGTATTTCGCGCAAGTAACACATCACATAGACGTGAAGTCTTTGGGAATCCACTTTGTACCCGTACAAGTTTCTGCACGGTAGAGGGAGGGTTGAGAGAACGATGGCGCGTTATACTGCATATTCAATTTTTATGGAAAACTCGCTTTCTCATCCCACCAAAGGCATTGGAAGCATCTGACGTGTTTATATCTAGTTGTGCATCAAGACTGTTGTTGGCGTCAAGATATCTTAATTTGCTTACTTGGGTTAGTATCTAGCCCTATCTTGTATCTTGAATTGCAATACCTGAAATCATTTAATTTTGCAAACAAATGAGTAATATTAAATAGAATTATTAGCGTTAGTTTGCAATATTTAAAACCATGTGTGTAAACAAATGAGCTCCAATTCGTTTTAAAAAAAAGTTACCAACTGACTATTCGCTAACAGATCATATATATATATATATATATATATATATATATATATATGATTTGGCATTAAATAACCTGCAAATGTTGATATGCCATTAAACCAAATAATCAAACCGAACTAATTATCCTATAATTCACTATTAATTCAGTTTTGCTAATTAAGGTTTCTCTTAATCTGGAGAATTAGAATAAATACATTATTGCTTCGTCAAAACTTGTTATTCAGACGAAAAATCATAATGTTTAAATCGATAAATCTAGTATCATACACTTAAAAAGTATTTTTCAGCAATGATAATTATGGGGGTGTCCTCGTGGTGTAATGGTTAAAGCGATGGACTGCGGAATCGTAGTAAGCGAGTTCGTACTCCAGTCAAATACCCTTGGGAAACGTACGAACTCCCTTATCCTCTCAGCTATGGGTTAAATAGTATCACTACTGTTCTTCTTGGAGAATGGCTTTGGCATTAAATAACCAAGGAAGGTTGATATGACATTAAAACAAAGAAACCAAACCTAATGGAATTATCATTCACTCACCAAAACATTTTTGCTTTCTTTCATTAAATTTCGGTTAATTTTCAGGTATTTTGTTTATTCCAGCAGAAAAGAACGATACTGATTTTAATCTTTTTTCTTTTAGGAATTTTTCAATATCGTTTGGAGACTGTTGACAAGGCAAGAACTGTTTAATAGAATGAATAAAAGCAATTCTCCAAAGATAGTATATCTGAAGTATTCAGTGCATGTTGAACTTCTCAGCTCAACTCTAAGATCGTTTGCTGTGTCACATTTGTAACATGAGGATTGACGTGCTTATACAGCAATAGTTTACTCCCAATAAATTTTGATTGGTTGGTTGGTTGGGTTATATGGCATATCAACCTGTGTAGATTATTTAACGCTAAATCCATTTTATACAAATAAGTAGTTCTATTCCAAACAATTCAGTTTAGCACAAGCACGCAATTTAAATGTAAGTACACTGTTTATTTGTCAAAAACATTTCTGTTTCAAGCAATTCAGTTTAGTCAAACAGTTCTTATTCAAACAATTCAGTTTAGCATAAGTATGCAGTTAGTCCTATTTAACCCATAGGATCCTATCAGGTGCTACCATTCCGAGCCAGAGTGGACGGCGTAGCGATGGCAATGAAGGAGCACTCCGCATTCCCCAAAGCTCCAGCATTACTGCAGCTTCACCATCAGATTGTTTAGTGTCATATCCAGGACACTCGTTGGTGGTGGGGGTCTTACACCGATGCAGAGAAGCAGTCGGTGTATTCTACTGCCCCAGCCGACAGGGCAATATAAATTTTGTTTCAGCTAAGATTTTAAAAGTGGTCTTAAATCTAACGACAATTTTTTTCAATTTTCGATTCTCGTAAAAATCCATTCTTTTGTACCAATGACTATCTTCTCCAGATTTTCCCTTTATCTATCGAATAATGATAAGTTTTTAAATCACTGATGTTGCTTTCCATAATGTTCATATGGAACTTCGTAGTTTCAGAACCTTTTGAGATTTATAAACGACATATTGCACAAGTACAAGGATGGACTGAAAAGTCTATAGGCTGAAATGTTCATAGAATAGCATCATATTTCCTGTTGATAACTTTTTGACCAATAGGATCCAAACTCTGTAATAACAATGGAAAAGGTGTGTGGACCGGAATGAGGACAATGTTGAAAAATAAACTTATTTTAATCACTTTTTATGTGAGCATCTTGGTCAGCCTATGAACATCATTATGCATAACCGAATCCATTTCAAAGACATTTTTAAGATTTTCTCAATGAGCAAATTGATGAGCATCAGGGAGAGTGCTCCAAATATATAACAATTCAAGTCTATGAGCTAATATAGGACAGATTCAAGTCTGAAAGAAGGCTATAAAATATTGCGTATCCTATCATTAAAATGATGTATAAGATACCAATTGTTGGAAAATGTTTCTTTTTTTCAGATTCAACGAAAAGGATAAGAAATAAATGTGGAAAGAAAAGATGATGAACGATAAAACTAAAAAAATTGGAAAGAATGAGATAAAAAGAGAAGAATAAAAGTATAAAATCTGTCATTTCAGAATAATCACTAGATGTAAAATCTATCACAAAATTATCTATTACCCGTAGGTTCTGGAAAAATTCACAGACACCTCGTTTTTTTTTGGGGGGGGGTTTCAACCTTTCCGTAATGGAGAAGTGCTGTCTAGAAAAGAGATCATTGGTCCATAGAAATCATTTGTCTTTTCTTTCTATCATTCCTTTCACATATATATATATATATAAACACTAGCTTTATACATATCATACATAGCTTTATATGTATTAAATCACCTGGTATCTTTTCACCAAGCGAAAAAACAAGGAAGAAAAACCTGAGCGCAAATGTTTAATGTTCCCTTTATATGTAGATAGACCAACAAGTTCGTAGCCGACAAATGAAAGAAAAAAACCTTTGTTTTGCGTGACAAATATTTATCAGATTCTGAGAATAGTTTCTTCATATTAGCTGTTATTAAAATCACTCTATCCCAACCTTCGGCCTTCTTCAGATATCTTTGATGGTTGGTAGTCGTCTGAGAATTTTGGATATAATCCTTTATTCAATCCACGGAAGTAGATTGTTATCATTCTGCTGTCTATACTTAGAGGAAGGGTATTAAGTCTTTGTCACTTCTACTGAACGAGACTTTTTATGTACTATCAAACCTGGGATTGAACTCACAACTGCCTGGTAACTAGATACATCTTACGCAACGCTTTTACCCACAAAGACATTGTCCTTTAAAACAAGCTGGTGGTGATGACATAACCTGAAACCTGATATCATTTGCCTATCGCTTCATATAAAGTATAGTATTTTTTGCTCTGCTCATAATCTAATTTGTTGATGAGATTTATTTGTCTTAAACATAATGTCCTTTCTTTCTTAATTAAAAGCTTCCAAATAGAAAATCCATTTTCATGCTACGCCAACAAGGGAGTTTATTAGAGCCTAATATATACGCTAGGCCTCCATGTTAATGCACACAAAACGGAATACATGTGCTATAACCAAACGGGGGACATCTCCACTCTAGAAGGAATCCCTCTTAAACTAGTAGACAAATTCACTTACCTAGGAAGCAGCGTCGAATCAACCGAAAAGTACATCGAAGCGAGGTTAGCGAAAGCATGGACAGCTATCAATAGGTTATCGATTATTTGGAAATCAGACCTAACCGATAAAATGAAACGCAGTTTCTTCCAGGCAGCGGTCACATCGATACTGCTATATGGATGCACTACATGGACGCTAACAAAACGGCTGGAGAAGAAGCTAGACGGCAATTACACAAGAATGCTACGTGCAATCTTAAACAAGTCCTGGCGGCAACACCCCACAAGACACCAACTGTACGGCCACCTGCCACCTGTCACGAAAACTATTCAAGTTAGACGAGCCAGACATGCAGGACACTGCTGGAGAAGCAGGGACGAACTCACAAGTGATGTACTCTTATGGACCCCCACACATGGCCGTGCAAAAGTAGGACGACCAGCACGAACATACATTCAGCAGCTATGTGAGGATACGGGATGTTGTCCTGAAGACCTACCTAGGGCGATGAACGATAGGGAGGAGTGGCGAGAGAGGGTCAGGGATATCCGCGCTACCAGCGCGATATGATGATGATGATATACGCTGATACATTCATTCGCCTTATTTTCGAATACTGACTTAATTTCACATTTTTTACACAAGATCTGCTATACATGATTTCATTGTGTCTTTCCTGATTAGGGCTTTCTTTTTTCTTTAGTCATACTTTTGACAGGTGGCTGATACCATCTTTACATTCCCTGCTTCAGTTGCAGAGGGAGATGTGTTCCAGATGTTTACCTACAATTATGAATCTTTTCCGACACGCCACTGAAGTAAGATAGACTAACCGAGGCAAATCATATGCCTTGATTCAGGGAAAGAAATAGACAAGTGATATCTCAATGATACTTTAACTCGGAATAACTGACACAAACTCCTCAACAAAGACATTAAAATGAGAACAATCTATTCATTTGGATTCAATTGAGGTTTCAGTTCAAAATTCCCTGATAACTAGCAATGGTAGGGACTTGAAAAAGACCGGAAGATACAACAACCGAATCTTTGTGACTATAACAAACAATTTGAGAACACAAGTCAGAATACATCTGTGAATAATAATAATAATAATAATAATAATAATAATAATAATAATAATAATAATAGTTTCTCCTCTTGAAATTTTGACAAAACTTTTCAACATCGTCACTTTAGTTGCCTGTGCACTTGATTCAGTGATGAATATTCATCAAAATTCTTGCATCAAAATTCAGCAATTCTTTCAGACAGTGAAATTATTTATCTAGGTTTGTATTAATGTTCTCTTATGAAATTCACGTCAGCACCTAACAACGTGTCCATAGTTGGCCGTATAATTTTCTATCGGTCATGCAATTATACCGATTATGAGACATGTGTCTTTCGATCACATCAGCCATGACACTCTTTGATCATACTAATTGGTAATTATTTAAAAAAAAACTCACGTGGTAATCGTTACAGCAGCCAGTGTTCTTTACAAAACTGAGATTGGCACAATCGTGGGGTACCCAGTGAAGACTGAACTCTGTAACATAGCAAAGAAAATATTCCTTTCGGGGGCCTCTCGTCGATTGACACATAAGAAACAAGTCAGGCAAATCGTTGCTTGTGTTGTAGCTGGAACTTAAGACGTTTTGAAAAAGAAAAATTGGATAAATTAACAGTGTTTTATCTAAGAAAATGCTCACTCATCTATGTGGAGTTTTATTCATGCACAGTTGACGTGGCAAAGATCAAATTTAAGAAAAGAATTTCCATTAAATTAGAAGCTAAACAATTAAAATTACCAATCTTTGAGTTTGTCTTGCATTGTTTACCAAAATATAATCCACTAGAATCTCTTACCAAAAAAAAAAAATCAAATGGAACTAATTCATGCCAGTTCAATAAAATTCTATTATTAATATCATTATTCAATTTTCTTGGAAGTTATTTCATACAATTCCTTATCAAGTCCTTTCTATGAGACTTGAGGAAAGGTACGTTTTCTTAGAAAGTTATCGCGTATATTAGATTGGGATAAATTTCTTTCTAATTGTTTTTGCCGTGTTCACGAGCACAGCTTTTTCGTATTCCAGCTCCAAAATGAATAACCTGAGAGTTTCTTAAAATGTTTATGAATATTCTTAAACATTCTTAGTGTTCAGAATACTTGCAATTGCTATTTGTTACAATTTGCGGATTTTTTCACCAAAGCCACCACACGAGTTAAAGCAGCGCTCCTAGTCCTAATGAAACGACTGGCGCAACAGAATCTTCAGTCATTTCCGAATTTCTCCTGTAGCTAAAATAAGCATAGTGGGGTTTTTTAATCTATTTTTTATGTTGTGGGACTATATTGATAAAGTCAAGACATCCTCCTTTGTGCAATGGCAAGTGAGTTAGTCAAAAGGACCATCATTAGGGAGCTCTATACTTTTAGTCAGGTGCTACATCTAAGTTAAGCGTAGTAAATAAGGTCATATTTTTGAAGTAATTCAGAGGGATTGAACTCGGGAGAAAAACAAGACCAGATTTCATTATATGATTGTGTATATGTTATGTTATGAAGAACTATAGTTTGAGCTTGTTTTTATTTTTATGTATCTGCGCGTTTCCTGTCAGTATATACACATCTGTGAGTATGTGTGTGTGTGTGTGTGTGTGTATATGTATGTACATATATGTGTGTGTGTGTGTTTATGTGATTGTGTATGTGTTTATGCGTGCATGTCCATATGTGAGTGTTTGCTGGATATGCGCATGCGCTGTACTACCTTCGTGCTGACTGCTATTAAAAGTGGAATAAGATCAAGAGCGTCGCCAACTCCGAAGATGCGGCGGCAATAATTTTAAAAATATTTCACAATTACAGAAATATTGTGATGGCTCTCTCTCTCTCTCTCTCTCTCTCTCTCTCTCTCTCTCTCTCTCTCTCTCTCGTTGTCCAATGACGAAGAGATCGATTAAATCGACATTTTTTAAACCATCCACCACCATCTTTCTAACTGCCAAACCATTTTCATCTCAATTCGTTTTAACTACTTTTTTCTTCTGTTTTATCTGTGTTTATTTTATAGTTAATAATTTTGTGTGTTTTGTAGGAGACGCCTATTTCACTTTGACTCTATTTTATTTATTATTTTTCCTAACTCCACCCACTCTACGCATTCATTTTATTTTCATATTTTTCGGTTTTGTTTATTCACTTATTTAGCTTTTTCTTTCTCAGGTATTTTAGTATTGGCTTTAAAAGATAAGACAGATTGCCCGACTGGCTCTGGTAATCAAGTGGGAAGGAGAGAGGGGTGTTTCGAAAGGACGGCAACGAAAAATGGCGGCTATGAAATAAAATGTCTCTTTTATTTCGCTTTTCCTGTCTTTTCATTTCATTTAGTCTTGCCAGTAAATCTCTTTTCGCCTCACTCTCACTTTTTTTATCTTCTTAATTCATCCTTCTTCTTCTTCCTTTTCTTCTTCTTCTTCTTCTTCTTCTTCTTCTTCTTCTTTTTCTTCTTCTTCTTCTTCTTCTTCTTCTTCTTCTTCTCCCTCTCTCTCTCTCTCTTTCATTCTCTCTTTCAATCTGGCTATCTATCCCTCTCTTTCAATTGCTTTTTTCTTCTTTCTTTTTTTTTTAACTCAGTCTCCCCTTTCTCATTTTTCTCTTTTTAACTTGTCTCTCAGCACTGAGGTTTCATCTTCCTTTTCATATCTGAACATCTATTTCAAATTCTCTATATTTCTTTTTTCTTTGCGTCTCTCTCTCTCTCTCTCTCTCTCTCTCTCTCTCTCTCTCTCTCTCTAACACACACACACATACGATTTTTTTCTTTTCCTTCCTATATTTTTTCCTTTTCTCTCTCCTAATATATATATATATATATAAGGAGAGAGAGATACGAAAAAATCTGCAACGCTTACTACATATATATATATATATATATATATATATGATTAGTGTTACAGGGCACTGGGCCATATGAATGGAGAACCCAGTGAGAACGTGGCCTTGTACCAAACTAATCTTACTAAACGCATACACACTCACATATATATACATGTACATACAAGAAGTGTTACCCAAGACGCGCGAACCAAATCAAGTACTGACTTTTCACTCAACCCTTTGTGAGCTTGTGTGTAAAACACCATACATAGGACTATTTCGAAGGAAATGGTGGAAAGTAACAAAAAGTTTAAGCAGTTTTACAAGACATACACACACACATAGATAGATAGATAGATAGATGAGGGGTATAACTATAAGTTTGTAACCTAAGAATAAAAGTGTTTTACGCAAATATTTCTGATATCTTTCTTTGTCAATGCACTTAATACAATGGCGAATATAAATCACATGAATTGAACATTGGGAAGTGAAAATTTTAGATAAAAATTACTTTAATTCCCCACTTAATGCAATTTTGTTGTCATTTTCTGTTTTCTTTCTCTCTCTCTCTCTCTCTCTTTCTCTCTCTCTCTATCTCTATCTATCTATTAATCTCCGTCAGTCTCTCTTTCTCTTTCTCTCTCGCCCTCTCTCTCTCTCACTCACTCTCTCTCTCTTTCATACCCGTCTCTTATCTCGCTCTCTCTATCTCTTTCATTCTCTCTCTCCTCTCTCTGCCTCTCTTTCTACCTTTTTCATCTTTCTCTCACTTTTTCTCCTCTTCTTCTTCTCGTCTCGTCTCTCTCTCTCTCTCTCTCTCTCTCTCTCTCTGTTTCCTCTCTCTCACCTTCTACCTCTCCTTCTCCTTCTCTACCTCTCTCTCTTTCTCTACTCTTACAACCTTTTCTCCCCTTTCCTTCTCTTCTTCAACTTCTCCTTCTCCCTCACTACCTCTTTCCCTCTCCTCTCCTTTCCCTCTCTGCCTGTCTCTCTCTCTCTTTCTCTTCTCTTTATATCTATTTATATCTATCTATCTTCGTTTTTTCTTTTTTTTTTCTCTTTTCGTTTTTTCTTTTTTTTTTCTTTTCTTTTTTCTTTTGCATTCCTTTTTTTACTCTTCATCGCTTTCTCTCTTCTTGTTACTCATCTTCATACAGGAGTTTGTTCTTCTTTGTGTCACTCTTTTTTCTTTCTAAATTCTTTTCTTACTTTCTACAGCTCTCTCTCTCTCTCTCTCTCTTTTTTTCTCCTTTTTTTCTTCCTTTTTCTTCTCTTCTCATTCTATTGTACGACCTTCTCTCTTTTTGTCTTTTTTCTTTCCTTTTAATATTCTCTCTTTTGTCTCTTTTAATTCTTCCTCCTCCTTTTATCTTTCTACTCACACTTCCCCCTTTTTTCTCTTAACATTGTTCTTCTTTTCTGTTCCCCCCCCTCTAACTCTATGTCTCTACTTTTTCTTACATCCTTTATGTTCTCTCTTGCCGTCTTTTCTTCACCCTCTTTTTTTTCTCTCTCTTTGCTTTCCTCTTCATCCCTCACCCTTCCTCAACACTCTTTGCTTTCCTCTTCATCCCTCACCCTTCCTCAACAATCTTTTCTTTCCTCTTCATTCCTCACCCTTCCTCAACACTCTTTGCTTTCCTCTTCATCCCTCACCCTTCCTCAACACTCTTTGCTATCCTCTTCATCCCTCACCCTTCCTCAACACTCTTTGCTTTCCTCTTCATTCCTCACCCTTCCTCAACACTTTGCTTTCCTCTTCATCCCTCACCCTTCCTCAACAATCTTTTCTTTCCTCTTCATCCCTCACTCTTCCTCAACACTCTTTGCTTTCCTCTTCATCCCTCACCCTTCCTCAACACTCTTTGCTATCCTCTTCATTCCTCACCCTTCCTCAATACTCTTTGCTTTCCTCTTCATCCCTCACCCTTCCTCAACAATCTTTTCTTTCCTCTTCATCCCTCACTCTTCCTCAACACTCTTTGCTTTCCTCTTCATCCCTCACCCTTCCTCAACACTCTTTGTGCCCCTCTCACGTCTCCAAGAATTCAGTAAAGAAGAAACAGTTTTCCGATATAATCTCGAAAAAAAAAAAAAGAAAAAAAATTTAAAAAAAGAACAAAAAACTCAAATTACAAAAAACTGACCTCCAATACTTCTCATATCTGGTATCAACTCAAAACTTTTTCGGAGCCAATCTCATTGGGTGGGTGTGTAGGTGGAGTTTACCGGGTGGGTTGGGGCTAGTAGGGGGTCGGGGCAGTCTGTGTGAAGCAGGGGAACTTTTCAGGTGAGTCGAAGAAGACGTGGGTTAATTCTGCAATTGTGAAGCTTGTAGGAAACCGGATTTTGCAACTCGATAGCCAATATGGCGACGCGCACACATACGCCGAACACATTTGCACATTCTGTGTTAAACAAGTACACACACACACACACACACACACATGCATACACGCCCACACATACGCGTGTGCACACTCACATACACACACGCACACGGATGTGATGCGACCTCTTTGGTGGAACATGTACACATTTCCTGCAAAGCTAAACAACTCTCTCTCTCTCTCTCTCTCTCTCTCTATCTATCTATCTATCTATCTCTCTTTCTCTCTTATACACACACACACAAACAAGCAAACAAACAAACAAAAAAACACACACGACACGAATATAGAGGCGAAACATGTATGCACATCCTATCCAAAACGGTAATACACACACATACACATACACATACACACGTACATAGACACAAAAAGTATTCAATTAATTCCCTTACAAACACACATGGATGCGTAAACGCTCACACGAATTCATGCAAACATATATTCACACATATACAAGACTCCACAACGTATCAATTATGATCGTAGGAAATGCAGTCGGTTACCCGAGTTCAAACTCAAAACAAAACTTTCTGTTTGCATTTGAACAAATGTCTTTTGTAAAGATTATGAGTCAAACTATTCTTTCTATCTATGGGTAAATAGTTGGATTAGTTTTGGTATTGCAACCAGTCTAGGAGAAAGAAAAGTCTGAATTTAAATCAGCTGTACTTCGCTTTTAAAAATTTGACTTTGTGTCACATCCTATCCGTTCCGGAGTGGTTGAATATATATATATATATATATATATATATATATATATATATAAAAGAAATGAATTGTTATTTAAATGTCTCCGTAAAATAGATATAAGCTTATGTAAAATGACTTTTGGCTGTATATATATATATATATATATATATATATATATATATATATATATATATATATATATATACATTAGAATTCAAAATTTAGAATAAAATTTTATTCGTAATTTTCAATCATTTTTTAAATAACCTGGGATTTTTGTCGTTATTTTTTAAAGCGATTGTTCTTGATAGCTTTTATAATTAATCTTGGTTGCGACAGTGTTTTTTTTTTTTTTTATCAACTTTGACCTTCTCTGTAACAGGCAACGTTATTTCAAATCGAATCATCCACGTGAAAAGTTAAGGAGATTTTTTCTCAAAAATAGGATACATGCATAAAATAGTTTCCTGCTTACTTCACATAACAGAATCTTTCATTTTTTAATTTTAATTTTTAGTTGTTTTTTTCTTATTATTTCTTATATTCCATTTATTTTTATTATATTCAATTCATTTTTGTCGGGTATATATTTTGGTATCAATTCAACAAATTTTAAAATAGAAATTGACAACAATTTATTTGAAAATGGGGAATCCTTGATGTATATAGCTGTGTAACAGATTATTTATATATATATATATATATATATATATATATATATATATATGGGGGGGTATGTGTGTGTGTGTGTGTATAAAGTAAGACCCACCCCAACGAGTGTCCTGGATATGACACGAAAGAATCTGCTGGTGAGGCTCCAGTAATGTTGAAGCTTTGGAGAATGCAGAGTACCCCTTTATTGCCATAGCTCCCTAGTCCACTCTGGTCTGGAGTGGTAGCACCTAATATAGTCGTATCTATGGGTCAAATAGAAATAAACAGTGTACTTATGCTAAACTGAATTGCTTGAAATAAAACCGTTTTAACATTTAAATTACGTACTTATGCTAAACTGAATTATTTGAAATGGAGCTGATTTTGTTTGCTAAAACTGAATTGTTTGGAATAGAACAGTTTTTGACATTTAACTGTGTGTAAACAAAAACTATACTCATACTAAACAAAATTGTTTGAATTAGAACTGTTTGCCTGAACTGAATAGCTTGAAATAGAAATGTTTTCAAAAATTAAACAATGTAGTTATGCTAAACTGAATTGTTTAAGATAGAACTATTTATTTTTAATAAAAATGGGTTTGGCATTAAATACCCTACAAAGGTTGATATGGCATAAAACTCAAACAAACAAACAGCTATAGTTGAGTAGACTAGGATTTTCAATCTTGGTATGGCAACTGAAAAACTCTGATTTCAAACTTTTTAAACTCCACTTTAAAATTAACCTTGTGTCTCTTCAGTGTATATATATATATATATATTTATATATATATATATATATGTATATATATATTATTCATTCGGAATCTTGCATATTCTTATTTTCGTATAGAAGTAGATTTTAGAAATTAATAATAGCTAATGATATACGTTTTGATTGTATAATGTTCCTGTAGAAATGATAAAGTCTTGGTATCTTAATTTTGAAAGAAAATTATCTTTTTATAAAATAATTGTGATTATTTCTATCATAAAGACGACTCATTTTTCTCCTACCTTCTCACACGCAAGCTTCGTTTTTGCGAAATATCTTCTATTCTAATGAAGTCATCCCTATAGTGAAACATGTCACTTTAATTTTCCATACTGTTTTCTTTTTCTCATATATATATATATATATATATATATATATATATATATATATATATGTGTGTGTGTGTGTGTGTGTGTGTGTGTGTGTGTGTGTGTGTGTGTGTTGTTATTTATTTCCAACCAATGACAATGGCCAGTATTCAATCCAAGGCAAAAAGCAGGATATCGAATATGGATTTTCAGGGTGAACCCCGCTCCACACACACTTCTAGAATATTGAAAGATTACCACAGATGTCATTTTACCTCAGTGATCTTGTGGAATATATATATATACATGTGGGGGTTCAATGCTTTGTTTTCTGTGGATGTATCCATACATGAACCTCCGGTCACCTAACAAAGACAATTTTAAACTCAAACTGACATTTACGGAAGCCCGATATTGAAAATAATTCAAACGAACGCTAATAGGAATGGAGAAGGGAAGTCAGAGATCTCGGGACTGGTCATAGGTTGATACCAAAAGGGTCCAAGTTTGGGACAAAACAGCCAGGTAAGGTTGGCAACCAACTATAACCCTCGATGGAAATTCGAGCTGAGTGGCACCGACAACGCCGCCGAAGATTCGGTGATATGAAAGTCGAAGAACTGGAAGCCGCTATTTTGCCGAAAGTGGACGCCATTTCCGTAGGATATTTGGCGGCAGTTGTGGTTACGGGGCAACTACCCTGGGGAGAGAAACCAAGAAAATAGGCTTCATAAAAAGTAACGCGGGACAGACAGAGTATTGGCTGATAGCGGAAAAACAAAAGAATAAGTTATACTCTTCGGTCAGGGGCCAGGTTGGACAGCTAAGAGCAAGGGTGACTGAGAAAGACAAGGTAGTGGAAAGTTTGGAGAAAGATTTTTAATTACTAACTCAGAAACTGGGGTCTTTCTCGATTTTTGAGATTTTTGGAGAGGAAAAATGGAGATAAGGGCAAAAAATCAAGAGGAGGTAGAAATAATATTTGTTTCCTTTTCAAAACCTGAGAAACTTTTTGTTTGTATTTTTTTAAATCAATTTTACCATCGTGGAAAGTTACCTTTCTTTTGGCCTTCAGTCACTTTTTGTTTGAGCTCTTTTCAATTCTTCGACGTTGTTCTCAAAGTCGTCTCACTCACTCTTTCTCTCTCCCTCCCACTCTCTCTCTCTCTATATATATATATGTGTGTGTGTGTGTGTAAAAAATATCTTTTTTGTTGTCATTGGTCCAAAGAAAGAAAAAAGTGAATATTTCAAAATTAATAGGTACACTAACGGATTTATATTTTTTAAGATTTATTTCGTTCTTATTTACTAACTCGTGCAGGTTTGTTAAAACTTCTACGAGTGAGTTCGAGTCTCATTGGGTGTCCCATTTATATGGCCTTATCCCACATATGTTCTCTGACGAAAGCAACAAGCGGGAAACATACACGTATGTAAGAACGAAATAAATAATTCTTAAAAAATATAAATCTCTTAGTGGACCTATTCATTTTGAAATATATATATATATATATATATATATATATATATAACCCATTCAAAATGGAAGTACTTAAAATATTTTCAACATAATTTCCTGACACGTCAACACAATAAGTCAATGATTCCTTATTAATCACATAGATCGAACATTATACAGTAAAACTTTCAAATCAAATTTCAGGTAACTTATTCATCCAATTATAATCTGTATAAAGCGGGGTACATTAGTTTATTTACCAATAAAGTAAAAAAAACAATAAACAAAATTCTAATAAAGTTACCAATGCAACTGAAACATACACACACACAACCACACACACACACACACACACACACACATATATAGATATAGATATCACATTACGTGTCAGATAATCGATAATACCTCATGAACCTGACAGAAACGCGAAAAAAGCGTTTATGTATGAATCCTTTTTTAGTTTGATGTAAAATATATATGTATATATATATATGTATATATATATATTAGATTTTATATCTATTTAATAGCAAAATTTTCATGCCGTCTTATAACGACTATCATCTGTCTGATGATTGTCGTAATCAGACGGCATGAAACTTTGGTCGCAGATAAGCGTCCTTGTTATTAAATATATATAAAAACTAATATTTATTTTTCATTTACTCCTTGAAAGTTTTTCACATCAGTTTTAACTGATGGTTTTCACTAGAGTTTGAGTGACAACAAGTCTCCTCATGTCTCCAGGACTCTTCTCAGTATTCTGGCCGTTCTCAATAATACTGTAGTTTGGGTGGTCTCCACAAGTCCTCCTGTCCCTTTAATAATCCTTTAGTTACTGTACCAAAAGCACCAATCACAATTGGTATAATTGTCACCATCATGTTGCATAGTTTTTTCAAATCCCCAGCAAGGTCGAGGTACTTATTCTTCTTTTCACGTTCTTTCAGTTTTATTCTGTGGTCAGCCGGGACAGCAAAGTCGACAATTTTGCAAGTTCTCTTCTTTTTGTTGATTATTATTAGGTCTGGTCTTCCGGCCGAGATTAGGTGATCTGTGTGTATATCATAGGAGATTATGTGTTATTTTCTAGGACAGGTCCTGGGTTGTACATATACCATTTGTTTGTATGGTCAAATTTAAATTTCTTGCACATCTCCCAGTGGATCAACTTGCTGACCCAGCCGTGTCTACTCTTATATGCCTTCTGCGCTAATTTGCTGCATTCGCTTATTATGTGATTGATGGTTTCATCTCTGTCACCGCATAGTCTACATTTGCTATTTTGTTGCGTCTTATCTATTCTCGCTTTGATATGATTAGTTCTTATGGCGTTGTTTTGTGCTGCTATAAGGAGAGATTCTGTTTCTCTCTTAAAGTTACTTTTTCTTAGCCATAACTAGATTTTGTCGTGTGAGATGTTGTTTATTAGTCGTTTAAAACGCCCATAGAGTTGTTTTTTTTCTGATTTTTGTTTCCTAGTTATTGTCATCCAGTTGTCCATCGTGTTATCATTATCGTTTCTGATGGCCGTAATAAGTCCTCCATCGTGTTTTTGTATATAGTCTTCGAGTCGTTGTATCGATGCGTCAACGCTGTCTTCAATGCTGGCAAGTCCTCTTCCTCCCTCTTTTCTTGAAACATATAATCTGTCGACGTCGTCTCTTGGATGTATTGCCTTATACATTGTCATTAGTTTTCTTGTTCTTTCGTCCATTTGTTTAAGTTCATCTCTGGTCCACTTGAGAAAGGGTAGGGAATATCTAACGAGGGGTACAACCCAGGTATTTATTCCTTTGATAAGATTTCTGCTGGAGAGTTTTGTCTCGAGTAACTTTCTAGTTCTTCTGAAGTATTCTTTTAAAATTTTTTCTTTCATTTCTACTTGTTTGATGGTGTCAGCCTCCAAGATGCCCTAGTATTTGTAAGTTTCGTTTCCTGTGAGCGTTCTAATCTTGTCTTGATTTGGTAGTTCCATTCCGTCAGTTAGATGTCGTTTGCCATTATTATTATTATTATTAAAGCTCTATCATAGATATTGAGCACTCACCAGATTACACCGCATTTGGTCTACTAAAAACCCACCAAGTGCGATAGTGACAAACATGCAGTTATAATATATATATATATATATATATATATATATATATATATATATATATATATATATGTGTGTGTGTGTGTGTGTGAGTGTGTATGTGTGTGTGTGTGTGTGTGTGTTGGTTCTGCTTCTGTCTAAAACATATATATGTATATATATAAAGAGAGAAAAAAGTAAATATTTTACAATGAATAGGTCCACAAAGAGATTTACTTTTTATTTTTAATCATCTTTTCTTCTCACATGAGTTTTTGCTTGTTTAGCTTATTGATATCTTCATATATATATATATATATATGTGTGTGTGTGTGTGTGTGTGTGTGTGTGTGTGTGTGTGTGTGTGTGAGTGGGTGGGTGTGTGTTCTTCTCTTTACCGCATACTCTCTTTTTACCTCGCACTTACTTTGCATTTCTTTCTTTCTTTCTCCCTCTCTCTCTCCCTCTCTCCTTGTCTCTCTCTCTCTCTCTCTCTCTCTCTGACTTTCTCTCTTTCCTTTTTTTTGTTTCCTACCTCTCTCTCTCTCTCTCTCTCTCTCTCTCTCTTACTTTCTCTCTTTCCTTTTTCTTGTTTCCTACCTCTCTCTCTCTCTCTCTCTCTCTCTCTGCCCTTTTTTTTCTATTCCAATACTCCCCCCACTCTTTTTCCAGTCCATCGTTCGACTTCTACTCCTCTTACTCTATGTAGTTTTCCCTTTAATCCTGTCTGTCTCATCTCTTGACAAATGTGTTCCTTTCGCCTTCTTAGGTTTTATCTGTCTCTGTACACACCCAAACTAAGCTTGATGATCATTCGTAGAGAGTTCGATTTCCACTGATCATTGGATGCATATAGACTCGTGCCAAAAGGAAAATAGTAAATAACAATCAAAACAATACTTCCCTTTTTCCTCTCACTTTTCTAGATCTTTTTCCCCCTTCTCTCTCTCCCCCCTCTCTCTTTATTTCTCTTTCCCCCCCTCTCTCTCTCTATATATATATTCTTCATCCTCTCTCTCACTCTCTCTCTCTCTCTCTCTCTTTACCACATTTTCATATACGTTCTTTATTTCTTTATCTTTTATCTCCCTTTCTGTCCCTCTTACCCTTCATATCTGTTTTTTACCCTCTTCCACTCTCTCTATCTTGGTTTCAAGCATTACAATTTAACATCAGTAATTCCATCAATCAAGTATTCCTATCTAATACAAATAATTTGCATGGACGTGCACATCTGATATTCCTCACTGTCTCTCTTAATAGAGAGAGAGAGAGAGAGAGAGAGAGAGAGAGAGAGAGAGAGAGAGAGAGAGAATGATGTAAACTTCATAGAGATAATCAGATATCTGAATAAATAAGTAAACGAAAGATACAGTAAGAAAGATTCGAACACACACACACACACACACACACACACACACACACAATCAAGGCACGATCGAATTAAATAGACAGAAATTTTCAGATCAAGTATGTATGCGTTCAACTTGTCGCAAAAGTTTTCTTGGAACAAACATAAAAGCTCTTAGTCTGGTATCAATATTACCTGTGCTAAACTGGCAGAGACAGTGTGTGTGTGTGTGTGTGTGTGTGTGTGTGTGTGTGTGTGTGTGTGTGTGTGTGTGTGGTAGGGAATGGTTTGGGAGCAGTGAGGGGTTAGACATTGGAAAGAGGAAGGCGCAACTGGTCGGAGATCAAATTCAATGCCGCCAAATCAATTAGAAAGCTCTATCGGGTTCCTTAGCCACAGGTTTATTGGCAGAAAAATAAAAGCCCAGCAACTATAAAGTCTGCCTATTTGTCTATCGATCCATTGATTTAGGTAAATGATAGATAAGAAAAGACGAGCAGGTACGAAAATAGATATGAACAGATTAAATTTAGACGTGAAATAGTTATGAAAAGAATGAGATAGATAGAGAGATAGATAGAGAGAGAGAGAGAGAGAGAGAGAGAAAGAAAGAAAGAAAGAAAGAAAGAAAGAAAGAAAGAAAATGTAGCCTATATTATTCGAATGAAACAGATCATCTATTTTGTATTTATTATTTAATAGCATATTAACCTTCATGAGTAATATATATTGCCAAAGTCATCCTTGTAAGTGAACAGTTGTGGTACAATTTAGCCCGATTTTAAATAAGTTGCTCAGAAATGAGCAAATGTTTATATATATATATATATATATATATATATATATATATATATATATATATACGTAGTGCCTTCAATACGTTTCCAGACTATTTTTTACATGCATTTAAAATTGTCGTAGACTCTTGAAAATTCAGTATGTTATTGCTATACATCTTATGAGAAAACTCACCAATTTTTATGATTTCAGGTTCAAATGAACAACTACAGCAACAATTGGAATACACCCTACTAAAGCCTGATTGTCACACCTGATGAATTTCAAAAATGCAATCTGGACGTGAGGACACTTTAGAAGAACGATATGCAATAAAATTCTGTGTTAAACTTGGAAAAAATGCCACAGAAACGCATGGAATGCTTCAGAATGCTTTTCGACCATCTTGCATGAATCTAGCATCAGTTTTTGAGTAGCATAAGAGATTAAAGGAAGGCAGGGAGTCTGTGAGGGATGATGAGAGGTGTGGGAGGAGTAAGGAAGTCAATACACCAGAATTGATTGACCAAACGGTTAGGGTTAGGGTTACTATATTGAGGTTTTAAGGGAGTTCAGGTAGACATTCCGTCGTAAGAGGCCAGCACTCTTCAAATCGGGTCAGTGGCATTTCCACCAGGACAATGCACCTGTCCACAACTCCATCCTTGTCACAGACTATTTGATCAAGATGGGCACCAAGACAGTTCCTCATCCTCCCTATAGTCCAGAGCTTGCTCCCTGTGACTTTTGGTTATTCCCTAAGCTCAGAGGCTGTCGTTATGAGACAATTGAGGAGATGAAAGAGGCTGTGACGAAGGTCATTAACACGCTCACACAAGAGGACGTCCATGGGGCCTTCCAGAAGTTGTTGGAACAGTACAACTAGTGTATTGCAGCCAGAGGAGATTACTTCGAAGGGGACTTGAGCTTCATGTGTGTACTATCAATAAAAGTGCCCATACGAAAAAAGTCTGGAAACATATTTAATAATCCTCGTATATATATATATATATATATATATATATACTTTAAAATGAATTGTTCCACAACTGAATTTGGTTTCAAGAGGGGTTTTTTTGTTGTTTGTTTGTTTTTTTTTTTTTTGTTTGTTAGTTTGTTTTTTAGCGTTTTGTTTTTGTTTTTTTGCTTTTGTTTTTTGTTGTTGTTTTTTCTTCTACACGTGTTTCTGACTATTGAGTCGATAAACAAATTAACTTTCAATGTTATATAATTCATATAATAGTCATCATCTGCATGAACAAGTCTGAAGCAATAATTATTAAAGAAATTGACGTTTTTTTCATACAATAAGTAACTCGAATGAAAGAACATTTCAAATGTCTTTGATAATAAGTAAAAGTGATCATAGTCGAGGGTTAACCGAAATCTTCCTTTACAATAGCAACACCGAGGTGTAGGGAAGGGTACGAGTTCTTTCCGTGCATTTCTCTACTTTACCCTTTGTACGTACCTTATAATGTTGAGTATTAAGCAAGAATGTATCAAGTACCATTTTTTGAGTCTTTGGTATGATTCGACCTAAGATTGAACCCCAGCCTCCCAGGCCATTGGCGAATACTCTACCACAAGGCCAATGGGTTGGTCTTCGGTAACAGTTGGGAGAAAGTTCTAGAAAAAGAGACAAGTCTCTTTTTTCACCGAACCTTATAAAATATGTTAAATGAGATAATTCAACATGAAAATTATATATATAAAGGAAGGGAGAGAGAGAGAGTGAGAAAGAGAGAGAGAGAGAGAGTGGGGAGTTACAAAAAACCATGCACCAGTTTTTTAATGGACATAACTTCGAAGAAAAAGTTGAAAACTAGGTGTTAGAATCAGTTATTTATTTTTTATTTAAAACTTAGTCTGAATGACACTATGAAGAATGTATATTGGTTTCTTTTTTTTTATAATTGAGCATCGATGTTTTTAAATATGTTTTTTCCATGTTTCTTACCCACCATAGGTAGACTCCAAACAATGTAAAAAAAACAAGAAGTCAATAATCTTCTAAACCAAACATTACACAATTCTAAAACGAACATTACACAATCAAAACGGATATTGTTAAGTATTATTTATTATTAAACTCTATATCATTGAAATTTTATAGATTAGATACAAATTTCCAGGAAAATATCATTTTAAGTGTCTGTCCATTGTCACCAAAACATGCTATTTTCTTTATGATTCTTAAGTACTTTTACAGAAATATATCACCTTTATTTAAAATATAAGTACAGTTATTTCTGTATATTTTCTCTGTTATCTTTTGAACTTGGTTGCTCTATAATGGTATAATGGCCAACGATATCGTCTTACAGACAAATTGTTATCGAGTTCAATCTTAACTAGATATCACATACTTATGACCTTTTTCAAGATCTAAGATTCTCTTAGTTTTCAAGCAAGAGAAAGAAACCTGTTTACCAGACTAGGAAAAGTTTATTTGGAAATTCTGAATTTTGAAACTTTTACTCAAATCTTTTAGACTTTTATTCAAATTTATAACGTTGAAGATATTTAAGATAGAAATAAAATTAATAAAGTCTGTTTCATTTTTTTCCTTTGATTTGATATCTAACTTTTTAACAAATTAATCTTGCTCAATAATTATCTTTACCAGAATTTTTCTTGGGAAAATAGTGGTTCAGGGTGCGAGAGAAATACCTACCACATTTTAAACTATCACCTGTGCGGGGCAAGTGAAATTAGGCTTCATCTAGCTAATCATATATTTATTTATTTTTAGATCTAATCAGTTACGACCATGGCTTGGATAGGTGAAAACTGTGTGTTTGGCGCGTTTGCCGTTAAAAGTCTGGGTTTTTTTTTAAACTGATGAATCTGTAATTGATACACTGAGAACTTTTCCTACTCATTTCATGTTATGTTTCAATTATGCTACTCCGGATAGAAAACCAGTACTCGTATGGGTTGAAAATTTCAAAACCCCTGGTTCATCAATTAAAAGAAAGCCATGAAGATAATTTGGAAGCGCTCGAACTCCAGACAATGTCCAGACGGAGAGACAGTCTGTTGTGCAATCTCCTACACGTTCAGCTCGTAAACATTGTCTGATTAAACAAAAAAAAATGATAAGACATTAGGTAGATACTCCATCTTGCTAATGTCATTTTTTTGTACAATGACCATTTGCTTAACTTCACTTACACAACACAATTGACAGATAAAATGTGGGAGATATTTCTGTCGCACCCAGTGTGGTTTAGACTTTTTCCTTTATTAGCCATTTGTTGTTTTCAGAGGACATCGATTTTCTGTTCAGTAATAATGGGATCAGGACTCCTAAGGTGAAAGAGAAAATGAAATCGATTTGGTCTAATCAATTTCCAAAGTTTGTAACAGTATACTAAACACAATTTGTTTTCTTTTTGCTTTGAAATAAATCTAGTTTCTAGTTTCTCCACATAATTATCTCTTAAAAACTTATTTATATATATACAAGTAAGCAGTTGGATTTTTGATGATGGAACTTACGCTTGAAAAAAGGTACTTATGTTTTGAGTAAAGGTACATACATTATCATTGCATATCGTAATCCCTTTTCATAGCATCTCCTGGGACAATGGGAGTCATATAGTTGTATCCATGTTCTTTCCAAAAATCTACAAGTTGTACTGGGTCACATGGTATCAGTAGCAAAGTTCGACCTCTGACCTGGAGATGACATTTTAAAGTTTTGATTGCTCTCTCATTTTTTTCCGTTAGAAGTATTGTCCCTTGAAGCTTTGAAAAATGACGTGGCTTTACTTTGCCGTTTATACTTTGTAATATTGGTATATATTTTTGAAAAAGGTCTATACACATAAAGTACATATATATTTGACTATCCCTGTATGACACTGTGGCCAGGCTCCCTCATCGATATTTAGTAACTTGAATGGGTCACGCAAGGAAAAGACCAAATTGAGATTAGTGATTGCTGATCGATTGGCATCGGCGTCGCTACCGTAGTAATCAAACTCAGATCGATCTTTATCTGACAGATACGGTCTCGCCCTTCGAGATGCCGTCCAGCTTTGGGAATTGACATTAAAGATCTGAACGAAAGTCGGTGGTTGCGGACGAGGCAAAACCCTGCCTTCTGCCAAGCCACGGCGGCTAGGGTATTGCAACCCTGTCCCTCGAGACAATGACTGCTATCTTTATCATGTCTGTGTTTTAACTTTCCTTGCCAACATGTTCCGATTGGAGTCAATTGTTAGTTAGAAGAATAATTGTTATATGGGAAATAGTATTAATGTTGTGTTGTAGCAAGTGTATCGAGTAACAGTAATTGTGTTTTATTGGTTTATTGATTTGTTGTTGATTGATTAGATAGTCATGTGGTCTTTCTTTTCTAGGCCACTAACACTTGTAAAGGGCAGAAATATGTTATTTATCCCTTGATGTAATGTATCAGTTTCCCTTCCATTGGTTACGCCCAAACATGTTTGACACAAGACCATATTTAATCTGAGTGGTTGAATCTGAGATCAATAGCTTGCAAGCTTGCTTCTCTGTCTCTAACAGGATTTTTCTGCCGCATAAAACATCAAAGTTAATGTATCCCCTTGTTTTTTTTTTGTTTTTTTTTTCTTGATTTCTACCCCTGCCATCAGCACAAAATGACTCCAGCGAGTCTGAAACTAGACAGAGTTAGTAATTTACTTAACTTTTAACTGAGATGTGGCACAAAGCCGTATGAATGGGCCACCCAATGAGACTCAAACTCATTCGTGAAATTCTACTAGTCTAGCTTGTTAACCATTACACCACCTGAGGTGCCCAAAACTAAACAGAGCAGTAGTTACAAAGGATCTGTTGCTAACGAGATGTGTAACAGTATAGAATATATGTTATGATTTTAGTTTCGTTTTGTTTTTTGGCATATAAACCTTCGTGGGCTATTTAATGCCAAAGCCATCCGAATAGAACCGTAGAGATATAATTGAAACCAATATCTGGGTAATAATCTGAAAGTGAACATAATAGCACGACTGGAGTTTGAACTCGCTTACTACGATGCCGCAGACGGTAGCAGCACAGGGACATTTTTCTATGTGTCATATGGAAATTTTGGAAGCTTTACGTACATGAAATATATTCAACAGTGACATGATAATATATGTAAAAAATAGACATCCGTTTTAATACAAGGCTGTGAAGAACGTGATCAAGTAACTTAACTTATATATGCACTTATGAATAGGAAACTTTGTCCATGAAAACGTAAAAAATTGCAACCACTAAAGAAAAAAGTCATTTAAGTTATTTCATTTTATCTTTAGTTTGTTCTGATTTGGTATTTTTTATTTTAATAGCACATCAACCTTCGTGGGTTATTGAATGACAATACTATCTTTACAGAAGAACACTATTGGCAGTACTTAACGCATAGAAGGATTTAGGGAAATTATTAGTTGTCTAAATTTCTGAGACGAAGCTTGATGATTTTTATCATTAAGGGTTTTCGGACTATCGCCTTCATCGTTATTGTTATTTCCACAACGTTCAGGCCGATATGTCGTCCGGCCTTCTTCAGGTGTTTGTCGAACTCGGGAACCTTCCAAGAACTTCGAACTACGTCCTTTATTGAATCCATGGGAGTCGCCTGTTCTGATTCCGTTAGCCATAACCGGGTAAAAGTGTTAAGTATTCCTGTATTGTCACTCATCTGCAGTCAGAATTGAACCTGCAACTTCCAGATGATTGCCTCCTTAGAAGCTTAGGGAACCAACGCCTATAACCGTTACGCTATGTGCCCTGCTGGAAAAACCCTTAATGATAAAAAAGGGATATCATATCTTTCCCACGGTTCCTAAAGTAAACGTAACTCGCTTACCACGATGTCACAGTCCAGCACGTTAACCACAACAGCACTAGGATTCCCCCCGATTTTATCCTTGGACTAATTTTATATTCAGAATAAGCAAGAACAACAGAAAACTTTTCGGCATTTTATACGTATATTTAGTTAATTATTCCTGTAAACTTTTAAGATGTTAAAAACTTGTTAGAGTTGGTCTACTGTAGACGGCTAAACGGTTTGAGCAAAAAAATTCGGTATGGATTCTTATCCGACACAGTGAAGAAAAGTTTTTATTGGTTTTCCTAATGAATGAAAAATGGGTATTTAACAATTCACTGCAAAATGTAAATAAATAACAGAATTTCAATTCCAGAAGGAAAAAAATGAATAATTTCTGTTTCTCTAATTGTTATTCACCAAAATAACTGAACGAGGGATTTATAAATACTTTTTAAGCTGAAAATGAGAAAAGATAATTATATTGTTTCCTGCTTACAAAATACAAAAATATTTAAGTGACAGTAAATTGAATAAAAAGTATTGCTCCACAAACCACGGTGAAATTTTCACAGAATATTATCCCCAACATTGCAATGGATATAATTGGTAAATCTCTTTTCTGTTATTTGGGTTTATTATTATAGCAATAATTACAGTTTAAAGGCAATTTTTTCAAGCTGCGGTCCTGTCCATACTATTATATAGATGCACCACAAGGATGCTGACTAAGTGTTAAGTGTATAGAAAAACAAAACTTGACAGCAATTGCACAAGAATGGTAAGAGCTATATTAAACAAGTCTTGGAAATAACATCACACAAAACAGCAGCTGTACGACCACCAACCTCCCATCTCAAAATCCATTCAAATTAGACGAATAAAACGTGCAGGACATTGCTGGAGAAGTAAGGACGAGCTCATAAGTGACGTTCTCCCATGGACTTCTTCACACGGAAAAACAAATTTTGGACGACTAGTTTGAACTTATCTACAACAGCTTTGTATTGACTCAGGATGTTGTTTAGAAGACTTGACAAAAACGATGGATGATAAAGACGAATGACAAAAGAGAGCTAGGGAAATCCTTGCTTGCAGCACGACATGATGATGATATGTATATACTAGTTAAAATACTCGTCAATGATGATTAAAGATATATGAACGTTCAAAAATTACGTACATATATCGAGTAAATATTGTGCTCCATGACGTTAATTGACCTGTGGTGTAATGGTTATCGTCGCGGGAAATGTACACGGCGACATGAGTTCAAATCCTGGACGAGATTGGTTGCATTTCACATAGCACTAATACCCTTGGGAAAGGTATGAATCCAATTATTCTTCCTCCAGCTATGGGTAAATAGTAGGACAGACTAGGTTCTTTAGCCTTGGTGAGGCAACTAGTCTAGGAGAAGGAAAACTCTGAATTCAAACCTGTTAAACTCCGCTTAAAAAATTGACCTTGTGTCATATCCTGCCCGAGCGGAGGGGTTGGTAAATATGATAACGTTAATTGACCCACTATATGAATATATAAAATATTTTTTGTCAAAATACATATGATAAAAAGTATTTTATCAAGAAACATTTTCAATTTGGCTCACAACTTTTTACTTTATATATATGTGTGTGTATATGTGTGTATGTGTATGTGTGAGAGAGAGAGAGTGAAAGAGAGAGAGAGGGCAAATATGGGTTGTTAAAAAGAGTAAATGATTTTTTTAATGACCAAACACATACGTTTCTGATTTTTCATCGCAGAGAAGAAGTTCCAAAAAATATGAAAATATTGCAAGATTTCTTAAGGAATTATCGTCACGTAATCGTCCACAATCCAGAATATAATGAAGAAATGAGCAAAAGTTAAACGACAAATATGAATATTTCTTTATAGTTATTTTATTTCTTAATTGGGGCACCTCTGGTGGTGTAACGGTTAGCAAGCTAGACTAGCGAACCTACACGAGTGAGTTCGAGTCTCATTGGGCGCCCCATTCATTCGGCCTTGTGCCACAGCAAAGTGCTTTGTAAATTACATATTTTATTTCTTAATTGTTCGCTTCTAATTTCGATCTTATATCATCACTGTCATGAGAAAAGTTTTTTCGGAAAAAAAGTTTTTGAAGGTTTTTAAAATTGTTTTTTTCAGAAAATTAGTGCCGAAATAAACTAGTATCGTCACATATCTCTTCGGTGAATGAAAATTATTTTTTGGTATCAAAGGGACTTGAACTGACCATTTTATAATCTCTGCTATCGTGAACACCTGGCAATAAAAATATTTGTTAAACATACACACACAGACACACACACACACACACACATACGCACACATACACACACACACACACACACTTATATTTATGAGAAATGGAAGAAGATCCGTTCTATGCTCTTCTTAAGTCAAACTCATGATCACAAATATTCCAGTGGTGTACACTGGCATTCAGTGTTTTGTTCATTTTCAAATCCCAGCGATGTTCATCTGCTTTTTACGTCATAAAAAGCACTACAATCCCCAAATCTTCTATGTCAATTTACGACCAGTTTTTACAAGATATGCCATTTCTTTATCACTACTGTTCTTCTACAAGAATGGCTTTGACATTAAACTACCCGGGAATGTTTGATATGCAATAAAACAAAAACAAAAAAAAGCCAAACCAATACCTCTGTAAACAAAGACAAAACAACATAAATATATTGGGTTCAGTGATTGATAATTTCTGCTATTTAAAAGCAAGTTGTAACAACGCATTTCAAACTTCCGGTGTTTTAAACGCAGCCGGAAATTTCTTGATTAAAAAGTACCTTCATCGGTCATTCTTATTTCAGTCGTGAAAGAACTAACATCATAATTTAAACTATGACCTTCTGCGCCTAAAATGAAGGAATTGAAAATGTATATTCATCATGTAATAATGCGAGAGTTTAAGAATAAGAAAAACGCTATAAAAACAGCGAAGAAAATGTGTAACGTTTATGGCCCAAGTGTTATAACTGACCGTCAAGTCCGAAACTGATTTCAAAGTTTCTTTCTGGTAATATTTCATTTAAAGATGAACCCAGACCATTACTCAAGAATTAAGACTTAATATCAACGCCTCCAAATCCCAAATTACCTCCACTTGAAAAAGATTGAACAAGTAAGTATACGGGGCGTTTCGGCTTCCTAATATTCTAAGTGAGATGAATAAGAAAAATCTCATGTCCATTGCAATGTCTTTTTTCGCGGCAAAAAAATGACATGTTTCCAAAGAATATCATCAATGGGTCTTTTAAGACAATTTTCAATACAAAAGGTATTGGATTGACAAAAATGAATCTCTGCAGCCTAGCCTAAAGGCGGAGCTTCGAGTAAGAAAATGCATGCTATTTGTATGATGGTATCACCGTGATATGCATTTTGAGTTTTTAAACCAAAATCAGACGCTCATTGCAGACTTACACTCTCAACAACTGCAGCATATGCAAGAAAATCTTTTAAGAAAACGTCCTGCACTTGTCAGTAAAATAAACGTTGTGCTTCTCAAAGATAATGTATGACCACATTCAGCTAGAATCCCAAAGGAAAAATATTGGATTTAGGTTAATAAGACTTTACCCCAAGTGATTTTCATCTTTTTCAGTCTTTACAAAATGCTTTAAATGACAAAAGATATTCTTAAGAAGATCAAAGGAAAACGCTTGTAGAAAACTTTTTGTGCCCAAAACCAGTAGAATTTTACTTGAGAGGAATCAACAAGACAGCTGATAAATGGCAAATGGATTGAAATTAATTCATTGTTTAATTATTCATAAAAAATATATTTTATCAACACAGAAATTATTTTTGGCTCATTACAATACTCAGTTACATAGTTTCAATTCTTTAGAGTTAAGTAATAAATAGTACCTAATAGTATTTGCTTTGTTTGTATCACGTCCCACAAGAAATAATAAAATTTTTAGTGTCTTTAGTTTAGTAGAAAATTAACTTTTTATAAAATAGTTATTAGGAGTCTACCTTTTTTATGGGCTAAACTGTGTTTACAAATATATATATATATATATATATATATAGAGAGAGAGAGAGAGAGAGAAAGAGAGAGAGAAAGAAAGAGAAGGATACAAACACACAAACCAGCTCTACGCACGCGGGCACAAGCTCCCATATATACAAAATGGCTGGCGCATTCCGTTCACGGCAAATGATGGCGCGAAAGATATATTAATCGATTGCTCCTCGAAAATTAAACTGTGCTGCCGCCTGGCCTGAAATAACAATCGTCTGGTTAGCACAATAATGAAATTGTCAGTCGATGGAGACTTGCCCAGTGGTGCTCCTCTTTCCTGTACTGCTATCACCGCCATCTTCCATCGTCCGTAGTGTTCAATATAATGGTGTCATTAGAAACTGAGATCGTGATGCGGCGCCGAAAAGAGTCTGTACAGTATTTTGGTGCTTCAGGCACAAGGATAGATAGATAGATAGATATGAAGAGACTGAGATAGATAGATATGAATAGGCATAGATAGATAGATAGATAGATAGATAGATAGATATGAACAGACTGAGATAGATAGATAGATAGATAGATAGATAGATAGATAGATAGATAGATAGATAGATGTACACAGACTGAGATAGATAAATAGATAGATATGAACACACTGAGATAGATAGATAAATAGATAGATAGATAGATAGATAGATTTCAACAGAATATGGCAGATAGATAGATAGATAGATAGATATAAAGAAATGTATTGACTGAGATAGATAGATAGATAGATAGATAGATAGATAGATAGATAGATAGATAGATTTTTATTTTAAAAAAAGATAAAAATACGACTGAAACTGAACAAATGGTCATGCTGTTCGTATGAAATCTACTATGAATGTCTGAAGTTTTATTTTCGAGATTTCTGGCTTCAAGGTTCTCCACTAGTGAGAAATCCATGTTGAAGGAAATGAGTTTATATTCTATATCTAAAACATGCAGACTCAAACGCGCGCTTGCGCACATATCTATATGTGACTGTATGCATAAATCGCACATCAACCCTTGTGAGTTATTTCATGTTAAATCCTGTTTATAGATAGATAGATAGATAGATAGATAGATAGATAGATAGAGTTGGCCGACCGTAGTCGGGGGTGACCCGAAGGCTTTCTTTTCAATAGCTACTAGATTGATAGATAGGGAAGGACACAACCTCATTCCCTGGATTGCTCCACTTACCATCAATCCGTGCCTTATAATGCTGGGTGTTAAGTAAGGAGGCATCAAGTGCCATTTTGGGGTCTTTGGTGTGACTCGACTTGGGATTGAATCCCGGTCCCCCGGGTTATTGGTAAATACTCTAACCACTATGCCAATATATGTACATATATTTATATAATTTGTAAGCTAATAGTTTGTAGATAACTTTATTTCTAAACAAGTTAAGTGTTAAAGGTCTCGGCAGAGTTCTAGTTGGGTTAGGTAGGGTTAGGGTTAGGTACTTACTTTGTTAGAGAAGCATTCTCCGAGTAGACATTTAAATAGCCACACTACATTGTTGGTACTGATTGGTTGTGTTTTATGACATTTGAAAGGTTGTTTGATACCAAATCCTCTGTATATATATATATTAAATATGATTTGTTATTAATCATTTGTACGTAACATTCTTAAACAAACCAGAGTTCATTTACTTGTACAGAGTTAAATGGTTTCAAGTATTGCTATTTAACATTTGTAATTCTATTTATCAAGTATTCCTACCTCATCATCATTATCATCATCATATACTGCTTTCAGAACGGATTTCCGAAACTCTCACTTGCCATCCGTCTCTTTCATCCATCACTTCCGGCAGGTCTCGAACTACATCCAATATCCACACAGAGCTGATGTAAATAGGTTCTTGCTAATCGACCAACACTAGCACGTCCATATGTTGAGGTTCACAGAAGAATGTCACTTATGGATTCATTTTTGCTTCTCTAACAGTGCCCAACATGTCTTGTTCGTCTTACTTGAGCGGTTTTTGAGATGGGAGGTAAGTGGCCGTATAGCTGCATTTTTATAGGGTGTTGCTTCCAGAATGCGTTCAAAACAGCATGTAGCATTATTGTGTAGTTCCCATCTAACTTTTTCTCCGAACGTTTTGTTAGTATCCATGTGGTGCATCCATACAGTAGTATTGACACAGCTACCGCTTGGAAAACATCCCAATTTATTTTATCGGAGAGATCAGATTTCCATATGATCAATAACCGGTCGATAGCATTTCACACCTTCGCTAGGCGTATGTTAACATCACTTTCAGTAGATAAGATATTGCTGCCGATGAACTTGTCTACTAATTTTAGAGGCCTGTCCAATAAAGAGGAGATTGTTCCTTCTCGTTTAAAAAAAATTCCAATCTAATATGAACAATTTGCACACAGCTTTGTGGTTTTAAATAACTAATAATAATACTTAGTAAATGATAAAACAGTTCTATGTATTTGAGCCATGAGACTTTAACAGATATTACAATTCCTGGTTAAAATAGACTTGATAGTCGTAGCAATAAAGGAGTACATCACATTTCCAAAACTCCAGGAATGGAGATTCACCATCTAATGCAGTTTTACATCATGCTTGGAACACTGAGTATAAAGTTGAAGACAGATGCACTTACATAAAGCTGCACTCAAATACACACAATTGTGTATATATATATATAAAGTAAAGTTAGCGACCATAGTCGAGGGTGACCCGAAGGCTCCCTTTTCGATAGCTACTACACCAAGGTGTAGGGGAGGGCGCTACTCCATTCCCAGGATTGCTCCACTTTACCCTTGAACCGTACCTTATAATGCTGGGTGTTAAGCAAGGTGGTATCAAGTTCCATTTTTAAAGTCTTTGGTATGACTCGACCTGGGATTGAACCCAGGTCTCCCGGGCCATTGGCGAACACTCTAACCGCTGGGCCAATAAGATAATTTTCTTTCAGCGAATGGTTATGCTACGTCATCAATTCATTTTTGAATAGCGAATTCAAACTGCCTATGGTATTTGCCGCTGCCATTTATGATGAACAGTGTGCAGACATCAGACAAACAGACAAGAGATGGCTTCGAAGAAGACAATTGAAACGAGGTTATAGGATCATTTATTTTTGTATGATCAGATTAATCGAACATTTGGAAACCATCTACAGTGTGTGTGTGTGTGTGTGTGTGTGTGTGTGTGTGTGTGTGTGTGTGTGTGTGTGTGTGTGTGCGCTCGCGCGCGCCTGCGTGTGCGTGTATGTGTGTTTGTGCGTGCTCGCGCGTTAAGTCATAGAGAAATATGAAACTACATTAGAAAATCTGTCTTAAGCTTTACAAACACACAGACACACAGACATATATATATATATATATATATATATATATTAATTTATATACAGACATCACTATTGGCGTGTACATCTACAAATGTATATACGTAAGAAAAAACACGTGTAACATATCTTTTTTTGTTCTCCTCCTCTCCTCACCGTGTCTAAACCAACCACATAGCTCAAATACAAATCTTTGCAGGCATGCAGATGCAAATTGCCACGCAAAAGGAGTGTATTTCAAAAAAAGCAGAAGAAATAAGCAAAAGGGAAGATTACTTAGTGCCCATTGACAGTTTGGCATGAATTGATTAAGGTCGATACGGTCGTATTAAGACAAGGGCAGACACTAAGTCTGTTGAGCTAGATATCAACCTGAATGGATTTTAGCAGAACGCGTCTCTCTTTGGCCGCTATTAATTGTTCCGACCATGACACTAACGCATTAAAAATCTTCTGGCGCCACAGATATATATATATATATATATATATTTCTTGGACAACACCATGGTAAAACAAGTCATAAACTGGGGAACATGGTTTTAATAAAGCTTAAAATTGATTAAAAATAAAAAAAAATAAATTAAGGCGCCTTCTTCAAAGTCAATCGTTGGTAAAATGAAAGGAATAGGATTTCGAAAGAAAAGGATCTCAAAATTAGGAGGAGACAAAAGATTCATTGTACTCCAGATAAAGTGAATGATTCCCTGAATATTTCTAATCTATGTTTAAGATCGGTCTGTCTACACAGAGATGGACGTTGTGTATTTATCACAGCAGCTTCTAAGATGTTGAGATAGGGCAGAATCCGAGCCCTGAGCAGAACAGAAAACTCCGTATTTAACTAACTTTCCACTAAGCCAGGATGCGACAAAAGGTCATTTTATAGGGTGGGGGCATGAATGAATCAAGACTTACGCGTGGCCGTCACAAAAATGCTTGGTCACTTCGGCATTCTTCATATTGGGCTGCCTCTGGTGCCAAGCCATGAACTCAGGCCTGTAAAGCAGGTATATCCTGGGAGGAAAGCCCCCTGGGACCAGGTGATTCAGCACAGCAGCAACCACCCAGCACGAAAGCTAGGCAATAAACGTGCAGAGAAACTGACAGAACAGTGAACTCGTCTGAATAATTGACTCGGCAGGCATTTATATTTAACAAATGCTCTCCAATGAATGAATGTCTGGAAGTTGCTATTGGTGCATGTCTACGAATAGAACCCGAAACGCGAAACGTGCTGGGAAATCTTCACCTCACATTGGATAGTTCTATAGTTTTACCCAAATAGTCAGCGTCACACTAACATTTGAATCGATAAATATATAATCTTTGTTGGAGGATAAGTAAAATACCCTTACGGATAGAGAGAAATGTATTTCTAGTAGAAAATATGATATGTACTACAGTAAAATTAAAACTGTATTACAGACGGAGGAATCGTTTCAACAAAGAACTATATATATATATATATATATATATAGTGTGTGTGTGTGTGTGAGAGAGAGAGAGAGAGTTTATGTATGCTTGTGTGCATACATATATATACGTATAGATTAGGAGAAAGAGAAATATGAAAAAAGTATTCTCTATTACATCTATTATAGGTGCTTATATATATATATATATATATATATATATATATATATATATATATATATATGAGAATTAATTAATTTATTTCTTTTAATTTTTTTTTAAATTAATTCTCAGATTAAGAAGCCTCATCTCAAAATGATTTCAATTAAACTCCATATATATATATATATATATATACATATATATATATATATAATCAGCAGTCATTACGAGTCCACTATCAGTCACGTGATCTTCTGCAGTGCAGATCCTTCCATAACAAACATGATTGTAAGTGGTTTCTCTCTTGTTTAACGAGTAGACCTTTCTCATCTCTTCACCTTCTCAATAGTCTTCTTCTACTGCATTTATTATTCATTGGGCACCATTCAACTAACTTTTTGCATCATCAGATTAATCTCTCTTCTTGCCCACCTCTATTTTCGTTATTTAATCACTTGTATATCTCTTAATTTGTCTTCTCTCGAATAACTTCGATCTTAGAATTTTTCCTGTTAGCTCTTTTCTTTGGTCTTTGTGGCCTTCTGTTGTTTTAAAGATGTTTGTTTGATTTCTGTGATTCACACCGGAACGTCGAAGCTGACATTGTACATTCATTATTCACTTTACGTTTTAATCATATTGACAAAGTATTTTTCGTTTCGTCTCAATTTTTACAAAATGCTTTTGAGCCAATTCTTATACGAGGTGCATACGATAAGTTTCCAGACATTTTTCGTATGGGCATTTAAATTTGTCGTTGACTCTTGAAAATTCACTATATTATTGCTATACATTTTATGAGATGACTTATCAATTTTTATGATTTCAGGTTCAAATTAACAGCTACAGCAGGAATTGGAATACACCCTACTAAAGCCTGATTGTCACAACTAGTGAATTTCAAAAATGCAATCTGACACTTTAGAAGAATGATATGCCACAAAAATGCATGGAATGCTTCAGACTGCTTTTCCACCATCTTGCATTAATCGAGCATCAGTTTTTGAGTGGCATAAGAGATTCAAGGAAGGCAGGGAGTCTGTAAGGGATGATGAGAGGTGTGGGAGGAGTAAGAAAGTCAATACACCACAGTTGATTGGCCAAAGGGTTAGGGTTAGGGTTACTATGTTGAGGTTTTGAGGGAGTTCAGCTTGAGATTCCGTCGGAAGAGGCCAGCACTCTTCATATCGGGTCAGTGGCATTTCTACCAGGACAATGCACCAGTCCACAACTCCATCCTTGTTACAAACTATTTGACCAAGACAGGCATCAAGACAGTTCCTTACCCTGCCTATTGTCCAGACCTTGCTCCCTGTGACTTTTGGTTATTCCCTAAGCTCAGGGGCTTTTGTTATGAGACAATTGAGGAGATGAAAGAGGCTCTGACAAAGGTCATTGATACGCTCACACAAGAGGACGTCCATGGGGCCTTCCAGAGGTTGTTGGAACGGTAACACAAGGGCATTGCAGCTGGAGGAGATTACTTGGAAGGAGATTAGAGTTTCATGCGTGTACTATCAATAAAAGTGCCCATACGAAAAAAGTATGGAAACTTACCGTATGCACTTCGTATATGTAGTTTGATTTTTTTCAGGATCTTTACTTAAATCTCTTCCAGATCTTCAAGTTTCAGTTTCTTTGTTTAATAGCATGTGGGTTATTTACTACCAAAGCGATCCTTGTTGAAGAAAAGTATTGGTGCTATTTAACTCATTGTTGCAGGTGGGGATAAGCGAGTTCATGCCTTTCCCGAGAGTATCAGTCCGAAAGTGGACGTAATAGCGCAACTGGAGTTCGAAATCGCTTACTACGATGTCGTATTCCAGTACAATAGCAACCACGCCTCGGGGTCTTTCCTTCCTTGCCTTTCGACTTTATCATTGTTCTGAGAATGTTACGATCGTACATATTTGTTTTTTTTTCTGTTCGTCGTTTAATCTACCAAGCGTCTATAAAGAGCATTTTGCATTCTTTGGACGTTATTCAATGATTCTAATATAAATATAATAATTTCTTCTTGGTGTAAATGAACTTTCTGCATAAAAATACGTTGCTAAACTGGCTTTAAGAGATGTAACATCAATTCACAGCTACAAATGTTGATAACATTTCTTTAGAAATTTGACACAAGAACCAAAGTTTATCTACATAAATTTCCATCCAAATATTGTTTACTGTTCCATATACCGTTGTCGTATCTATTACAATTTTATACAACATTATTTTCTACAACCCGAGTCCAACGTCTCAGTGATGAAATCGCTGCTTATTCGAGAGGTAAAAAGATCCCGGATAACAACTCTATTTGAAAACTCCAAAGGTATTTGGATTTGAGTGACACTTCCTTAGGTTGGTTATAGTGTTAAACCCCTTTTTAAATTCTGGGATTTAGCAATCAGATTCTGTCAGCAGCGACAAAAGGTCGAGAGTGGAAGAGACACACCGCTCAATTGGCATGCAAGACAAGTTAAAAACACTAAGAAAGACAACCTGCTCGATTGTCAGGGTGGTTCGTTTTTGTGAAATTTCCAGTTGAAAGAGAAAATGTTTATCAGTGACTTTCTAATATGTCTGACACTTGCGTCCAAATAAGAAGGCCTAGTCGGCTGAGACAGGGCTTCAGAATATACCGTCCGCATCTCTGCAGAGGGATAAGACTTCCCCAATGAGGGTCCTGGATATGACACTAAACAAACTGACGATGAGGCTCCAGTAATGCAGGAACTTTGGGGAATGCGGAGTACCTCTTCATTGCCATGGGTCAAATAGAAATAAACTGGGTACTTATGCTAAACTAAATTGTTTGAAATAGAACTGTTTATATGTATGAAAGTGGATTTGGCATTAAATAACCCAGAATGGTTGATATGCAATAAAAACCATAGCAGACCAAATCAAATAAGGAACAAATAGGAAATGCCTCATCTTAACTAGAGATCTGGTTGTTTGCCATTACTTACACTTATCAATTCTGTAACATAAAAAGCCTCTTTCCTCAGAGATTGTCTTTTGTCACTACGACAGTTTTCCCCACTGGAGTTTAATGTGACAATGTAGTCTCAAATAAATAGATATTTAATAGACAATGTGGTCTACTGAAATTCTCGAGATTAAATTGTTCACATTTGAGAGATCGCCAAGAAACTACACATTTTCCGAGAGTTTATTATCTATGGTTCCACAAACCAAAATTATGCAAAGTAAGTCACCTTAACTCATTAAGTATTCATAACGTCTTTTATATAAATGATGGAAAAAAGAATTTCCAAATTTGGAACCGTTTTATTTTGGGTTTTGATATTAACTATTGAGTTGTATAACAATGCGATTGTACTGCCAACTATTCGAAGAATTTCAGCAATACAATTAAATGAATAAAATAGGAGACGATGGTATTTCTGTCGAATATTTCAAGAATATATTATTTCAATGCAAATTGTTAGATGGAAAAAATAAAGCTTAATTAACAACATAAGAGACTTTGGTGGTTCCTTCTTTTATTATTACAGGAAGGTAGAATTTCGATATACATTATAGAATTGCAACAATACAGTTTTATGAAATAAGCGGCTAATACGATTTTGTCTTTAGGTACGACATTCGTAAGCACCTTACAGTCCTGAAATCTTTAGATTCTTTTAAGTTTCCTTTAAATTTACATCATTGCCATTTTCCGTCTTTCTACTTCTATTTAAACGTATCAATATGATAATAATTGATATATAGTAATTGCTATATTATAATTGATTGCCACTTGTAGGAACACTAAATTGTCAATACTGGTTATTTTTTACTTCGTTTTTTTTTTCTATTAATCTTTCAATTGTTCATCGGAAAACCATTATGAATATTCAAAATACGTCATTTTCATTCATACAATTCTATGTTTCTGTAAAAATACATGAAAATATTTACATAATCATTCATATCGACTGTTGATTATTATTTGATACCATCCCATCAATTCTTTTTGGAATAGAGTGTTGCAAAATGGATACAAACGACTTTTTTTTTAACAATTTGTATCTTTAAAAATCTTAGCGTAATGGAAACGTCGTAGGAAATCAAAGCTTAGATGAGACAGTTTGCCTTTCACTTCACACGACTAAACCTGGATTGGTAGAGGTATAAAATATTTTCATTATGATATTTGTATTCTCATCATAAAATCCCAGCATTTTGATGTCATATAACAACAGCTACTTCACTTTAAACTTCATGGAATCTGCAGTGGGTTTTTTTCTTTCTTTCTTTCTTTCTTTCTTACTTTTTTTGATCCGACTGCGAAAAATAAATAAGAACATTTAGATTTTACTTGATAGAACTTTTAACCCTACCGAAAATTTTTTCTCGTTCTCCAATGATATCTGGATCGGAAAAGTAAGGGCTATCGAGCTTTGGCTCGGTGATGTGTTCAAAGTCAAGGACATATTCGAGGTCGAAAGGCCCCTGGCTTCGGTTGGACCATCTACGGGTGGTGGGCGATGATGACCAGCATAGTCAAGCTGGGTTCAAGTCTCGGCTCGAGCCCGACCTCCCTCTCCTTCAACCCCCACTATAATCGACCTTTGGGTCATCGATCTTCGGATCATCGACCTTGAGTTAAGTCCTGTCTAGTGAGAGGCAGAGACAAACACCGTCTAGAAAGATCCGAGTTACCTTTTACCGTGTTTTAAATCTAAGCTATTAACGTAATAGAACAGTATTAGCTTCTGGAAATATTTTTCATGTTACAAGAGACTTGAAACTAATTTCATTGTAACTATTTCCTCGATTCATTGTATATTTGCTTTCAAGCAATTCTTTCAGACAAAACTAAAACTTAATCTTATTAGATTGTTTCTTCCCCTTTGTCAAATGGTTATCGTTGCTCGAAATAAAATCGGCAACCCGAGTTAACATCCCGTGTGAGGCTTTTTGCGTTTCCCTTCGCCCTAATAACCTTAGAAAAGGCATGAATCCATCTTACCCTCCCAGCTATGGGTAAATAATAGGACAGACTGGGTTCTTTAGCCTTGGTAAGTCAACCAGCCTCGGAGAAAGAAAAGCTCGACTCAGCTTAAGAATTGACATTGTGTCACATCCTGCCCGTAACGAAGTTTGCGTAAATATATCCATGGAAACTCTCCCCCGTGTCCAGTAAGTATGTCTATCAAATTTAGTATCTCTGCATCAAGCTGTTTAACCGTCTTTTACGGGCATAGCTAACATAACACAAAGGAATAAATCCTCGAATGAGCCTAGCACATGACCATTTCAGCTAATAGCGTTATCTTATCCTCTGTATCACGAAACACACACAACTCTAAATCCTTGGATGTGAATCTTGCTATTTCAAACCCACAGTTCAGATGTCTACCACGAAACGGTACTTCATTGTTATTCAACTCACATTAGTGCTGTATTCTACTAACTTTTATCGTAAGTTAGAGCCAAACTCATTATGGCTGCACAAGATCAATATCTTGTAGTGACTACTAATGCTGATTCTGTCTCAGAATTCAGCGCCATCTAACTTCTGTCGAAGAAAGTCTCAATTTTAGTGCAAGCCTCCTTCACCCTCCATAAACACGAAAATGTCTGCTCAAACAACTAAACCACTGAAAACAGGTAAGTAAACGTATGCTAGTTAAAGTAGGTTAACAATTTAAGTATATATATGTTTCTAGTTGGATCTATATAGAAATTCCAGCCCACTCAGCAGAGGGTAAGAAACCCCGCCCTGAACGAGTATTCTAGATATGACATTAAATCATTTGATGGTGAGGCTCCAAACCTTGATCTTTGAAGAATCTGGAGTACTCCTTCCTTGCTATTACTCGCAAGTCCATTCTGAATCGGAGTGGCACTACCTGTTAGACCCCAATCTATGAGTCAAAAAGAAATGTTTGACCATTTAACTGTGTGCCAACAAATTATAGATACTAAATAGAACTATTCATGTTAGATAGGAATTCTTGGAATTTTGTGTGCAAATAAATGATTAATAGTAAATAGAATTAATGTTTGATAGAAATACTTGAAACTATTTAACTGTGTGCCGATAGATGAGTTCGTTTAAAATGTTATTTATAATCTAACAGGATTTAGCATTAAATAACCTAAAAGGGTTTATACGCATTATGCCCGTGGTGTAATGGTTATCGTCGTAGGAAATGGACACGGCGACTCGAGTTTAAATCCTGGACGAGACTGATTGCATTTCACATCGCACTAATACCCTTGGGAAAGGTATGAATCCAATTATTCTCCCTCCAGCTATGGGTAAATAGTAGGGCAGACTGAATTCTTCAGCCCTGGTAAGGCAACTAGTCTAGGAGAAGAAAAAATCTGAATTCAAACCTGTTAAACTCCGCTTAAAAAACTGACCTTGTGTCACATCCTGCCCGAGCGGAGGGGTTGGGTAAATATGATATGATACGCCATAAAAACCAACCAACCAACCGACAGATAAATAGATGGGAATATTTCTTTTGGGTTACTTATTTTTTATCGTTCTTAAGTAATTTTGACCTAAGGTCATCAGAAGAAAAAACATTTTCATTAAAAAAGTTTTTCTTAGAAATTTTTTAAATAGTTTTAAAAAAAGTTGATATGAAATGAAAAATCAATGAAAAATGGATTGGTGACATCGCATAACCGTTCGTTGAATGAAAATTATTTTCTATTATCCGCGTGTCTTCAAATTGCTGTCAACTATCGTAGATACCTAGCACTGGGGTCTCTGTTTTGGAAATATATGTTAAGGGTCGGCGGTGGGGTTTGTTTCAAATTAACTGTTACTGCTTGGTTTGTATATATATATATATATATATATAGGATTATGAGGACAAATTCAATAAATCACCATTGTTAAGTAGAAGATAGTAAAAAAGGTATAAGCTTTTGGAGCAGGCTGGAGATTATTTTGGGGAGAGAAATTAAATATTCTAACTTTCCCCAAACAATACCATCTCCTAAAGAGAAAATTCGAGCTTACAGGCAAATCTCGGCATGAAAATAAGAACTGGCAGTTTGCTTTGTTATAATGTCATATCAACCTTCGTGGGTTATTTAATTATTCTTGGAGAAGAACTAAAATGGTACTATTGAACCCATAGTTGGGGGAATAAGGGAGTTCATCCCTTTCCAAAGGATGTTAATCTGAAAGTGAACGTAATGGCACGACTGGTGTTTGAAATCGATTACTACGATGTCATATTCCAGCACATTAACCACAGTACTATAAAGAAGAGTCGGCTTGCAAGTAAGAGAAACAGTAAGCTGCAAACACACAAAACATCAGTAACATAATAATGAACTAGCAATTTATGTTTTTTTCTTTATTTAATGGCATATCAACCTTTGTGGGTTATTTAATGTCAAACTATCCTCCTAGGAGAACAGTAATGTTACTGTTTAACCCATAGTTTTGACAGTTGCTGCGTCAATTAACTAAGAAATGAAAAAAAACAAGGTCTCATATAAATTATGTAAATTATCATATCCTCGTTAAGGATGGACAGTACGGTGGTCATAGTCGAGGTTTATAAATATAGAAAACAAATACCATCTAGACAAGCGTCTGATTTTTGATACGTCACTGATGCAAAAAAAAAAGCTTGTTCTAACCGTTCGATTTTAAACGTCTTTAAAATGTTATTTTATCTACAATCTGAATCTGACTTGGTAATGCTTCAAATGTAGATATTAATCAGTCAAAAATACTACGTAATTTGTATTTACTTTTATTTACACAGCACACACACACACACACACACACACACACACACACATATACATATATATATTTATATGTATATTCACCACAACATTCTCCACTATATATATAGATTCACCACAATCTATCATTTCAACACACATATATATATATATATATATATATATATATATATATATATATTATTTGCTATGTTCATAAATAAAGAATACTCCATATTGGTGATAGAGCATGTGTATCTAAGTTAGGATAGTCTTGATTCGATAGGCAGCATTGACACTGTGTCTACGCTGTCCTAACAGCAGCCCAGGCGAATGGAGCAGTAGTATACGCTGACTGCATCTCTGCAGATGGGTAAGACCCCCCACCCACCCATAACGAGTGTCCAACATATGACACTGAATAATCTGACGGTGAGGCTCCAATTCTGGAACTCGGGTGAATGTAGAGTACTCCTTGATTGGTATTACTCCCAGTTCCATTCTGAGCTAGATGAGTAGCACTTGAAAGAGTCCTGTCTTTGGCTCAAATAATATGGTCTTTTTTTCTGGGCCCCATATAATTTCCCATATCAATTCTTTCAATTCAAATGAAGAAGAACTCAAAACAACATATAAGCACAAAAATATATTTGAAAAATACAAAGGGTTGCAAACTTAATGGTTTTGCAGCCAGACTTATCTACTGAGGTCCACATTGAACTGGAATGATTTCAAATCGTCTTATCGGTCTGCCTATCAGAACTACAAGTGATGAAATTTTGAAAAAGAATCAAAGTGGGCGCCAATTCCAAGCAGATTGCTGATTGGTCCCATTTGACCGCCAAGAGCAGATAATTATATTTTCTAATATTAGAACTGTTTGACATTTAAGCTCTGAGCAAACAAATGACTTATGCTAAATTGAATTTTTAGGAATAGAACTCTTTGAACATTTAACAGAATGTAAACAAATGACGGATGTTTAATCTAATTTTAATACTTAGAAGCATTTAACTGAGGGAAAACGAATGAGTAATGTTGAATAGAATTATTTATGTTAAATAACAATACCTGTAATCACTTCACCGTCTTTAGTAAATGGAATCATTTGTGTTAGATAAAAATACTTGAAACCATTTAACTTTATGCCAAAAAAGAGTTCAGGCTAGTTTTAAAATGCTGTCAACAAAATGTGTTCACAAATCATGTTTTATGTATATGTATAAAAGGTATTTGGCATTAAATAACATACAAAGGTTGATATGCCATAAAACCCAACCAAACTAAACTAAAATACGTAGTCCTAACATGCACACAGTCACACACACATATATATATATATATATATATATATATATATATATATTTCAATCCATGGAAAATTGTCTGCAACCCTGGGTTTCATGAATTTTTTTTTAAAAACAACAATCATCTGGCAGTTAAGAAGAATTAAGATATTTTCAGTGGTTTATTCGGTAAGCTGTAACAGCAACGTCTTCTTAACTGCTTGATGATTGTTGTTTTGCAAAAAACTTCATGAAACCTAGAGTTGCAGACTATTTTCCATGGATTAAATATATATATATATCTAATATGTATCTATTTATTATTATTATTATTATATAATAGCTCTATCCCAGATACTGAGCACACTCCATATTATATTGCACTCGGTTCAACACATACCCACAAAGTGATTTAGTGACAACCAACACTCATTATATATATATATATATATATATATATATATATATATATATATATATATATATATATATATATTAAAATGAATAGGCCACAAATTATTTCAAAATTTTTATTTACGTTTTTATCGTTATTCCATATACCTTTGCTTTTCTATTATAATAAAAATTTAAAAAACGCACAAGATGTCTTTAAACATGGAATCGAAAATTTACTTTTTCGTTGAACTGCAACAAAGATAATTGCAAATGAGATGATGTAGATATGTCTAAGAAGGGGAAACCTTAAGATTAATTAACTAAAAAATTCCCAGCCAGAAGACCTGACCTAGTGATAATCAACTTGAAAAGAATTTCATCAAGTAGATTTTGCCATTGCAGAGGACCTCACAGTGATAATGAAAGAAAGTGAAAAGATGGACAAATACATGGATCTTGCCAGAGAGCAAAAGAAACTGTGGATAATGAAGATACGAATTGTTGTTGGTGCCCTCAGAAAAGCCCTAAAGTCCTGGAAAAGAGTCTGGTGGAAATAGAGATTAATGGAAGAATCGAGACCATCCATATTACAATGCTGTTAAGATCATATTTCAAAGAATCTTGGAGACCTGAAGAGACTTGCTGTCACTCAGATTTCTACAAAGAAAATCACATCATTTTAGTGTTTTAAAAACTCGCTAAGAATGAAAAAGATAATTTGTAAACAATTATAGCTTCAATAGTTCTTCGCATAAATAATTTGCTCACAGTTATATAGGTTCAAGCATTTTTATCTTATACAAACTTTGCAAACAGATGGGACACAAATAAATACCACTTCTCCGAGTAAGAGTGAACCTGGAAGTAATGACAACGAAAGGGTAACTCCATTCTCTCCTCTTGTTAAGAACTGGACTATCACTTCCGGATACAGTACCAGGATTCCCTTTCAGCCATCTCCAGGAGATACAGTCGGCGTATTCAAAGCCCCATCAACAGTATGTGTTCATATTTGGAGTGTGAGATTGTTGCGAACAATTAAGATATTTTCAGAGGTTTATTCGGTAAGCTGTGACAGCAACATCAACGAGTTCTAAAGAACGTGTCACACTACGATATATGATATCGTTTTGAGAAGATGATGGAATAGGGAGTAAGTGTCATGGTGGTGGGGTGTGATATTTGTGATCGTAGTCGATGTGGCGACGTCAACGCACAGATTTTTTTGGAATCAAAAAGACGAAGACATAAAGTCTGGCTTTAATGTTTCTAACTTCCGTACAGGAAGTATAACGAAACTTACTCGGGATATTTCATCACATCCTGCTATTTCTCATGTAAAGCAGCGCGTGTTCCAACTCCGTTAGACAGATTTTCCGGAATATCAAACAGATCAGATGTCACTGCGCGCGTGCGCTAGTGTGTGTGTGTGATGAGTTTGTAGAAGCCTTGCTTATAAGTCAGTAAGGACCGAACTCAGACTATTGAAATAGCTTATGTGACAAGCTTTACAAACGACAGTTACCTACCCGCGATTGTTCTTGTTAATATAACGAGAAAACTTTAAAGTCGAAATAAGGCATTTAACGAAAGAGTAAAAAAAAGATTACGAAAGTATAATTTGAGCATTTGCTAAAGGAAAGAGAAAATACAAGTCAGGGTTTATATACATTTTCAGCCTCTCTCACCATGATGTGACGTCACCAAATTAGATTCTGAAAATAAGGGCAGAAAACTCAGTGAAGTTCCTTTCTTTTTCATTTAATTTTGATTATGCGTGCGTGTGTGTGAGCGGTCAACTTTGTAGAAATTGATCACGGCAAACAGAGGTCGAATCCTGAACGAGGTTGCATTTTCACAGAGCGTTAATACCCTTGAGAAAGGTATGCATCAAACTATTCTCCCTCCAGCTATGGGTAAATAGTAGAGCAGACTGGGCTCTTTTATGGTAACCGGTCTAAGAGAAGAAAAACTCTAAATTTAAACCCGTTAGACACCTCTTAAAAACTGACTTTGTCTCACATCCTACAGGTGTGGGGGGGTGAGTAAATACACACACACACATGTATATATTAGCTCAATGAGAATTTTCGTCATAGATTATTCTAACGAAGTACAATAATGTAACCAGATAAGATAATTATGTTATCAAAGATGTTAATTAAATGAACTATAAACTCACTAAGTCTCCCTAAAAATGTTGTATAATACAATTGAATTAATGTGCGTGCTCATCGTCAAACGAAATTCTCAGCAACTTTTATCAAAACCAGCTTAAAAGAAAAACTGCTACCTAATGATAATATATATAAAAGTAAAAGTAAAGTTGGCGACCATAGTCGAGGGTAACCCGAAGGCTCCCTTTTCGATAGCTACTACACCAATGTGTAGGGGAGGGCGCTACTCCTTCCCTGGATTGCTCTACTTTACCCTTGATCCGTACCTTATAATGCTGAGTGTTAAGCAAGGAGGCATCAAGTACCGTTTTTTGAGTCTTTGGTATGACTCGACCTGGGATTGAACCCAGATCTCCCGGGCCATTGGCGAACACTCTAACCCCTAGGCCAATGTCCGGTATAATATATATATATATATATATATATAACTTTAAGAAAGAACAAAAACCGGTCACATTAGGATTATAAATTTATTTCCATCCTGTTATGGGTTTTTTATATAAATTTATATCAAAAGAATGAATATAAATAAATATAAATATGAATTATAAATATAATTTATATAAAAAAAATAAATATAAATAAATATAGATATAAATTTATATCAAAAACCCATAACAGGATGGAAATAAATATAAATAAATATAATTATAAATATAATTTATATCAAATAAATAAATATAAATAAATATAAATATAAATATAAATTTATATCAAAAACCCATAACAGGATGGAAAAAATTTATAATCCTAATGTGACCGGTTTTTGTTTTTTCTTAAAGAAATTATTGGTTTGTAATGTCAGTTTCATTGAGCTCTTTATCAGGAAAATTTAAATGTTCACTGTTGAATGTTTTGTTTTGTTTTTTGTTGTTGTTGTTGTTTTGTTTTGTTTTTTTGTCCTGATGGAATTACTCCCAACTCCGGTTAAACTGGACTGAATAATACTTATATATATATATATATATAATTAAATAAAACAGACATTTCGTGTTTGTCATTTCTCTCAAGTCTTCGTATGAGTCATTTGACTATGGGATGGAAGGCGGTGTATTTCTTCAAAGTACTTTCGACTGCAACTGGAACCATCTTCGGGGAGCCAATGATCAAATAACTAACACATTGACAAGTCTTATACATTCATATAAAGAGTTGAAGGAAGAACAAGTAGGAGGGTAATTTACGGAAGAAAAAATTTACTACAGGTATGAGGAAAAATTAGCGGAAGAAGTTCTATAGGCATTTGAAAATATGGCTGCTATATTCGAAATTGAGATTGTTTAAGAAAGGTTTGTGAGTTTCTATGTTGAAAGCTTCAAGAATCTTGAGTTTTTGTTTGTTTTTTGTTTGTTTTTTGTTTTTTATCGTTTGTTTTTGGTTTTGGTTTTTCTTAGTTTTTCTTAATATAGAGATGTTTTTAGTTAAAATTTTTATCTATTTGATGGAGGAGCATGAATTTATTCTGAGGTGTTAAGTGATGGAACTAGTGTCAGATGTGTCAAACGTACCATTAAAAATATCAACTTTAAGGAAAATAATTCAATAATGATAATTATTTTTTTTGTAACCAGTGTGCGCAAACCCCACAAACTCGATGAAATAGCACTAAAAAATTTGATACGTAATAACGTTTCCCCAACTGATTCTAACAGCAAAATAAAACTAATTATGTATAATCCCAAATTCAATACAATTAACCTCATCATCTGTAATAACTTCTCTCCCTCGACGAATTACCTCAGCAAAACTAAACCCACTTAACTGGGGCTGTAGAATACACCGACTGCATCTCCACAGAGAGGTAAGGCAATCCTTACCAACCAATGTCCTGGATGTAACAATAACCTATCTCATGGTGAGGCTCCAGTCCTGGAGTTCAGGGAAATGTAGAATAGCCCTTCACTGCTAGTACATCCAGGTCGACGTCGATTCAGAGTGGTACTAGTTTTAAGGTCCCATCTATGTGTCAAATAGAACCGTTTGACATCTAAAGTTTATGAAAACAAATGACTGATGTCAAATTGAATTATTACAGTTACATAGAAATACTTGAAACCATTTAACTGTGTATAAACAAATGAGCTCTGATTCATTTAAAATTGTTTTGAACAAACGATTTATTTACAAATCATATTTAATATATGAATAAATAGGATTTGGTATTAAATAACCTTTAAAGATTGATATGCCATAAAACCCAACCAAACAGTTCGAACAATGTAGTGTGCCTGTTTAAATGTCTCCGCAGAAAATGCTTCTATCACAAAGTTAGTACCTACATAGGCTTGACTACTACAAGTCTGTCGACACGTTTAACACTTCACCAAGCTTTTTCATTTGTGCTCCCAATCCAAATACACCTTCATATTATACAAAAAAATTTTTCTGAAGCGCTAAATATAAAGATTCCCGAGCCTTCCTTAAACAAGATTAACTTCGAATATAGTTGCTACATTCTAAAATACCTATTGCACTTTTCCCGCCAACTCTCCACTTACCTCTAGTGAAGTTCTTTTCTTCCGTAAAATCCCCTCCCATTCGTTCTTCTTCCTCCTCTTTATATAAATTTATGACTCGTCATTGTTTGTCATTTCATTATTCGCTCCCCGAGATGGAGTCAAAAGCTCTTCGGTACAGCTTGCAAAATTCCTTCCATCAAGAAGTCAAATGAATCATACGAAGAGTTGAACAGATCAAAAGAGGAAGTGTCCTACTTATTAATATATATATATATATATATATATAGTGTATGTGAGAGAGAGAGAGAGAGAGAGAGAGAGAGAGAGAGGAGTAAATGTCTTCCTTGCAGGACCTGTACAACGCTGGCTGTATCCCCTTCAGAGAGGTAAGACCCTTCTCCCCAAAAAAGGGTGTTCTAGGTATGACACTAAACTGCAGCTGATAATGATGATCCTCTGAGGAATGTGAAGTACCGAATCATTCTATTACTCCCAGATCCACTCTGCCTCGAAATGTTTGCACCCGTTAGGGTCCCATCTATGGGTCAAATAAATCTGTACAAAAATTATTTCAATCAGATAATGCCTTAAAAATACAAAAACAAAACAAAAACACTCATAAGAAACAGCAACACAAGAATGTGAATATGAACATACAATGAACGAGATTCTCAAACACATAGAATAACCCTAGAAAGTTTGTTATGCCGTTAAAATCAATCTGAGGAGCATCACTTGACTGATTCATCATAGTTGTTTTTATTTGATTTTTTTCTTTATTTTCCCAATGGTTAATGGTGTACGCATGTATATATCATGGTGCAATTATAGGTATACGCTTAATAACTAAATACTATATATATATATATATATATATATATATATATATATTATAAGAATGTTGGTTGTCACTAAATCACTTTGTGGGTATGTGTCGAACCAAGTGTAATATTATATGGAAGTACTCAATATCTAGGATAGAGCTATTATATAACAATCATGAATAAATATGTATATATATCTAATATATATATATATATATATATATATATATATATATATATATATATATATATATATATATTACTTTTAGCATGTTATTGTATATAATAATATATGTACTTTTTGCATACGTTTAAAGAATGACGCGCTGTCCAACATTATTCTTTTGACGTCTTCCCGGCGTCAGTACATGACCGACCCGTCATCACAGACCATCACCCCTACCAATTCTATTACAATTGACTCTTTTTTTACCCATCTTGAACTTTGTGTTCTTTTTATTTCCTTTTGTAATGTGTGTATTTATTTCCTCACGTCTGCCTCTAATGTTTTTATTTATTTATTTATGCCTGTTAGCTGAACAGTCGAGGTCAGTGGAGGCTAACTACACTCCTCAATGTACTTCCTGTTTTGTTGTTCTGACCCGGAAGTGAAAACAAAAATGGATAGAAAGAAAGAAAGAAAATAAGAGAGAGCTGAATTAGAGAGAGACTAGTAAAGATAGAAAGATATTAAAGTGAAAGAGAAAATTTGGAGACATAGAAACCCGTAAAGCGAACAGACAAATACAAACATTGGTCGTTTATTGTTCGACTGTTTCCGGCAATGTCTGTGTCGATTGACATAAAGCAATTTGACTGTACGTCGTGGAGACAGGAGACAGAAACCTGCACCTTCTTTTTTTTTTATCTAAGTCTTGGTAACAAAAAGTTTAATTCAGTTTGTTTCTTCGAAAAATAACAATGTCTAATAAATATTTACCGAGAACTCCTTAGTATTGAAGAGAACCAAAATTTGGAGGACATCCGTGACTCGTAATGATTTTACTTTTTCTAACGCAACATCGCAAAGTCTAAATAAGAATTAACCATATCGACCATAAATATGGCATATCAACCTTTGTGGGTTATTTAATACCAAATGGAGGTGCCCGCGGTGTAATGGTTATTGTCGTAAGAAATAGACTCGGCGACACGAGTTCAAATCCTCGACGAGACTGATTGCATTTCACATAGCACTAATACCATTGGGAAAGGTATGAATCCACTAATTCTCCCTCCAGCTATGGGTAAATAGTAGGACAGACTGTATTCTTCAGCCTTGGTGAGGCAACTAGTCTAGGAGAAGGAATACTCTGAATTCAAACCTGTTAAACTCCGCTTAAAAAATTGACCTTGTGTCATATCCTGCTCGAGCGGAGGGGTTGGGTAAATATGATTTAATACCAAAGCAATCCTAATAGAAGAACAGTTATGGAGCCGCTTAACACATACCTAGGGTGGATAGGGGAGTTCATAACTTTTTTAAAGGCACTAGTCCAAAAGTGAGCGTAGTAGCCCGATTGAGTCCAGCACATTAGCAACTATACCACCGAGAATCCCTTCGCCAGAATTTCATGTGGAATATTATACAATCAAAACGGATATTATTATGTATTATTTATTATCAAATTCTGTATAATTCTATCAAGGTCAATACCAAGCGGTGACACCTAATGTTGCTCTCAAATAACATCTTTTGTAGGGATGTACTTATTTTCTGACTGCTATGTATTCACATATCTAGTTAAAAGAGTTTCATTGCTGTAAAGTTGGATAATAAATAATACCTAATGATATTTGTTTTGTTTGTATAATGTTGCACTTCAATTAATAAAATCCTGTGACCTCTGCATTAGAAGAATTTCTTTATTCAAAGAAAATTAGTATAGGCGATAGTGTAATTAGCTTACCTTGATCTGGGAAGGGAGATACGTAGCGTTCTGGCTAACGTGCTGGACTGCGATATGGTAGTAAGCGAGTTCGAACTTTAGTCGCGCTTTTACGTTTACTTTCGGACTAATACCCTTGGGAAACGTGTACACCACCATATCTCTCGGTTATGAGTTAAATAGTACTACCACTTTTCTACGCTGATGGCTTTGGCATTTAATGACCCATGAAGATTTATGAAAAACAAACAAAAACCTAACGGTATAAAGCACCCAGTAACAATCGAAATCACTTCCATAATACTGGTCTCTGAAAAATCCTACAAACCATTTTTCTACCTTCTTTCTATCTTTTCTCCGGCCCATTTTTTTTTTTTTTATTCGCACATTCAACATCTATTTATACACTGTCTTTTGGCACAATTACTTTATCGTTCTCCAATTTCAGGATCTTAAGAAAACCAATTCCATAAATAGAAGACCGTCTAATGTAAAGTTACCGCGACATACACCAAATTTTAACATTATCATTTCTCTTTCAGACATTAAAAGACTAAAATAGGAAATGCAAGGGCACACCGTGAACTTTTTTTTTAATGAGAATATAATACGGATCTGTCATTTCTACCCATTCAAACCAGCAGCAACTGACTGCGCACTTAAATATAATGTCAACTGAACGTGAGGAATAGTCTCATAAAAGAATTTATAGCATTTCTACCCATTCAAACCAGCACCAACTGACTATGGACTTAAATATAATGTCAACTGAACGTGAGGAATAGTTTTATAAAAGAATTTATAGATCACAGAAAACATCAACTCAACACCAAATTTTTTTCTGTCATCTTTAATAAATATGCCAACCAGAAAATCTGCTGCCTAAATACACCCACTACATAAAATAAAACGGGAATTATTTAAAGCGGTATCAGTGCTACTGTAGGGTTTCTCCACCTGAACTCACACACGTGCACGCTATCACTCAGAGAGCAAGGTTAGGAGTCAGCTAAACTTTATGATATATCAAATATAATAGATTATTTAGGGGGAAGAAGAGTAATAAAAAAAAACGAAAGTATATACACATACATGGACACGAGCCCCCACGCTGACACACAAACGTACAGTATACACTCTTATAAAAATAAAAAGAAGAAGAGAAAAAAGAAAGAGAGAGAGAAAGAAAGAATACCAGCAGAGGCGAAAATTTATTACGGACAATTAACTCCGACAGAAAATTCGCAGACTCAAATCCTAAAATTAAAAATAAACTTATCAAATCAGTCGCCACTATATGAATCAAAAAGAATACAAGAACAAACCATTTTACTTCCTAAAGACAACGTAAAACGCTAGGAAAACGTGTTAAAGAAAAAATAATCTATTCATTTTAAATGGTTTCATTTTAAAGTATATATATAAGATAAAGTCACATCCTTTGTTTGTGGAGATGATATTTCTAGGAAACTATCTCCGTAAGTCACAATGTACAGTTGTAGAAAATGTGAATCTTTCTGAGTGAAGCGATGAAGTAATTTAACCTTGTGTTGAATGTTCCCATGTTCTTTAGAAGTCGGCAAGAAGACATTTTGAAAGCATTTTCATGTTTTCAATATTCAACAGTTAGGACCCTAAAAAGTTGTTAGATCAGCAATGAACTGGCGGGTTAATTCTTCCATTGAAGATGTTTCTTGCTTCCTTTTCTTCACTCCGCTCTTTTTACAAATGTCGGATATGATATGCTAATAGAAATTATTCTTTCAGAAGCAAAGTTAGGTCGAGTTTTCCCACTGCTGATGTCCTCATTGACAAGTGCTTCTGTTTGTTTTATTATTTAAGCTATCTGTGTCGCCTTGCACTCTTTTTAGGCTTCACGTTGTCCAAGTTCATTCTGAACGACAGAATTCTTGACAAAAGGAACCTGGAAATCATTAGGCTTCTCAAGCATTTCTTTGTGATTGGTTGGTTGGATTTTATGGCATATCAACTGTTGTAGGTTATTTCATGCCAAGTCATGTTCATACATATATTAAATATGATTTGTAAACAAATAGTCTGTATGTAACATTTTAAAACAAGCTTAAGCTCATTTCCCTGCTCGCAGTTAAATCGTTTCAAGTATTACTATCAAACACTAATGATTCTATATAACATTATTAATTTGTTTGCACACAGTTAAATGGGTTCAAGTATTCTTATCTAATCTGAGAATTAATTTTTTATTCATTGCGGACTTTTTGTCCTCATCTTGCTAGTTTTTGTGTTGTTTCTTCTTCACTACGTTTCGGCCAAATTTCACCTCTAGCCTTCTTCAGGTGATTTAACCACGACTTCGGATAGGAATGCTGAGTCTTGTAACCGTATCCACAGTAATTACTGCCTTCCATAGTTGTTGTCTATCGCACCACGTGTTTGTTCTCCTTAACTAGTCTTCCGTAGTCGGGTCCGTACCGAATTTGAAATTGTCTTTAATTGGATGGATAGATCTGTTCAATAAAGAATGACTCTTTCTATCTATCAACGGTCATCTAGCAAATTCTTTCAACCTCTTCGGCCTTGTGACCATATCCAAGTATGAAAGGGCTTTTGAAGTAAATCTAGACAGAAAAACCAAAGAGTCTATCTCTTAAAGAGGTTGTCTGTTAGCATCGGCCTCCTTATGCAGCCAAGTTGGCCACAGACGTAAAACGTAAGTGTTGTATATTGACCTACGACCCGGCCAGGCTGTCAAAATAAGAAATGCACCAGTGTAAATAACAGGTGCATCCGGTCGAGGAATAGCAGAGTATAATTTTGACCGTGGATGGGTTCAATGGGTGCAATTTGTGACGCCCACAAGAAGGTGGACGTTGAACTATTATATAACTCAGTGCACAGGAAATTCAATCAGTTGGAGACAAGATGCGATAGAGAAAGCTAGCACCCAGCAAAGGGAGCCCTCAGGCCCCCGATCAATCAGTTTGGAGATCAGACGAATTTGAGCTAAGATGCTGGATTGAGGAACATGTCCCAGAGAGGCTGGGCTCCCAGGCCTCCGGTTGAGCAGCCGAGGAGAACGGGAAAGAAACGCGGTTATGGCCAATAGAGTGGGGATCAATATGTTGCAGTTCTGTTTGGTCTCCAACTCTCTCTCACACACAACCCTTTCAAATAAAGTGAGAGGTATATTTTTCTAAGAACTGTGTCGCTCGTCTTTATTATTGTGTCGTTGTGTTATGCATACAGTTGTATATGTATTATGTGGTTTTATAGTTGATCATGGCTATACAACGTAAGCTTTCCTAAGATCTTAGTGATGTGGCCGAGAGAGGAACTCTGTTGGGTAGAATGGGCTCCAGTCTAATGAAAAAGTCCTGGTAAAGGTAACACTTCTAGGAAAAGTTAACTTCAAAATCAAAATTGAGGAAGGACACTCCAGTTGACAAGTAGATATCCTTTGATGGAAAAGTTTGAGAGAAGATAAAACCTGCAATTTGCATCGTCATCTTGTTATGCTTGTCACTGGCTGTTGCTTTGTAGCCTCAAAGTGTAACATAAGTGCCATACAAGCGTATGTCACGATAATCCAACGACGCACTAATGTATTACAACGTTATTACGTGGTGTATTTAATAAGTTTCCAGACTATTTTGTACAAGCATTTAAAATTGTCGTAGACTCTTGAAAATTCAGTATGTTATTCCTATACATCTTATGAAATGACTGACCAGTTTTTATGGTTTCAGGTTCAAATGAACAGCTACATCAGCAATTGGAATACACCATACAAAAGCCTGATTGTCATAGCTGGTGAATTTCAAAAATTCCATCTGGACGTGAGGACACCTTAGAAGAACGATATGCAATAAAATTCTGTTTTAAACTTGGAAAAAATGCTAGAGAAACGTATGGAATGCTTCAGACTGCTTTTCAACCATCTTGCATGAATCGAGCATCAGTTTTTGAGTGGTGGTATAAGAGATTCAAGGAAGGCAGGGAGTCTATGAGGGATGATGAGAGGTGTGGGAAGAGTAAAGAAGTCAATACACCAGAGTTGATTGGCCATAGGGTTAGGGTTACTATGTTGAGGTTTTAAGGGGTTCAGTAAGAGATTCCTAGGGAAGAGGCCAGCACACTTCAAATCGGGTCAGAGGCATTTCCACCAGGACAATGCACCAGTCCACAACTCCATCCTTGTCACAGACTATTTGACTGTGATGGGCATCAAGACAGTTCCCCAGTCTCCCTATAGTCCAGACCTTGCTCCTTGTGACTTTTGATTATTCTCTAAGCTCAGAGGCTGTCGTTATGAGACAATTGGAGAGACAATATGAGACAATAGAGGCTGTGACGAAGGTTATCGACACGCTCTCACAAGAGGACTTCCATGGGACCTTCCAGAAGTTGTTGGAACAGTACAAGTGCATTGCAGCCGGAGGAGATTACTTCGAAAGGGACAAGATTTTCATTTGTGTACTATCAATAAAAGTGCTGATACGAAAAAAGTCTGGAAACTTATTTAATGATCCTCGTATCTTACGTATCTTGTATATTTTTCATGAGTTAAAATAATCAGGATGTTTAAGTTGCAATTTGAATGGTAAATTGACTCATCAATTTAACACAAAAATACAAGAGGAAATAACTTCTTATCGTTGCTTCATTAATTTTAAAGATTCCCTTTTCATTCATTTAAACTACTTAACGATATTGACGAAGACCCAACGTAAAAAGTGGTGGGAACCCAGTAAAAATCAAAATCATTAAAGGAGTAATCATCACTGAAAAGTCGAGTTTTTATTCTTCAACTGCATGGTTTTCTTCCAAGCTGTAACTGTGTCAATACTACTGTATGGTTGCACCACTTGAAATTTGACGAAACCTGTAGAGAAAAAAGCTAGATGGGAACTACAAACGAATCTTGGGTTCTTTTTGAACAAATTCTGGAAGCCACATTCCACAAAACTGCAGCTGTATAGCTACTTACCTCCAATCTCACCAACTGTCCAACTAAGATGAACTAGACATGTGAACATGGAAAGAAAAGTAAGCACGAATCTGTAGGCGACGTTCTTTGAAGGACTCCTACACACGGACACACCAGGCCGACCGGCAAAGGTTTAGTCTGTGCTGATACAAGATGTTGTGTAGAGGACTTGCAAAGAACGATGACCGGTTGGGATGGATGGAAAAAAAGAGCTAAGAAAATCTGTGGGCGACGTTCTTTGATGGACTCCTACACACAGACACACCAGGCCGACCGACAAAAGTTTTGTCTGTGCTGATAATAGATGTTGTGTAGAGGACTTGCAAAGAACGGATGGCAAAAAAGAGCTAAGAAAATCTGCTGTCGGCATACCTTGACGATAACGATGATTGTGAAAGTGTGGCACCCCTAACCAGTAAACGATACTAAAAGTTACTACAAAACATTGATGTCTTGATTCACAATACGATTAATACTTTTCTTTCTATTCAACCCAAACCAATTTTTATTCATTTGAACTGATTAGTCTTTATTTTGTTAAATTTGTCTCTAGAAATTTATGCATTTTGTCAATGAATTCTTTTGCAGTGAGATAGATACCGAAATAATTGAATATTGTTGTATACTCATATACAGATGCATGCAGAATCATAACGACGACACAATAAAGACGAGCGGACACAGTTCTTTAGAAAAATATACCTCTCACTTTATTGAAAGGGTTGTGTGTGAGAGGGAGTTGGAGACGGAATAAAGATTGCAACGTATTGACCCCCCCACACACTTTTCTGGCTATCACAGCCTTTCTTTCCTTTTCTCCTGGGCTGCTCAACCGGGGGCCTTGGGGCCCTGCCTCTCCTGGGACATGGTCCTCATTCCAGCGTCTTCTCTCCAACTAATCTGAACTTCCTGTCGCCACGGTTATATAACAATTTTTCGTCCACCTACTTCCTGCGAGCGTCACAATTTCGCACTCAATTCAACCCCTCGACAGTCAAGGTCGCCCCTGCTCTCCTGATATCTTCGACCGGATGCACCTGTTATTTACACAGGTGCATTTCTTCTTTTGACAGCTTGGCCGGGGTCAATATGCAACAATATCAGAGTATTGGAAAATATTTGTAAGTATATTAACAAGTAGAGAATCAAAAAAGCTTATTTGAATAACAAGCAAAAGTTGTCATAACACAAAGTCCAATATGCAATTTATACTCACACTCTAAAAACTTTGCTCTGTTCGAGGGGTTTAAAATACGTCGACTGTATCCCTCCCTCCTAGCAGAGGGGTAAGACACCACCACCCAACAAAAAAGGTGTGTCTTACTTTGATACTAAAGTGCATCTGATGGTAAGATCCAGTTCTGGAGATCTGGAGAATATGGAGAACCCATTTATTGCCATTTCTCCCAGTTCCACTCTGACGTGGAATGGTAAGATCCCATCTAAGGGTCAAATAGATCTGTTTGAAGATTTTTCAAGACCATTGGCAAAATAAAAGCCAATCTGTCGAGAAACAACTACATAAAAATGTAAATATAAATATACAATGAGCATGGTTCCTGAATTCTTGACATAAAATAACCCTAATCGGTTTGACATGCCGTTAAAATCTATAAATCAGTCTAACACTGAAGTAGGACAATAAATTGATGTTTTAGTTGTATAAATTTCTGAGACGAAGCTTGATGATTTTAATCATTAAGGGTTTTCGGACTATTGTCTTCATCTTTATTGTTATTTCCACAACGTTTCGGCCGATATGCCCCCCGAAGTTCCGTGAATGTTCCCGAGTTCGACAAACACCTGAAGAAGGCCGGAGGACATATCGCCCAAAACGTTGTGGAAATAATAATAATAAAGATGAAGACAATAATCCGAAAACCCTTAATGATAAAAATTGACGTTTTGTTATTGTTGTATTACTGTGGTTTTTGTGGTGGAATATCAGAACACTATATTAAGCGACTCGTGAACCCACGAGGTACCCTTGTAACAACGCTCCATAAAGATATTGATGGTTCTATTTAGAAAGGAATAAAGGATTCTTATGTGTATTTCATATTTATCGCTTAGATGATTAAAATGTCGTTCAGCACGAACGGAGATCACTCAAAATTATAATTCAGTTACAAATTGGCTTGGAAATCGCTTTATTCGTCAAATTAGAGTATTTTAAGTGTATTGCTCTAATAAACTCTTTTATGATGTGACTTTTTGTGAGGTATGTGCACACAAGCACGCACACACAGACACACGTGCGCGTATATATATATATCATCCTCATCATCATCATATCGCGCTGGTAGCACGGATATTCCTGACCCTTTCTCGCCACTCCTCCCTATCGTTCATCGCCCTAGGTAGGTCTTCAGGACTACATCCCGTATCCTCACATAGCTGCTGAATGTATGTTCGTGCTGGTCGTCCTGCTTTTGCACGGCCATGTGTGGGGGTCCATAAGAGTACATCACTTATGAGTTCGTCCATGCTTCTCCAGCAGTGTCCTGCATATCTGGCTCGTCTAACTTGAATAGTTTTCGTGATAGGGGGTAGGTGGCCGTACAGTTGGTGTCTTGTGGGGTGTTGCCGCCAGGACTTGTTCAAGATTGCACGTAGCATTCTTGTGTAATTGCCGTCTAGCTTCTTCTCCAGCCGTTTTGTTAGCGTCCATGTAGTGCAGCCATATAGCAGTATCGATGTGACCGCTGCCTGGAAGAAACTGCGTTTCATTTTATCGGTTAGGTCTGATTTCCAAATAATCGATAACCTATTGATAGCTGTCCATGCTTTCGCTAACCTCGTTTCGATGTCCTTTTCGGTTGATTCGACGCTGCTTCCTAGGTAAGTGAATTTGTCTACTAGTTTAAGAGGGGTTCCTTCTAGAGTGGAGATGTCCCCCGATAGGTTATAGCACATATATTCCGTTTTGTGTGCATTAACATAGAGGCCTATGTTTGCTGCTGTTCGTTCCAAACTATGCAGTAGTGTTTCGGCTTGGTCAGGTGTATTTGCCAGTATTGCTATGTCATCGGCGTAGTCAGCGTCGGTAATTGTTGTTGCGGGGTACCTTCTGCTTCTTTTCTTCGTCAGTTCGAAGCCATTCTCTTTGATTTTGTCAATCTATGTTCTAAGTACGTAGTCTAGACAAATGATAAAGAGGTACGGAGCCAGCGTGTCCCCTTGTAGTACTCCTGCTACAATGTCGAAGTATTCTGTGTCTCCATCTGGTGATCGTACTTTTACTTTAGTGTTTCTATAGAGAATCGTTATTGCCGCTACGGTTTCTTTAGGTATGCCGTACGCTAGTGGGATTTGTTCCATCTTTCCTCTGTGAATGGAATCGAAAGCCTTGGTAAAGTCAACAAAAATTAATGTCACTTGTAGGTTTTTGCCCGTACACCTTCAAGGATTCTACGGATGGTTAATATTTGTGAGGTCGTGGATCTATTTCTTCGGAAGCCATTTTGGTTTTTTCTAAGTATGTTGTCGATTTCGGGTTCTATGTGGTTTCGTAGTAGGGCATTGTAGATTTTGGCTGCTATGGATGTAAGTGTTATGCCTCGGTAGTTTTTGGCTAATCCGAGGTCCCTCTTTTTAGGGAAGGGGAGTATGCATCCTTTCATCCACCTATCTATCGGATTTTGATTGTATACTGCGTTGCAGTGTCGGAGCAATATATCATCGAATTGTCTGGTCTTCCATACTTCCGGGGGAATTTCGTCCAGCCCTGCAGCTTTCCTATTTTTAATTTTTCTGAGAACCGAGTCGAGTTCTTCTTGTGTGAACGGTCCTAGTTTAATGTCTAATTGTTTGCTAATTATTCTGGTGATTGGTTCATGTGAAATTTTCATATTCGTCGTTTGGTGTACTTTTTTCCGTCTTTTCTTGTAGTGTTTTGAATCTGTTTCTTAATTCTAATACGTATTTATCTCTTATATCTCTGTTGTTCAATAGGTCCCAGTCATAGTGTTTGGTGGTCGCTGTTCGTTTGGCGTTTTTTCGTAGGCTTAACCGTACTTTCGCCGTGACTATTCGGTGATCGGTGGACACACCCTCAAAAGAGGAGTATGCCTCGCAATTCATTGCACTATTTTTCCATTTCTTGTTTATAAGGACGTAGTCTATCTGAGCTTTAGTATTGTTTGCGTACGTGTATGTCCATAGTTTTCCCTCCCTTTTTTTTGGTAGTTTGTATTGAGGCATGCTAATCTATTTTCTATCATGAAATCTGTTAGATGTTGCCCATTCCTATTTGACGTGTTGTGGAGGCTGTATTTGTTGTTTCCGTTTTTCCCGATTTGGGCATTCATGTCTCCGCCAATGACTAACATGTTGTGTTTCGGGATGCTACGCACTAATGAGGATAACTCATCGTAGAAGGTGACTAGTTCAGTTTCTTCACTAACATTGGTGGGGCTGTAGCATGAGATGATTGTTGCTCTGGGGTTGCCGTTAAAAGTAGCTGCCATCATTCTAGGTTGTATTTTCTCAACGCTATTTATCGTTTTTAATGCTCTCGGTCCTATAAGTAATCCTACCCCTCCTACTGCAGCGTTGACAGAGTTTTTCCATGCGGATACGGTGACGAGCGACCACCCATTGCCAGTTTCGTGATATTTGATATCTTCGGTGTGCGTGTATCTGAGTTCTTGTATGCATATTATGTCAATCTTAGGTTCTTCGGTCGATGCGATTAGCTCTGGTAGTTGTCCTATTCTATTTAAGGTTCTTACGTTAAATGTGGCTATTTGTAGTGTTTGCTTGCATTTTAGTAGTTTTGATTGTTTGAGCTCTGTAGCTGATTTTTCGAACACTGAGGCCAGGGCTCCAACCTCAGCAGGACGCGCCCCTTTTTTACCCGCGCGAAGAGCGATGCGGTTTGTGTATGTGGTTTGAGTGTGGGTCATGGTTATCTTTCGATGGCTGTTTTATTCTCTTCTATAGAAGCCACTCTTATAGAGGAGCAGCAGTAGTTCCCCGATCGAACTAACGATCCCGAGCGTAAAGTCGTCAAACTCACGTCTAGGACCCGTTTAGGTATTGAGTTTGGTCGCCCATGGGTTTATTCAAATACCTTTACGTATAAACAGGCTATTGTTGGCCTACCAGAAGCGGATAAAGATATTACAGGAGCCATCCGCAATCAGGAACGTGAAAAAATTAATATTACCTTTGTTTCTTTTGCATCGCTTAACAAGGCGAATAGATATTTTTCAACATTTAAACAATCTGTACCTCGCCTTACAATTTACGATGGAAGAAGAAAATTAAAATGTTGCCTTTCTTTGAGGTTTTAGTCGAGAAAACTTCCACATCTTTCGTCAATAGCGTCTTCAGAAAACCCATTTTTCCTGGGATATATCTGAGTTAGTATTCCTCTGTCCGATAAAATGAAACGCAGTTTCTTCCAGGCAGCGGTCGTATCGATACTGCTGTATGGATGCACTACTTGAACGCTAAACGGAGAAGAAGCGAGACAGCAATTACAGAAGAATGTTGCGAGCAATATTGAACAAGTCCTGGCGGCAACACCCAACAAAGCACCAACTATACGGCCACCTGCCTCCCATCACGAAAACTATCCAAGTTAGACGAACCAGACATGCAGGACACTGCTGAAGAAGCAGGGACGAACTCATAAGTGATGTACTCCTATGGACCCCCACATATGGCCGAGAAAAAGCAGGACGACCAGCTCGAACATACATACAGCAGCTCTGTGAGGATACGGGATGTAGCCCTGAAGACCTGCCAGAGGCAATAAACGATAGGGATGGGTGGCGAGAGAGGTTCAGGGATATCCGTGCTTGCGGCATGACATGATGATGATGATGATGATTCTTCTGCCTCTAAATTCAAAAAGATTGACCTCATCAGAACCCACTATGTAATGATGATATACTCGGAGTGTAAAATTGGATGATGAACTCAAGAAGATCACCGACATTTTCCTTGCCAATGGCTACAAGGAAAGTGTTATTCTGAGTGATATTGAATTTAAAATTTCTAAATTTCATGAGAGTAAAACATTCGGAACCTTCAAAGTGTCTTCTTTACATCAAAGTACCACGGATCGGATCTAATTGTCAGTTCTTCGCTGATAAGATCTCTTCGTCTGTCATGCAGTTTCCCTTCTAATGTAGTACGTACCATCTTTAGAAACGAGAAGTGCATTTCCCTCCATCCGTAAGGATATTTTTCCCACCGTCCAACAAAGGTTATCTATCGCTTCAAATGTCAGTGCGACGCTGACGATGTTAGTAAAACTATCGAACGAGTAGAGATAAGGATTTTGCGCAACATGTCCCAGGTTCTATTCGAAGATATGCACCAATAACAATATCCGGGCATTCACAGACGCATGTGTCCACCATTGGAGATCACTTGTTAAATATAAATGCATGCCGAGTCAATTATTTTGAAGAGTTCTCTGTTCTGCTCAAGGCTCGGATGAAGCACCACCTCAACATCTTAATAGCTGTTGTGATAAATACACAAAGTCCGACTCTATGTAGACAGTGAGATATCAATTATGAATTAGAAATATTTGGGGAGTCATTTACTTGATCTGTGAGTACAATGATTTTTTTCTTCTTTATTCCCATTTCGTTCGATTGATTTTTAAATAAGTGTCGGTGGAAAGGCGCCTCAGGTTTATATTAGTTTTAATCAATTTTAATCGTTATTAAAACTATCTTTCCTATTTTACCATTCATTTTACCATGGTATTGTTCAAAAATCACACACACACACACACACACACACACACATATATATATATATATATATATATATAGTATATGCACAAAAGAATACACCCTTAAGAGTTGCTTTAAAAAATTGGTTATTCCAACAGATTTGAGTCTTTCATCATCATTAGAAAATGTTTATTTCAAAAGTGTTTATATTTCAGGATTGATGGACTTATGGATGACAAAGGATTGACGGTCACTTGTAAATAGGAGTTGAACTTTATCTTAAACGATTCAACCATTTGAACGGGGGTTGCTTTAAATTATTTTCAAATTTGGAAGTCATCTTATCTTTTGGGTTGGTTCAGGTGAAAAAATGTCTGGATTATTTCTGAGATAATAAGATTTGTTTTGCATTGGGAGAATGGCCAAGAAGGTCCGATAAAAAGAATTTTAATTGTTTAATATTATTTGAACAACCAAAGTTTGGAAATAAAAAATGTCTGGTTTATTTATGCAATTATCAGAAATGTCAGAATTGCTTGTATTAAGAATGTTTGTTCGGCTGTTTGATAAATTTGAAAACTTTCCCTCACCTACACATTTGAAAAATCAGATTCGTCACAAAAAGACAGTGGTACCCTCCCAGAGATGGGGTCCAGGTTGAATATAGAAAGAGTGTGAGGAACAAGAGAGTCCCAAGGCCCTACTGATACCAAATACGAGTAAGAGAAACAAATTAGAATAATTTGGAGTTGAGAGGGTGGATCCAGGCCTTTGACTATCAGAAAGTTGTTGGACATTTTCCCTAATTTAGAAGAGCTATATTAAAGAAATTTGGTATAACGAGAAATTGGCATTCAGGGTGGGTAAATACCACCCCAAGACAACTCCTACGCTTGTTGGACACTGGATTCAATATAAGCTGGAGTTTTTGTCATCTCAGACCAAGAGTCCGGTGAGGGTCAGCTAAGAGAGTCAGGATATTCTAGAAAGAGTCAGTATGTGGCCGCTCGTAAACTATCTTGAGCCAGACTCCGAACACTAAAGACCGTTTATAGCTGTGTTAAAGAGTTAGTCATAGAGAATAAGAGTCAGAAGAAAGTCTGCTACTGCCACTGTTTAAATCCATGTCTAACTTGAAAGACCTCCTTATTGGAGACCTTGAGCCAGACTCCGAACACTTACGACTTGGCTTACTACTTGACTGCTTACGAATCTGTTGCATATTTTCCTATTACTCGACAAGGGCCACGACGGGAAGAGCTAAAACCGCTGTACACAACAAATGATACATACGACAAACGATATATACAAAAAGTGTTTCATTTCTTACCCGTGTTGACTTCCTTGTTTGCTGCTAGTTTTTTTTTTGGGGGGGGGTTATAGAATTATTTTGATGTAACCACTGGTCGTCAACCTATTCAACATTACATTGGCTTCATCAAGCAACCTTCCCAATTTCTATATTCAAAACACAACATGAGCAAAGGAGTGGATGGTTGTGAAGAACGTCGATTGTTTGCTGGAGCAAGCATTGACCCTAATAAGTTACCTGAGACCATTATCCTATGAACATAAAGGACATTAATTCGAAATGAACACAACCTATCTCATCCGGAATTTGAACTCGGCCCGTCGATTCCATTATTCAGACAACATCCACACCTGCATTATTGTCACTGGCATATCAAAAATTCTTTAACAATCACCAAAGACGTAGTCATCTTAACTCGAAACTCTACCACTAAAATCACACCACTTCCAACACTAACACCAACATCATCACGATCATTAACAGCTCCAAAACGGCTAATTTTACCATCAGCTTCACTTGCATCATCACCATCAACTACATCACATCTATTATTACTGCAACCAACAACAACATCGCCAACTCACCAACCATAAGCATCACTACCAACTCCCTCATAGCTACCATCACTAGCAACTCCACCATGACTATCATTAATACCAGCTCCACTATATCTACCACCCCATTTTACAACAGCGACAGCCACAACAAACGGCAGCGACAAAATAACAATAAAAATGCTCTAAATTGCCAAAGTGGGCAATTTTTCTTTGCTTCTATTCTTAAAAGACGCCGAGCCAGACGCCTAGGCGGCAGCAAGGTGCATTCAGGTGCCCATGAATCATGGGAGGCCATGTTTCCTGGCCAGACGCGCGCTTCTCACATCGAAATGCGATTTGCTAATATTCTTCCTCGTAACATCTGGTTTATGTGACTGTCTCTACAGCCTCACTAGTCGCCTTACCGCCTTCCTACTTTCATTTTCACTTTAACCTTCACCTTGGTCGCTTCATTTCTTAATTCTAATTCATCTCTATCTTTCGATTTCCATTATCATTAATTATTTTGTTTTTCCTATTTTTCTTACTTGGTTTCATATTCTGATTATATCTTAGAAAATTGATGTCTTTTTCTTACATCTCAAAACTAGACAATGTCATGTCAAAAAAAATTTTTTCAGTATTGTCATTAAGAATGTACACAAGCTATATATATATATATATATATATATATATACACAAGTTATATATATGTATATATGTATATATATATGTACACAAGTTATATATATATATATATTCATAAGTAAATAATGGATTTTAATCCGACAATATGTCGAGAAAAATTGATTATACAAATTTTCCCCGAGGTTTTTGTATTCTGCATTTTTAAACATCCATCGTTGACTTAACATCGCTAATATCACCTCTAATGGTTCTGATGATGGTTCAGTAGAACCGAAACGCTATAGTGTCGACTTCTCAATAAATCTCTCGTTCCACTTGGATTATCTTGTTATCAATTTCCCCCTCTCTCTCTCTCTCTCTCTCTCTATATATATATATATATATATATATATTTATACATATATAATATTGAACAAAATCACGGTAAAAAAAACCTGAACCATTTTTTTATTATAGCCAGAAATTTAAATGAAATGGCTGAGACACACATAAGAAGTGATTTCTTCCTTCATTATTGTTTCAAAGTTTCTTCGTTATAGCGAAATTTCATAATCTTCTAAAATGATAACTCTCAGATATATATAAAAAAAAAGGAAATTTTCTTTTTTAGAAAAGTATGACTTTTAGCTACCACTAAGCGATCTTTGGCAATAATAACCCAGGAAAATGGGCACCTCAGGTTGTGTAACGGTTAGCAAGCTCGACTGGCAAACCTGCAAGAGTCAGTTCGAGTCTCATTGGGTACCCCATTCAATCGGCCTTGTTCCACATCGAAGCAAAGAGCTTCATAAATTACAATAATAACCAAGGAAAATAATCACTTTCTATGTGCGTCGAAGCCATCAAAGTTTCATTAAAATTTGTGACAATAACTAAAAGTTTGAGTAAATGTTGAGATCGTCAAAAAAATGTCTGGGTTTCGAAAGCTTTCGGCTGTGTCTCCAGCCACTTTTAAGAACGGTAGTATGTTTTTGTAAAATTTAGCAGAGTCTAATTTTCATTGTTTCAAGTCATTTGAAAAACTGGCTATTTTTTTAAAAAAAGAAGCTGGTGTTGGCATTGAAATATCAGTTGACATAGTGTAACGGTCAGTTTCAAATGAGAATGAAGTTAGTAGATGTGCTGCTGACTGATGTCACGTGGCAGTTTGAGAGGAAGTGTCATTCTTATTGTTAAATACATTTAGAACTCCCTATCTATATCCAAATGACTAACAAGTTGGTTTGCGACATCTTGGTAAGTGAGTTCGAACTCCCATCACGCTATTACGTTCACTTTCGGACTAATACCCTTGAGAAAGGCATGACTGCACTTATACTCCCAGCTACGGATTTAACAGTATTACCGTTGTTCTCCGCAGATGGCTTTGGCCCACGAAGTTTGAAATGCCATTTAACCAAAGAAAACAAACGAAACAATTTCCAAAGAAAAAGTTGTTGAGGGTTGGATTTTTAATGTTATAATTAAGGCCTCAATTATTTCTTGCCTTTTTTTTACTGTTGATCTGGTATCTTATTCGCATGTTTTTTTAAAACGTCTCTTCTGGTGTTTGTTCGGTTGAAATGATTTCAGATAAGGCTTTGGTCTGATGAATGACGGAATAGTCATCTATATGGAGGGTTTGGTTTGGTTTCTTTGATTAATAGCATATCAACCTTTGTAGGTTAGTTAATGCCAAAGCCATTCTCCAAGAAGAACAGCAGTGGTACTATTTTACCCATAGCTGGGAGAATAAGGGGGTTCATACCTTTCCCAAGGGTATTTGCCCGAAAGTGAACGTAATAGCGCGACTGGAGTACGAACTCGCTTACTACGATTCCGCAGTCATTCGCTGTAACCATTACACCACGAAGTCACCCCCTCGATCTAGATAGAGTAGTGGTTTTTCCGATATAGGAATTCAATGGTTGTTAGGGATGGGTGAGGCATTCTACCCAGGTGAAACTGAATACATATACGATATTTGGTTGGGCAGAAGCTAATTTTTTGTCCAGTCGGGTTACTGCTAATTACCAAATTGGTGGTTTAAATTCTTTGTTGTTGATTATTAGTTTTATACATTTTACGTGATTAAATCGAGAATTTTAGCAACATGTAATTCTTTTTTTTTTTTTTTTTCATCTTGTTTGTTGTTAGCGTGTGTCTGATGACAATTAAATCAATCAATAATCTTGTTACTGTGGTTATTGCTATAAATATTCTTTTAACGTGTTTTTCGAAGGTTTTATCTCATTGCTTGGCGACGACAAGATTAGGGAAATCCAAACCCAGAATCATTTAAACATTCAATCGATCTGGAATTACGTTCCCTTGTTTGTAAACAAGAAGAGACTTATTTTTTTAATGCTACATACTTCCACGTCTTTTCTTTTTAATCAAACACTCACACACACACACACACGCACACACACACACACACACACATATATATATATATATTTATATATAGTTCTTTTATGCTTATAGAAAGAGTTCTCAATATCATAGATAGATAGATAGATAGATAGGATTGCATTGTAACAGAGTCAACGGCTATATATATACATATATATATCACCTCAAATTTGAAAATATTTGCGGCAGGGTAAAATCGTTATTAAAATATTTATATGGAGCCGTCGATGATCTGCAACAGACGGTTAATTCTCAGTCTATTGATTGTGGCTTGACTATCTTCGCAAAATGTACGTCTTACGAGTGGGGACACTTAATGAAACAAACAGTAATACGAATAAAGTGTTTGTATAAAAAATCCTATTTTAATCCGTCATTTAAGACGTTTCAATAGGATTCTAAGAGTTTAAAACGCACCCATGTACGCACACATACATAGATATGTATATATAGAGAAATATATATATATATATATATATATATATATATATATATATATATATATATATATATATTATATATATATGTGTATATTACATAGCAGTGTGTAATATAATGGCCGAAGATGGAAAAGTCATCATAGAAAGATTGTGCATCTCTCTTCCTTACGTTGAAACCTTTAACTCAAAGGTAATAAAAGGTTTCCTACCATAACTAAGAAGTCGTTACGTGTTTTTCGTGTTTCGGGATTCCTATGTTCTATGTATATATGTTATGAACATTCTATGTACGTTTCAGCATATCCGTATCATGGGTATGGTACAAGTGTGTAATATTTTCTTTCTATACGTATAAAAGCTCCAAAATTGATATTGAGCCCTATTTGATAATATCGCAAAATTTAGTTCACCATTAACTCACCTAGTGAGCTAGTGAGAACCATAAACCTCTAATATATATATATATATAATGCGTTTATAATGTAATGCCTCCAATGTATTTCCACATAAACTGAAACAGAAACTGGGAGCACAATAAAAAAACATTTGTTAGGCAAGTTTTCAGCTAGAAACCAATATTTTTCCACTTAGCATCAATTCGTTTTCGTTAGCAATGGACAAGAACCCACATGCTGCGCTCGTAAAAATATGCACCAGCGAAGATTAACCTCGTTTTCTCAGTAACAATGATGGCGTCGTTTTTCATGAAAATGTTTTCTGCATAGTCCATTTTATTTCGCCAAATTTTTGCGGGTGAGCAGATCTAGAAACTACAAATGTCCGAGTTTCGTAGCGGTGTTAAACGTAGTTTATTACTCACATTGCTGTTGCCCTGTTAAAAAATATTACCCACCACTTAACTGTGCTCACTCACATATATTGTTTGATCCCCGTAAACGTTCATATGCGTCCATGAATGTTAATGGGTCCAATTTTTCTGCATGGAGGGATTTATTGACACACATCTGCTTTCATTGTAGACGCCATTTTACCAAACAATCACTCAGCCACTATATGTAACAAAGTAAAAAAAGTATAAGTTATAAACGGGGAATTTAAGCCTATGCTGCTACATAACCAGCATAGTTCACACATGAAACTCTAGTCCCCTTCGAAGTAATCCCCTCCAGCTGCAATACACTTGTTGTAACGTTCCAACAACTTCTGGAACGCCCCAGGGAAGTCCTCTTGTGTGACCGTGTCAATGACCTTCGTCACAGCCTCTTTCATCTCTTCAATTGTCTCATAACAACAGCCTCTGAGCTTAAGGAATAACCAAAAGTCACAGGGAGCAAGGTCTGGACTATAGGGAGGCTGAGGAACTGTCTTGATGCCCATCATGGTCAAATAGTCTGTGACAAGGATGGAGTTGTGAACTGGTGCATTGTCCTGGTGGAAATACCACTGAGCCGATTTGAAGAGTGCTGGGCTCTTCCGACAAATCTCTTCCTGAATTCCCTTAAAACCTCAACATAGTAACCCTAACCCTAACCGTTTGGCCAATCAACTGTGGTGTATTGACTTCCTTACTCCTCCCACACCTCTCATAATCCCTCACAGACTCCCTGCCTTCCTTGAATCTCTTATGCCACTCAAAAACTGATGCTCGATTCGTGCAATTACTTAGAGTGACAATATTCTAATTGACTCTCTTAATAGCACGGTATGCACACCTTTGTTCATTGCCGGCGAATGTGCATAAACAATGATGATTACTATGCGAAAAAAATTATGTTTTGTAAGTGAAAACTAGTTCTAGCTTAAGGTGTTATTGTGATCCCGGTGTCTATTGAAGTTTCTGTAAAAATTTGTGAGAGGCATCACTTTCGGATCGACCTTGGTAAAACTACTATGTCTGTCTCGTTTGTTGGTGTCTTGCTTCTAAATAAAATTGTGATGCCAAAGTAGTTGCTTCTTCCCGACTTAATCCGCCACGGACAGGATTCGACACCAGGTATTTTTTTAAGCGAGATGCAACTGGTTTGAAATCATGGTTTCCTTCTCCTAGACTGGTTACGAAGATTAAAGAGCCCAGTCTGCTCTACTATTTACCCATAGCTAGGGGGAAATAGTTGAATTCCCAATTTTCCCAAAGGTATAACCGCTTTATGAAATGCTAACAGGCACGTGTAGGAATTGAACTCGGGTAGCCAGGTCTATATCCTACGACGATACCCATTATACTTTAAGTGCAGTTTCTGTGTAGCATGCGATATAATTTGATAACTTTATAAATTTTTCTATTTTAGGGGTTAGCTAATTTGTATTTTTTGCATTAAAGTCACTATTTCAAAAATATAACAGGTTAGTAGAAAAAAAATTTTCATAGTAATTTTCACCATTTATCATTCTTTTTCAATTTTCTTTAGAACTTATTTTGTTTTGTGTTTTTGATGAACGATTTTTATAAGCTTTTATTATTATTCTAGGCTGCAATAGTGTCATTATGAACCCTGATATTCTTGTTATCCGGCAACGTTAGCGTTACTGAAAATTAAATCAACTAAAAAGTCAACTCAACTTTTTTCGAAAATAAGGATATATCTATCCTCAAAATCGAACTACTTATTTCACGAAACCGAATTTTCAATTCTTCACTTTGAAGTAATTTCTTTTTAATAGGAGGTCTATTAGATTATATCTAATTTATTTTTGTTTGGTATATTGTCGTTTTTTTTTTTGTAAAAAGAATTAGAATAGAAATAGAAGTGAGCAATGATTCCTCTCACAATGTAATTACAAATTACTTGATAGATAGATAGATAGATAGATCTGTTCAATTTTAATATATTTACATTCCAGCACAGTTTTCTCTCACATAAGCGCTTTCTACATTTAACATTTGAAATAACATTTTATAAATTAGATATTTGATATACAATATATATATATATATATATATATATATATATATATATATGTGTGTGTGTGTGTGTGTGTGTGTGTGATTTTTATTACCCCTACGTTTCTGTATGGTTATCTGCAAACTTGGTGATGCATGTGTGTATCTCCGAGTGTTTGCTAATATGTGTAAGCCGCAGAAATGACAGTTTGGGCTTACACTTGAAATAATTAATTTGCGATATTTATTAATAAAGAGTGCTCAATATCAGTGTATATGTTAGTTAGGATAGCATTGACAGAGTCAACAGTGCTTGGTAACTGTCAGTTTCTCACCTATGCCTTGGTCTAATGATGGCATTAGCAATGAGATTAAACAGTCGAAATGTTCTAGTTGACAAATCGTGAACATATGCTACTGTCGGATAATATTTTTAATTGCTCTTCCATCCTGTTTATAAGGTAAATTCATTTGGTAACAGTAAAATAGGTTAATGGATTAACAATTCGAGTTAATCATATTTAATGATACTTGTCTAATATATATGTGGTGGGGATGTACCCAGGTGCATGCGTGGGCGGACGCATGTCTGAACCTTCGTATATCTATCTCCCTCTTTTCAAATCTATCTATCTATCTATCTCATTCTGTTTCTATCTATCTATCTATCTTGGTGTGTTCCTATCTATCTATCTATCTATCTCAGGGTGTTCATATCTATCGATCTATCTATCTCAGGGTGTTCATATCTATCTATCTATCTATCTCAGGGTGTTCATATCTATCTATCTATCGTTCTATCTATCTCAGTTTGTTCATATCTATCTATCTATCTATCTATCTATCTATCTATCTCAGTGTGTTCATATCTATCTATCTATCTATCTCAGTGTGTTCATATCTATCTATCTATCTCAGGGTGTTCATATCTATCTATCTATCTATCTATCTATCTCAGTGTGTTCATATCTATCTATCTATCTATCTCAGTGTGTTCATATCTATCTATCTATTTATCTATCTATCTATCTCAGTGTGTTCATATCTATCTATCTATCTATCTCAGTGTGTTCATATCTATCTATCTATCTATTTATCTATCTATCTATCTCAGTGTGTTCATATCTATCTATCTATCTATCTCAATGTGTTCATATCTATCTATCTATCTATCTATCCCCGTCTCTTCATATCTATCTATCTATCTATCTCAGTGTGTTCATATCTATCTATCTATCTATCTATCTCAGTGTGTTCATATCAATCTATCTATCTATCATAGAGTGTTCATTTCTTCCTTTCTATCTATCTTGGTGTGTTCATATCTATCTATCTATCTATCTATCTTTATTCTCTTTCTTACCAGATTCGAAAGTGATATATCGTTAATGTCGTACGCATGACCACGATGCGCAAATCAGCCTTCCTTTTCTGTTTCAACCCTACTCTCATCCATCACACTACACTCCGAGCTCGGGTGACAAGTGAGAATTTAAACCTCTCTTCACAGGTTTTACGATCTGCAATACTACACCCAATCCCTACCCCTACCCCCAAGACACCAGCACTATGCCAAAAATAATCAACAGTTCCCATCGTTACCGCTAGGACATAAAACACTCACTGGCATCTTTGACGCTATAACCTTTTAGGAGACAATTCGTCTGGACGTTCTAACAGATAATACTTAACAGATTCACATTTTCCTCTTCGAAAAGAAACACCTGTAACAATTTTTTTCTTTAAAAAATTTCATTATTGAATTAAGATTTTGAAAATTTAAATTAAAAAAGAACTACTTTACTTTTGAAATGATGTATTCCGTGGTTAGTCGGTGTTGTAATTGAGGAGTTCTTTGGAGAGATAGGGGTCTTAGGTATAACACTAAATTGCACCTGATGGTGAGGCTCTAGTTCTGGATCTTTGGGGAGGCACTCCTTCATTGTCATTACTTCTAGGTCCAATTAGACAAGGAGTAGTTGTACCTATTAGGCGCCCATTGGGGTCAAATAGTTCTGTTTGAAAATTATTCATATTAGATAATACCTGAGGCCTTATAAAAGCGTATTGACAAATTATTATTTACTCCTTGAGGGTTTTTCCCGTCAGCGTTAGCTGATGGTCTTTCACTGGAGTTTGAGTGACACCAAGTCTCCTCAAGCCTCCAGGACTCTTCTCAGTACTCTAGCCGATCTCAATAATATAGTATTTTGGATGGTCTTCTCTCGTTCTCTTATTTCCAAGTCCTCTAGTCCCTTTACTAGTCCTTTGGTGACTGTACCAAAAGCACCAATTACAATTGCTATAAACATCACTTTCATGTTCCATTATTTTTTTCAATTCCCGCACAAGGTCGAGGTACTAATCCTTCTTTTCACCTTCTTTCAGTTTACTCTGTGGTCAGCCGAGACAGCAAAATCCACCATTCTGCAAGTTCTCTTTTTTTATTATTATTATTAAGTCTAGTCGTCTGGTCGAGATTAGGTGATCTGTTTGTATGTCAAAATCCCAAAGGAGTTCGTGTGTCTCATTCCCCAGGACAAGTTCTAGGTTGTGCATATACCATTTGTTCGTATAGTCAAATTTAAATTTATTGCACATTTCCCAGTTGATCACCTTGCCCACAAAGGCATATCTAGTCTTATACTTTTTCTGTACTAATTTGCTGCATTCACTTATTATGTGATTCATCGTTTCACATCTTCTTATTCTTATTATTATTATTATTATTATTATTATTATTATTATTATTCCTTGCGAGTTTTCACTTCAGCGTTAATTGGTCTTTCACTTGTCCACGAGAAAAGGAACAATAATTAATCCTTGTCTTATCTGAAATAAGACGTGTATCCTTCTACCAACATGTTATGGTAACCCAATAACGAAAGAAAAAAGAGAAGAGAAAAAACTCCACAAAACTCCAAGTAAGTGAACATACAATTTAAGTATCTTCAACTTTATCCTGCTACGTTCAGACTGAAATGATAAACTTGGGATTTGGAGCACGATCTCAGCCATTAAATCCCATAGTCTGAGGGAAAGCGGACCGTGTCTACTGTTGTCGAAATACATTCTCACCATCCGCCATTAATAGATATTTATAGTGGAATTGTCTGATGATAAAGATATTTTATGGGGGCTTAGTCCGGGATACGGATATTTTAGTGGAGGCTCTTTCCGAGATACAGAAAGACTTTTTCGCTCCTGACTTTTACCTGAATTGTTTTTTTATTTGTTTCTTTCTTTCATTCAATAAAAGAATATTATTATTAATCAGTGCTCTAGATCTGGACTCTTACCATCAGATGCTGGTTAGTATCATATCACGGACACCTCCTTTTTGGAGTTAGGGTCTTGCCCCTTTGCCAGGGTGGGGTATACAGTTGGGGTGTTCTAAATTCTACTGATAGCGAGAAATAAAAAAATTGAATAACCCTGGTGTATTGACTTCTTTACTCTTCCAACACCTCTCATCATCCCTCATAGACTCCCTATCTTCCTTGAATCTCTTATGCTCCTTAAAAACTGATGCTCGATTCATACAAGATGGTCGAAAAGCAGTCTGAAGCCTTCCATTTTTTCCAAGTTTAAACAGAATTTTATTGCATATCGTTCTTTTAAATTGTCAGATTGCATTTTTGAAATTCACCTGCTGTAACAATCAGACTTTAGTAGGGTGTATTCCAATTTCTGCTGTAACTGTTCATTTGAAGCTGAAATCATAAATTTATGTGTATATATATATGTATATAAAAATAAAAATTGGTCAGTCATCTCATAAGATGTATAGCAATAACATACTGAATTTTCAAGAGTCTACGACAATTTTAAATGCCTGTACAAAAAAAGTCTGGAAACTTATTGAATGCACCACGTAGTTGTTATTTACAAATCGTAGCTTTGTTTAGCACCAGTTATGTCTTATAGAGCACTTAGTGAAAATAAAGAAAAAAGATTACTCGCAGTTATACCACATGATGTGCTCACGCCTTATTTATAATTAGTTCAGTGTTATTGATACATCATCTATAAAACTCTCTGACTTTGAAAGAGCTCAGCAACCCAGTTGGCTGTGACTGTAAAATACGCGGACTGCATCTCTGCAGAGGGGTAAGACCCCCCCCCGCAACAAGTGTCCTGGATATGACACTAAACAATATGATAGTGAGACTCCAGTCTTGGAGATTTGGGATTGTGGGGTACCACTTCATTACCATTACTCCCGGGTCCACTCTGGCCCGAAGTGATTGCACCTGATAGGGTCTTATCAATGGATCAAATAGAACGGCAAGACATTTGAACTGCGTGCAAACAAATGACTTATGTTTGATTGAATTGTTAGAAATAGGACTGTTTGATCATTTAAATGTATGTAAACTAATGACTGATGTTTGATTAATTTATTAGTGATACGTAGTAACACTTGGAAGCATTTAACTGTGTAATAACGAATCAGTAATGTTAAATATAATTATTTGTATTAAATAACAATACTTAAAACTCCTTAACTGTGTGCCTAAATTGAAATATTAGTATTACATAATAATACTTGAAAACATTTGACTATGTGCAAATGAATGAATAGGGATGAATAGAATTAGTGTCAAATAACAATACTTGTAACCACTTCACTGTGTGCAAACAAATAATTAATAGTAAATAGAATTATTCTTATCAGGTAGCAATACTTGAAATCATTTAACTGTGAGCAAAAAATGAGCGATGTTATCAACAATGTGTTTTACAAATCATATATATATATATATATATATATATATATATATATATATATATATATATATGTGTGTGTGTGTGTGTACAAACAGGACTTGGCATTAAATAACAAACAAGGGTTGATATGCCATTAAACAAAGAAACCAGATAGCTCACCCCATTCATACAATGCAAGAAGCATTCTTTACCGAAAAATTCTCCTCAGCGCTATCATGGCTAATAATACAACGACAAACATTTTTTCTCTTAAAGCTTTCTCAATCTTCACTCGCTGGTCGTAGATTTAGCTGGTTCCAACGTTGCTTTGACAACGTCTATTCCTTACCCAATGAAAAATTATTTTAATTTTCATTCCTAAACAAATATTCAAAAATATTACATTATTTCGACTAATATTTCGCAGGAAGATTTAAGTGACATTTATTCTATATTGAAGTCGAATAAACACAATCGGCCTCAATTCCCTACGGCCGTAACCAGGCATGCACTAGTCAAAATTATTTCACACCAACATAGTCCATCAGTCTTAGCCCAGTCGGCTGGAGCCATAGAATATACCGACTGCATCTCTTCAGAAGGGTAAGACCCTCCCTCCAATGAGTGTCCAGGATATAACTTTAAACAATCTGGTTGAGAAGCTCTAGCCTTGGAAATTCGGGGAATGTGGAGTACCCCATTGCTCTCAGATCCACACTGGCACGGAGTGGTAGCACCTGATAGGGTCTTATCTATGGGTCAAATAGAACTGCTTGACATTTAAACTGTGTGCAAATAAATGACTAATGCTAATTTGAATTGTTAGAAATAGAACTGTTTGATCATTTGACTATGTGTAAACAAGTAACTGATGTTAAATTGAATAGTTAGTGATACATAGCAATACTTGGAAGCATTTAACTGCGTGCAAACGAATGATTAATATTGAGTAGAATTATTAGCGTTAAATAGCAATACTTGAAACTCTTTAACTGTGTGTCTAAATTGAAATATTGCTATCACATAGTCATACTTCGAACCATTTGAATGTGTGAGAATAAATAAATAGTGTTGAATAGAATTAGTGTTAAATAGCAATACTTGCACTGTCTGCAAACAAATGATTAATACTGAATAGAATGTTAGATTGCAATAATTGAAACCATTTAACAGTGTAGAAACAATAGCGATACAAGTAGGCAAACAAATTAGTTCAAACTCATTTAAAAATGAAATCATCAACAAACTATATTCGCAAACAAATGACTGGTGTTAAATTGTGTCTTACATAAAAATTCTTGAAAACATTAACTATGTGTAAAAAAAAATGTGCTCAGTCTCATTTAAAAATGGTATCAACAAAATGTCTTTCCGAATCATGTGTATTTGATATATATATATATATATATATATATATGTGTGTGTGTGTGTGTGTGTGTGTGTGTGTGTGTGTGTGTGTGTGTGTGTGTGGATGACTATAGAGATGACTATAGAGATATATACTCCCCTACCCCCGTAAGGTTGAGTTCTCTGGCGAAGAAGTAATCGTGTTGCCATTAGCGTTTATTGCAAGCCTCTTCATATTTGAATTGAGGTCTCGGTAGCCGTTGAACGGATGTATGTAAACAATAGTAATCGTGATTCATAACCGTTTAAAATTTACTCCATTGCTAATGGCTCCTCATGGCTGAAGGGTTAGAGGCTTGGCTTGGCGTTTGAGTCAACCGGGTTTCGATCCCAGCTACGGAAAGCTAATGTCTGGCCATACTGATGAATTCTGATAGAACGAAACAGATCTGTCTGTGGATGACTATATATATATAAAGAGGGTTTGGCATTAAATAACTTACTATGGTTGATATGCCATAAAACCAAACCGAATCAAACAATACCAAGCCAATCAGTCTAGGCACGTGTGTTCTGTAAATAAAAAGAAAATTCGTTATGGTCCACATAGTTCCCGTATTTATTCGAATTTTGATCACAATACCGGAAGTTTGATCTTCGAATTAGTTAAAGCAGAAACTCAATATATCGACGTTCCGTTGTAACGAGACTTCACGATATTTTTAATTTGTCCGTTTTAATGATCTGTACTAACTTTGACGTTAAGCGAAAATCACCTTTTACTTTTTCAACCGTGGGAGAAATGTCGTTTAAAACCAGAAAGAAAATTAAGGCAAAAACTTAAAGAAAAATTGCGGATAACAGCAGTTACTGCTGTACTAGAAAACTGTATTTATATTCATAATTACAACCAGACGAGTGTCCATTAACCTTATCGCAGACGATTTGTCTCGGCGTTGAATGGAATCATCTCTTCCAGCTTAAAAAAAAAAAGAAATAAAAAGAAAATACACCTGAAACCAAATTAGAATAGAAATTATCTTTAGATCTATGAGGTTCCCTTGAAAATAATGGCCATTTTCAAAAGTTTTAGTCCTGAGTAGAAACATTAACACTTATTATTTCCCAAAATTCTAAATCTATTTTTGAAATAATAAGTATTGCTCAAATTCTAAAAAGCTCTTATCTTTCTTCAAGCCTAAAACGTATAAATGAGAAAAGAATCGTTTACCACTTTCTTAAGACTAATCCCATAACCTGGTTTGGTAGATGGGAGGTGGGTGCAACTCATGTAGTGTGTTGGTCAAAAATGGCCTTGAACAGCCCATCCTTAAACAGATCTGACTTGAATTCAGAGTTTTCCTTCTTATAGACAAGTTGCAATACCAACGTTAAAGAACCCAATCTGCCCTAATATCTATTCATAACTGACGGAAAAATAGTTGGATTCCTACTTTTCTCAGGGATATTATCACTATGTGAAATTCAAACAACCTCGTTCACGCGTACCTGAGTCTGCTTCCGATTACGATAATTGTTACACAACGAGCGCCTCCACTTTTTATGTCCGTAGAAAAAAACTTGATTCCAAAACCATTCAAACTAATAGTAACAAAGATCAAGCAGAAAACAATTTCCAAACATTCAGTAGTATCGCTGATCTTACACATTTTTAGAATGGACGGGTAAGTATGAAAGATTAATAATGGACAGGATGTTCTTCAGCACTAGCAGACGGATAAATGAAACTGGCACTGCAGAAAATACTTAAAACTACAAATGCATCTAGGTACAAGCGGATATATACTGCCCCCTTCAATTTCCTCCCTCCTGTCAATTATCAAGACCTCATTTCCAAGAGAGTAACGCGTACACTCCTTTCTCCACATTTTGTCCGTGCTATAAGATGTGATATATTAAACGAGAAACTCGTGGAAAGGGTTTTCATTCCAGTTAATTCACAAATGACTGATCTCAAATCCCAAATCATAAAAGATTACTCGATCCAGTTCAGCATTAAATTTAGAAAGGGCAAAGTTCCAAAGAGTAAATCTAGCATGTCCTTTTTCATGCAGGAGACGTCGCATTAAATGACCTACATGTGTTAGGGTTTTTATAATATTTAGAAGATTTTTTTTTTTTTTCAGAATGCAACGTCGATGGTTATTCATTTCAGATAGTAAGTAGTTTATGTCTGAAACCTAAGATAATTCATCAACTTGCGAAAAAAAAAAATTCTTAAAACGACAAATGCATCTGGGCAAGAAGCTAATATATATCTCCCCTTTAATTTCCTGACTCTTTAACGATACTCTCTCAGTCAATCACCAGACCATATTTCCAAAGGTGACCCAGTCTGCAGGGGTTGTAGAATACTGCTTCTCTGCAGAGGGGTAAGACTTCCCCAACGAGTGCCCTGGATATGACACTAAACAATCTGAGGGTAAGGCTCCAATAATGCTGGAGTTTTGCTGAATGCGAAGTACCTCTTTTTTACAATCACTCATCGGCACACTCTGGCCCGGATTGGTAGCACCTGATAGGGTCCTATCAATGCGTCAAATAGAACTGTTTTGACATTTAAACTGTGTACGTTGACATTTAAACTGAGTACAAACAAATGACTTAGGCTAAACTGAATTGCTTGAAATAGAACTGTTTAATCCCTTAACTGTGTATAAACAAATGATTGATGTTTAATTGAATTGTTGGTGTTAAATAGCAGTGCTTGAAAACATCACACTGTATGCAGGCAAATGATTGATTGTGAATAGAATTATTCGGAATAAATAGAAATAAATAAAACCATTTAACTGTGTGCAATGCTAAATGCTAACTACAAAATGTGTCATATATATATTTAATATATATGTATAAAAAAGATTTGTCATTATATAATCTACAATACTTGATATCCCATAAAACCAAACCAAACCAAACCAAACCAAACAACCTATCTCAAAAACCATCCAAATTAAACGAACAAGACATGTGGGACACTGCTGGAGAAGTACGGACGAACTCATAAGCGATGTACTCCTGTGGATCCCTTCACACGGACGAGCAAGGGTTGAACGACCTGCTAGAACCAATCTACAACAGCTCTGTACTGATCATGAGAAATGTGCTCAATTCAATGAATATGCTAGATTTAAGGTTTTAAATTACAACAACCAACATACGAAACGTTAACAAAATTATCCGAATGCTAGTCGCTATATAAAGTACAATACAACCTAAATTTCTTCAAAGCTAAAAAAACAAGTTCCCAAAAAATGATTTATTTCATGGAAATAGATTTTACAAAATACAGCTTTGCATACGTTTCGCTATGCTTGTCGAAAACATTGAATTTTAGGTAACAAAAATACCATACATTCAAATAATGACAATATAATAACCACAAAAAAAAAGAAAAGGGAATAAGATATAACTACTGACTTACACGAAGCAATACCGTCAACCATCAACTGTTTGTTTAACTTTCGTTAATATTAAAATTCTTTGGTATTTTATGTAAAATTTTTAAACCTATTTTTAGGGTTTGTTCTTTTCTCGGCATCTCCTTCTTGTGTATAATCAACCTGGACAACCGTGTCCTTCTAGATTCCTGTGTAGACTTGTTGGAAACGAAGTTTATTATTTCTTTAAGTAAACTCTAAGTAAACCACCGCTTCCTCCTCTTTGATGAATATCTTTCTGTTTCAACTGAATTTTCTTCTGTTAAGCCTACAGAGGCATTTACCGAATTTACTGACCCGGCCAACGGCTTCTCTTAAGTCGGCAAAAGAGTTCAATAATTCCGCTGCCATACCTTAGACTCAACTTTCTTATGAAGGGGACACCATACCAAAATTACAATTAGCCTGAATTTGGCTTACTGTTTCAACAAATAAAAAAATCTCTGTAAGGAAAAGAGGCTTAGCCTAAGCGACTAATAGGCCTTTTACTCAAACCTCCTTGCCTAAAGAAAAACTGCCTAAAGTCGAAGGCGAATGACCAAGTGCTCACAAGTTGAAAAAAGCAATAAAGAGAAAGCCAGGCAGTGCCGACAAAAAATGCGACCAGATCCCTGGTGGATCACACTTAGATAACAGTAGGGACGAGGAATAACGGCACAACTTCAAAACAGCCAATCATATTCGAGCAGACATTAACTGCCGAATTTACAATGTCCAACATAATACAGGATGTAGCATGGAAGACCTGCCGGAAACGATGGACGACATAAACGAGCAGCGAGAGAGGGTCAGGGAAATCAGTGCTTGCAGCTCAACATGATGATGATGATGATGAAACCAAACCAATCTTTTCAAAATGCGAAACTCGTACGCTTCTCCCTCCAGATTTTGTTCATATACCATTTTTTCTCTTTCCCTCATTTCTTTCTTATATTCCTGATGCCCAATTTCAAGTCGAATGCTAAATTTTCCTCTGATCTACCATTCCACATTTACGTAGAATATCATAAATGTTTTAACCTGACTCTTCTCTCGTAAGAAACAAATTCTAGTAAGAAACTTAAGGACGGTAGTTTTATTGAAGACAATTCAACTGTTTTAACTTTAAAAAAAAAACACTTGAACTTGTTCCTCTATTCCTCGTACATTATGGAATGTTGCTGTGACTACATAGTGATCTATAAAGTATATACGTCTCACTAGATGTTCCATACTTGCTGCCTTCGGATACAATTAAACAAAGCTAAGTAAATAACTATAGAATCTACATGGGACGAGTAACGATTATCGTCGTCAGAAAACAAAGCAGTGACCTAAATTCAAATCCTAGACGAACATGTTTGTGTTTCATTTCATGCTTATCCTTCTCAGAAAACCAGAGTCCAAACTCTTTTCTCTCTAGCATAAATAGTAAGACAGACAATGATCATTAGTCTTCGTAATGACATTAAACGATCTCATGGTTTCATTTTTACGTTGACCTCTAGAATCCTACTCATGGTAGGGATTTATTTACTAAACTTTGCTTAGTTATGGCACAAGGCCGGATGCACAGAGCACCTATTAATACTTGAACTCACTAATATTGTTTAGTTAATTGAACTTGCTAACCATTAAACCACGCGAGATGCTCACGTGGTGGAAATGTTTGGTACATATATGCAGTGATGTAATGGTAACCGTCGAGGGAAATGGACAAGGTGAGCTGAGTTCAAATCCTGGACGAGGCGGTTTGCATTTCATATAGCGCTAATACTCTTGGCAAAGGCATGAATCAAACCATCCACCTTCCAGCTAGGAGTAAATAAGAGGGCAGAGTGGGGTCTTTAACCATAGTATGGCTAACGAAGAAAAAACCCTGAATTCAAATCCGTTAAACTCTGCCTAAAATAGACCTTCTGTCGCATTCAGCTCGTGTGGAAGGGTTTATATATATATATATATATATATATATATATATAAGAGTAAGAAAAGTATCGAGACTAAAGGTGAATTTTGCAAGACTGAAAAGAAGAATGAATAAAATACTTTCTTTTTTTTTCAAAATAGTCCCCGTTACATTTAATACACTCATTCTATAGAGTTCTTTTCTGGTTGAAGGGCCTATGAAACTCTACTTTTCATACATTGTGAAGTTGCCCTATCGTATAGCACTATGTCCTCCGTGTCCTTAAATTTTATTCTTGAAATTACTTTTCAATTTAGCAAACAAGAAAAAGCCGCACGGAGTTAGATCTTATGAATACGGAAGATTCTGCACGTTCACAATCTTGTTTCATAAAAAAAGCTAATCAAAAAGTATCAGGGATCATTACTGGTTCGTCTAGACGTCTATACATCATTGTTTTATAATATAAGTGGCTCAGCTGTGATTAACTTAAAAATTTTTTTCAAAGATCAGTCTCGATACTCTACTCCTACCTCGTATGATACAATTGGAAAGATTATCTCTTTTACGAACGGTAATACAAATTCAGCATTTCAGGATACTTTTGTTGAGGTCAAAAAGATGACGAACTACACTAGACTATAAGATGCCGAGCTCGCCTCATTTGCCTCTATGGCTTTGAACACGGTGTCAAAATCCACGGTTTTATCCCTACCTCACCTTGCCTGATCGTCAAGGTTATTGTGATCCAAGCAAAATTTCTTGACCTATCTGGGTACTGTACTGTGATGAACTGCCCCTTAACCTTTCGCACAACAAATGTTTTTGGTTACTTTCGCGCCATTATGGCCCAGTTCGAACTCGGGAAGCACAAGTTCCCGAATTAGACTCCGTCACACGTTTATCTGTACGACTTTTAAATCACACACCGAGTGAAGCAATGCACAACGTGTCAACGCACCAACTACCTCGATACAACCAACCATAACGGGTATCTTCCACAACTATCTTCCTGCTTCGGTCACGTGATATACACGCAGTGAGCTAGTACATAACCAAAATATTACTAGGCTTTTGACTCACCCTAGTAGTTTAAAGAAACTTATCCAATCAATAATCTGTATATCAAGTAGATATTCTGTTACATTTGGGCGTGGCCCTACATGAACGAAGGCGTTTTAAATTATATAGGAGAGAAACTTTTAGAAACGTTCTGTAAAAAATATGAACAAATATTATCAATATACAAACCAATATATCTTAGGAATGGTGACAAGTTTTTATATGTGCCGATATCCGCGAATAACGAGATGAATATGCATGCGAGTAGGTGTTTTTGATTAATTTACATGCGATCGTGTTTGGCGCATATGTGTAAAAGATTCAATATAGTTGTCTTTATTTATTAAATACAGATCTAATCTCAGGGGAAGTCGTCGTCGCGTAGTGGCTAACGTGCAGAACTACGACATCGTAGTAAGATTTAATCTATGTTTAATTGTATGTATGTGTGTGAATTTACCATCACACACGCCATCACACGCCTTCTAGATACATATATGTGTGTACGTTTCTCTCTCTCTCTCTCTATATATATATATATATATATAGTGAGTATGTATGCATTTTTACATAAATATCCAAAAATTCTTCGAAATGAAACTGAAAGCTGCTGCAGACGATCAAGTAGAACATCTGCCAAGATGTCGTCTTACTCCAGTTGAGCGCCCCCTGGCGTCAACACTGAGCTGAAGATGTCGCATTAAACCAGGATTTTAGGAGCCAAACGCATAAACATTTTATGAACATTTCATATATGTGATATTTTCAACAATCAGCCAAATCGTTATAACGGTTGAGGATAAATCTTTATTCATACGCTTACGTTTCGCTAGGTGTCGTTGTTCACATACGACACGCCCCTACATATGTGTCTGTTATCGTCTGCTTGAAAATGTGACTATGAATACCAGTGTATAAACGTGTTTATTCTTGTTCACAGCTAGTGTATGTAAATATTTTTAACGGTTTGAATTTATGGCCCGGCTATTTTGGGCGTATGTCTGTGTTGTCAAAAAATGTGTTGTTTTGGGTTTAGGCTCATGCAAAAGTTTCCAGCCAATTTTCGAGAAAATCAAACAACCCAGTTAGTGGGGCCTAGAGTACGCTAACTACATCCCCTGCTGAGGAGTAAGACCTCTCCATCCCACCCCCAAGAAAAGAGTGTCCTAGCTATGATACTAAATTGCGTCTGGTAGTGAGGCTTCAGCTCTGAAGCACTGGGGAATGTGGAATCACCTCTCTATGGGTATTACTCCCAGGTCCACTTTGACAAAGATTGGTTACACCTGTTACGGTCCCTTTAATGCGTTAGATTTGTCAGAAAAGTATTAGAATTAGTGATACAAATAATTAAATAGAAATAATTATCTGAAATCATATAATTATTCGTATTCAATAGGAATACTTGCAAACAATATAACTGTGGGAAAATTATTTCTATGAAGAAGAGTTACTTGAAGCTATGATTATAAACAATGCGTTATCATTAATAACCTAAAACCATATAATAGATAGTAATATAAATTGATTGAAAAAAAAGACTGATTTCAGCATAAAAAACCCAATAAAGGTTGATATGCCATACACCCAACCAACTACACATTATAATTCATAGCCTTATCATTCAGTCAAGCATCTGTTTTGACTGACCTTCAATAACTTTAAGTAACCTTTCCGGTAAATTATACATTTCATCATGGAAAAAAAAATGTAAGGTTTGATTCGATCATATTTTCGTGGAATTTTTCGATGTTCTAAGATTAATGGAATCTCTAACTAAACCAGTATTTGTCACACGAAGTAAACCAGGCAGCTGGTGCGAAGAATTCAATGAATGTGGAAAAATATTTCATTCCAACTTTATTGCTGTTTGCTGCGCCGCATTTGCAACAAGAGAAGCCGGATTGTTATGCACAAAAATCATTGGTCGGCTTTTTCGTAAGGTAAATTTCTCTCTCTCTCTCTCTCTCTCTCTCTCTCTCTCTCTCTCTCTCTCTCTCTCCTTCCCCCTCTCTCTCTCTTTCCCTCTCTCTCTCTCTCTCACTCCCTTTCTCCCTCTCTCTCCCTCTTGCCCTCGCTCTCCCTCTCTCTCCCTCTCCCTCTCTCTCCCGCCCTCCCCCTCTCTCTCTCTCTCTCCCTCTCCCTCTCCCTCTCTCTCCCTCCTTCCCCCTCTCTCCCTCTTTCCCTCTCTCTCTCTCACTCCCTCTCTCCCTCTCTCTCTCTTGCCCTCGCTCTCCCTCTCTCTCCCTCTCTCTCCCGCCCTCCCCCCTCTCTCTCTCTCTCTCTCCCTCTCTTTTACTGTCTAATGCGTCATTGAAACGAGTCGCTTAATTCACCACGAGTCCACGTTTGTCTGACGTCTTCCTTCAGGGAATCTACTTATTCATCACTCTTCAACTTACGAAATTATCAAAAAGTAAATAAAAAGTTTTCAATTTCAATTCATGTTGATTTCTAATTCCACCAATTGCATTTTCACCATCAGATTTGTTTTTGTTGTATTTTTCCCAGGAAAATGATGTCAATTATGAAATTTATACTCAACCTTGATTTTCACTAAAAGAATTAACAATTAACACTTAAATAACATGTACGTATAATCAACAATTACCATCATCATCACCAGCAGCAGCAGCAGCAGCAAGGAGTGCCGACAGCATGAATTCCATTCTCTTTCACTCTCTCTCGCTCTCTCTCTCTCCCAATCAGAAATATTAGTAAGTCCTCTAAACGATTTCCAGTGTCTACACAGAACTGATGAATATAAGTTTTTACAGGTCGGCCAGCACTGGTGTGTCTATATGTAGTAGTCCATAAGCGAATATCACTTATAAAATTGTTCTTACTTCTCCAGCAGTGCCCAGTATGTCTTGCTTGCCTGATTTGGATAGTTTATGAGATGGGAGATAAGTGGCCGTACAGCTGCTGTTTTGTTGGGAGCTGTGTAGCGGATGACTGAATAAAACATTGATCTACAAATTAAATAAATTTTATTTCTTTAATGAGTAAAAAGTTGGAAAAACAAAATCTTTTCTTGTAAGAAAAAGATCATGGGTTATTTAAAACCAAATTCATCCTTGTCGAATATAGCTGGTGGTGGGGTATTAAAAGGTTAATACCTTTCTAAGAATATTAGTCGGAAAGTGAATGTATAATGCAGCAGAAGTTCAAACTTGTTATTACGATGTTGCAATCCAGCACGTTAGTCACAAGGCCATGGCGACCCCGCTCAACTTATTCACTCCAAACGAGAGAGGTAACATTTACCGTTATCCCTCTCAAAAATATATGCAACGTATTCATACATGTGCGTTTACTACTCTTTTGTTTATTTGTTTGTTTGTTTGTTGGTTGGTTGGTTGGTTTGTCCCAAGTTTTTTTGAGCGAAACTCTGTTTCAAATTTGACAAAAAAAGAGACTTTTACAGAGATTTCTAATTTTACAATATGCTTATAAGATGAATTGTTTGAGCTGTACACAATGTTACATAAGATAGCAGCATTTCAAATCCCGGAGAACATCTACTAAAAACGTTTCAAAATAAAGCAACGGACAACAATCACATTGGAATTTTTTGGCAAAGCACGAGACGACTCTCATCCCCCAACCTCCAAGCTCTTTTGGATGAGGCTCTGAGGACTTTTCTTGTTCTCAAAGATAACAGCAACTTTAAAATATGGTCAATTCGATTTTGGATGATAAAAGAAATAAAGAAAATATGCATCGAAAGCCATTATCTTCAAAACGACTTCTAGAGCGTATTCCGAAAAAAAAGGAAAGCTCGGAACGACGAGTGGAGGGAAATTTCATTAAGCAATAAAAGTGTTTGGAAAAATTTATTTTTAGGAACACCTTTTACGCGTGCAAGAATTTATGAGATCGTTTCTTTGAAATAAGTGTTGAAACATTTATTACGGGTTGAATATGTTTACAACGTGCACAATCTGGTAAATAAGCTGTTCTACAGAAGATGTGAACGCTGCAAAAATATGCTGTTTTTAAAAGCTCAAAAATTTATGCAAAAGTAAGAGGACTTCGAGGACAACAAAATGTACGCCCATTTTCCCACGACGTTAGATTTCGATTTTTTAATATATATATATATATATATATATATATAACATCAGCATCATCAAGTCGCGTTGACGACACGGGGTTCCTTGACTCTCTCTCTCTCTCTCTCTCACACACATGCACACACAGAAGCCAATAAGAGAATGTTGCTTATGAATTCGTCCTTACTTCTCCAGCAGTCCCTTGTTCGTCTTACTTGGATGGTTTGTGAAATAGGAGGTAAGTGTCCCAACAGTGACTGTTTTATTGGGTGCTACTTCCAGGATTTATGCAAAACTGCAAATAGAATTCACGCGTAATTCCCATCTAGTCTTTTCTCCATGCGTTTTATTAGCGTCCATGTGGTGCATCCAAATAGTAGTATAGACACAGCCACAGCTTGGAAGAAATCCCATTTTATTTTATTAGAGAGATCAGAATTCCATTTGATAGTGACCTGTTAAAAGGATTCCACGCCTTCCCTATGTGAATGTTGACATAACTTTCAATAGATGAGATATTGCTGTCAAAGTATGGTATACTAATTTCGGAGATTTGTCACTTAGAGTGGATATGGCTCCTTGTTTAAAACAAATGAACTCTGTTTTATTTGCGTTCACGTGGAAGCTAACTCCGACTGCTTGCTCTAGGCTATGCTTCAGGGTTCTGCTTTTGTAGGTGTATTTATGAGAAGCACTAGATCATCTGCGTAGTCTGCGTCCGTCATAGTTTCAGAGGAATATCAGTGGCCTTTTTAAGCATGAAACCATTTTCTTTCATTAAAATACTTGTAAACAAGCAAACTCCCTTAACAACGATAAGTTGAGAACAAGATGTTCTGAAAAGGTTTGGTGTATGCCAAAAATGGCAGAGCCGGTTTAGAAAATCGACATTATAATATGGACACTGTGCTGCATTCCCATAACTGCTTACATACTCTTCGAATGGACAAATGTTAATTGTAGCTACGTTGAAGGTGGGGTGGGGTCAGAATGTCTGCTTATGCAGTGTTTAAATTAGTTTCAAAAGTGCCCAACTACATTCCTGGTAGAAGCCAAATACATATTGAAGATAACAGAGAAGGAATAAGTGTTCAGCTTTTTATTCGGCATTTCTTGGCGAACGAGATGTCGCAACTGTGGTTGTACGCAGTTTAAAATCTATTCAAAATTTCTTTGCCCAATCGGCTGAGGCTGTAGAATACACCGACTGCTTCTCTGCTGACGGGTATGACTCGTCCTACGAGTGTCCAGTCACCCAGTCGGCTGAGGCTAAAGAATACACCGACTGCTTCTCTGCTGAGGGATATCAATGCAGAAACACGCGGAGAAATTCATGCATTTTATCTGCATTTTATTGTCCAAAAAGTATCACGTCTGAATCTGTATTTAAGAAGTCAAAAATGAACAATGAATGGAACTTTAATTTTCTCCAAAATTGTCTTATTAGCCTTCAACATACTCAATCCAACAAGTTTTTCATTAGTTGAAGTATTTCCAAAATTCTTTTTCTTATATGATGTGAAGCTGGACCATCGTATTTTTTTTTTTTTTTTGTCCTCCTATCCACGTCCTTTAATCTTAAGATGATGTTTCAATTTGGGAAACCAGAACAGTCGCACTGAGTTGGGTGAGTATTAAAAGTGCTACACTTTTACAATCCTGTATTTTGCGGATCAAAAAGTATCGAGACTATCTTCTAAATTGTTTTCAAAATGGCACTGTTATGTAGACGACATCTGGACGTCTAGATAAGCTGGGCATGACTCTTCCTTTAGTTTTAAAATGTTTGAATTTTTAAAAATTTGACACTCCAGTCTCGATACCTTTTATCATACGTCATATCATACGTCATAAGCATGTATATATACATATATATATATATGGGTGTGTGTGAATATGAGAGAGAGAAAGAGAGGAAGACCGTTGGTGGTGACTGAGAATAATGGCAACCATCCAGCAAAGAGAGATATTGTACAACTCCATGGTTAGTTTTGTCGTTGTCGAACATAGACAAACTATTCTCCCATAACTGAATATTTATTGAACATGTTGCAGACCTCACTAAATTCTCTGTTTGTAGACTTGATTATAGACAGCTCTGCGACGCCCTAGAGAAATATACCGAAATAATGACTCCAGTACCTCGTAGACTCCATATCACAACGCGTTACCGCTATTAATCAGATGAAAAGGAGTACTATCCGTTATGAAATAAATGTCTTTAATTTTTTGCCAATTCATTTTATCTGCTATGCATAGCTTCACGGGGTCTAATGGAGTGGACAGTGGTCGGAAGAGTGTAATATTTGATATTCATCTTCCTAGCGATGAAGACCTACCTTCCCGGAAGAAAAGCTTTTGAATTAATAGCTCTTACCTGTGTAAGAACAGCTGGCGCCAATTACGAATAAATTACTACGCCGAAGACAAATAAGAAGAACGTCACTGATTTTAACCTGGGAGTTTATATTTAGACAAAATTAGTCTTTGTTTATTCATACCTGTACTTCAGTACTCCGGTCTAAAATCCTCTGCGAGGGTGCAAGCCTGTGTAAACACCCAAGAATAATATACACTTTATTGATATGGGGTCTGAATATTGGTGACACTCCCCGAATTCTGGAACCTGTGTACATATTGATCTGTATTTGTGGTCATTTAATATCTTGAATGAAATTATTATAGCGTTCGTTAATTATCTAAGTTCATATTTTCTCGTGTTTATGACGTAATGTTACAATATATGAAGCTTTGATTTTGATTTTTTTTGTCTATAGGAAAGAAATTTAAACAACAAGCCTCTAAAATTGGTTTACCAATTCATATATCTCGGTAGCAATATCTCATCGACTGAAAGCGATGTCAGATTAAGTATAGATAAATTGTGGACAGCTATTAAAAGTTTATCAATCATATTGAAATCTGATCTCTCTGTTAAGAGAAAATGTGAATTCTTCCAAACCGAAGCCGTATCGTTACTACTGAATAGTTGCGTTACTCTTACGAAACGCTTAGAGAAAAATCTAGATCGTAAGTACACAAGGATGCTGAATGTTCTTTTGAAGATATCTTGGAAGCATCATCCGATAAAACAGCAGCTATATGGCCACTTACCTCTCATCTCACAAACCTTCTAAGTAAAACAGACAAGACATACTGGGAACTGATAGCGAAGTAAGGACGAACTCATAATCGACGTTGTCCAATGGACTCCTACACATAGACACACTAGTGTTGACTGTCTTGCAAAAACCTACATTCATTCATTCAGTTGAGGACACTGGATGTATCTAAAAGATAAACCAAATGCGATGAATGATAGGGACGAACAGAGAGAGAGAGAGAGAGTCCAGGGAATCCGTGCAGTCGGCATGTCTTAGTAAGGTAAGTTGGTTGGTTGGTTGGTTGGTTGGTTTTACGGAGGAGTATCAACCCTTTTTCGGGTCATTTAATGCCGAATTAAATTTCTAACAATTAAGTTTAGCATAAGTACAACGCAGTTGAGTTTTATTTGACCCATAGATAGGACCCTGTCAGGTGTTACCACTCTGGGCCAGAGCAATAAAGGAATAATCCGCATTCCCCAAAGCTCCAGTATTACTAAAGCCTCACCATCACATTGTTTAGTGTCATATCCAGGACACTCGTTAGGGGAGTCTTACCCCTCTACAGAGATGCAGTCGATGTATTCTGCAGCCCCAGCCGACTGGGCCATAGTACACTCATTGGTGAGGATCTAACCCTCCTGCAGAGATGCAGTCGGCGTATTCTCCAGCCCCAGCCGACTGGGCTATAGTACACTCTTTGGTGGGGATCTTACCCCTCTGCAGAGATGCAGTTGATGTATTCTGCAGCCCCAGCCGACTTGGCCATAGTACACTCGTTGGTGAGGATCTAACCCTCCTGCAGAGATGCAGTCGTATATTCTGCAGCCCCCGCCGACTGGGCTATAGTACACTCTTTGGTGGGGATCTTACCCCTCTGCAGAGATGCAGTCGATGTATTCTGCAGCCCCAGCCGACTGGGCCATAGTACACTCGTTGGTGAGGATCTAACCCTCCTGCAGAGATGCAGTCGGCGTATTCTCCAGCCCCCGCCGACTGGGCTATAGTACACTCATTGGTGGGGATCTTACCCCTCTTCAGAGATGCAGTCGGTGTTTTCTGCAGTCCATAGTAAGGTAAAAATAAGGATAACAATAAAGTTAGCAGCAAGATTCGTTATTTAGACAGATCACATTTTTTTATCTATCTTCTGAAATGTGTAAATTTACCCAACTCCTACCCACGAGTTGTAATGTTTACCAAGATAGATTATTAAAGCAATAGCAGTGAGTTCGATTCTCAATGGGAACCCCGAACATCCAGCCTTATGCCATAACTAAGCAAAGCTTAGTAAAAACTCCCCCACCACGAGAAGGATGCGAGAGGTCAATATTTGAATTCAGAATTTTCCTTCTCTTTGGTTGGTTTTATTACCAAGGCTAAAGAACCCTCTCTGTCCTACTGGGTGAAAACCGATAGGTTCATGCCTTCCTGAAGTGTATTAGCACGAAGTGAAAAAGCGCATTAAATCTCATGTAAAATTTGAATGAAAGTCACTGATTCTATTTCCTTCGACACTAAGCGTTACTCTAACCCTGCCTCTTAAACAGAGTCACGTGTGTTGGCTGAATGAGTGGTGTTACAATGAACCCGTCCAGAAGAAATGCATCTCAGGCTCATTTGCTAACTTCCACGATTCGGGCGGTTGATACCATATTTAGGGCTGATGTGCGCAAATTGAAATATATTTTGATTTTTTGTTAATATATTAAGTAGATACCAGTCCATTGGCCTAATGAGGTAAGTGTTCGCCAAATGGTCAAGGAGACCGAGGTTCAATCCCAGGTCGAGTTATACCAAAGACTCAAATGGTACTTGATGCCACCTTGCTTTGCGCTCAACACTATAAGGTTAGGGTAAAGTGGAGCAGTTCCGGGAATCGAGTAGCGTCCTCCCCTACACCTCGGTGTAGTAGCTATTGAAAATGGAGCCTTCGGGTCACCCTGGACTAAGGTCGCCAACTTTACTTTACTTATATTAAGCAGATAGGGAGCTAATTATTGCTTCACTACCCAGCTGAAAATATTTATTTCAAAAGAAAACTTTTCGCTTCGATTAACAAAATAATTAGAGCTGATTTTTTTTATAAAATCTGAATTAGCCCAATGTTTAAAATGTCGACCTAGTATCAATGGAATATTTCACGTTTCCAATTGGCAGATCTGTTTACTTCTCCAGGAAAAAAAGCAAAGTATATCTTGGCATACAGGAACGCTTATGAGCTTCTCTGATGGTTCGGTTATTTTTGTTTTATGATATTTACCAACCACTCCGCTCGGGCAGGATATAACACATGGTCAATTTTTAAGCAGAGTTTAACAGGTTTGAATTCAGAGTTTTCCGTCTCCTAGACTAGTTGCCTCACCAAGGCTGAAGAACCTAGTCTGCCCTACTATTTACCCATAGCTGGAGGGGGTATATTTGGATTCATACCTTTCCAAAGGGTATTAGTGCTATGTGAAATGCTATCAGTCTCGTCCAGGATTTGAACTCGTGTCGTCGTGTCTATATCCTGCGATGATAACCATTACACCATATAGCATATCAACTTTCATGGGTTATTCAATGCTAAAAGTATCCTTGCAGAAGAACAATAATGTTACTACTTAACCCATAGCTGAGGGATAAAGGAGTTCAAGCCTTTCCCAAGGTTATTTGTCCGAAATTGAACGTATTTGCTCGATTGGAGATCGAACATTATTACTAGGATGTTGCAGTCCAGCATGTTGTTTACCACCCTGCTAAGTGAACAGTTCCGAATGCGTTTGCATTAGAAAAGCCATCATCTCATAAATTCCTTCAAATTATCTCCAAGAACGACTAAAATTTCTAAACAGCTGCTTTTGTGTGACAACATGTTGAATCATAATTCTTTGTTTTCTCCGCTAATTTACAATACAGATATCGATCTGTCTACTTCGGCCAAGTAACGTGTGACTGCCTGCCTAGAAATGTCATTAAGATGCTATAAATATATAAAACATATCATATGCAAAAACAAAATTATATCTATTTTCTATTCTTTCCTTTTATTTTTCTATCAGCCTTTAAAATTATCCATAAGTTTGTTAATATCTAGCCACCTCCCCATAGTGTGATGGTATAAGAGACACAGCTTGAGTTTAACGTGAGAATCTGTGGAGGGATGCAATGGGGAGGTACTACCAAGATGTCGGAAGCCTTAGGACTAGACTCATTTCATTTTATTGTTTTTATTTGGGAGGGGAGGTTCTTGGATGAAGCCTATTGCTACGTTCTGCTAAAAAACTTTAATCCCAGTGTGGTAAAATTTGTCTTTGAAAATATAAATAAATTGTTCGTAAAAACTGGAAAACATCGTCCAAGTGAAATGGTTATCGAACTAAATTACTACGGAACAGTGAGTTCGATCCACACTGGATAACCCATACATGTAAGTTTATCTTTAACAAATAAGCTGGCATTCCCTTAATAGTGAAATCGATTCTCATTAGGTGCCCATCACTTTTAACCTTGTGCCAAACTAAGATAACCTTAGTAAATGATAATTGTTCCAAAAAGTTTTTATTATCATCCATAATATAAACCTTCTTTTTTAAAAAACACACGCGTGCTTTTGCAAGAGACATTCAATAAATAAGGCCGTTTAACATAAAAAAATCAAAATAATTGTTTTTTCAGAAGTTTTTTTCCATAGCTATAAACTATTCATTAATAGCAAAATTATCTTAATCTCAAAAAAAAATATCTGTTGTATGGTTAATCAAAATGGCGGCAAATCAAACAGAGTTCTTCAAACTTGCAAGTTTCTCATCAAAGTTTTTGTGGCTGAGAAATATCAAACATATGAAATTTACCAAAGAATGTGATGAACACAGAGAAGCGCGTTTTAGAAAAGAAAATGTTTATAACTGGGCAAAACATCTGTTTTCCATTACGAGTCTTAGTTGAAAAGACAGTCTATGGAATAGAAACACTGACTCTCCGGCAGGAAAAAGTTCTGGGTGCAGTGGTCAGTAAAGGTCACACTGACAGGTTTCTGTGACATGAAAGGAACTATCACTATTGATTTCCTTAAAAAAGCTGTAACTGTGAGCAGTTCTTCCTATTGTCAACTTCTCAGGCAAAATTAACCCTATTTATTGAATAACTTTTGCGGGAGTGCGCGCGCGCGCACACACACACACACAATCTATCTATCATTCACAGATGGGAAGGGGTAAATAATTTTTCAGGGGAGCAGACTAAGGATTTCTTTTTCTCTCTCCACCTTGGAGGTTAACCTACATAATGAACAGCATATCCTGGTTCCCCAGATCATCCTTCGCCACTGACACACACACACACACACACACACACACATATATATATATATATATATATATATATATATATATATATATATATATATATATTAAAATGAGTTGGTCCACGAAGAGATTTGTACTTATTTATTTATTTATCTATTTAGAAAGAAAGAAAGAAAGAAAGAAAGAAAGAAAGAAAGAAAGAAATCCTAAAAGATACAAATCTCTTCGTGGACCAACCCATTTATATATATATATATATGTGTGTGTGTGTGTGTGTGTGTGTGTGTGTGTGTGTGTGTGTGTGTGTGTGTGTGTGTGTGAATTTTTGTCTTTTTCTTTTTTCCATTCTTACTTTCTCCTCAGCACGTGTGGTCTCTCTTATCAGGTACATAATGATTCTTACTCATTCCAGTATGGCACCAGGTGAGATAACAGGTGAGATAACAGAAAGAAGACTCTGTTACGCCGACTTTTTAAGCTAAAAGAGAGCCTGTTTTTCTGCCCAGAAAATCAACATTCAAAATCTTGTCATGTACCAGGACAAGAACACAAGGCTAAATACGTATTTCCGTCATAAGACTGGTGAGGTGATACTTTCTAAACGACTGTACAAATCCATATGTCAAAACACTCATGCGCGGACACACACACACACATGTATATATATATATATATATATATATATAAATTCGCTTCCCCATGAGGAGATTGTATCTCCAATATTAATAGTAATAAAAAAAATGCTAATATATATTGTTCTTACATGTACCATAACTTCATGTAGATTAACTGCTGATTCATCCGACAAATCGATTAACATAAAATTGAAGGCCACCCTATTCCAAATAACATTGGAAAAATAATATTCAATAACACAAACATGCCATAGAACATATGGTTTGGTTGTGTTATCGCTAAAATCGATTACAAATATGAAAAGTCATAATTATAAAAACAAAAAACTTACAATAAACAAAATAGCATTCAACCTGGGAATCGATATATAATATGTATTTAATAAATAAAAGCTTTATTCTATGGTTAATAATTTATACCGGCTTTAACATTTGCTACGTTTTGAAAAAGTTACTATCTAAATCTTAAAACCCTAACGTAACAAAACACGATAAAAACAAACTACCCAACATTTAAAATATCTCTACTCTAACCAGAAAGTGTCTCAGATATTAAAAACAAAATTTCCACTGGATTTGAAAGAGAAAAAAATGACGAATTAAAACTAACTAATAACGGTGAAAAGCATTCGAGAAAAAAAATTCAGACAATTTTAATATGAAACTGAATCTAATCTTGTAAAAAGACAAGAATTAAATCCATAAAATATTGCGGTTTTTCACGAAACATGCTGAAGAAAAAGACACCTTCACACACACACACACACACAAATATACACACACAGATATATATATATATATATATATATATATGTGTGTGTGTGTGTGTGTGTGTGTGTGTGTGTGTGTGTTTACAACGAAGTACACTTTTAGGACCGTAAGGTGAACCGTGTTTAAAATAAACCACGTTTGGTCACATTCGATGATAGCGTCTGAGTCTATAAATTTTTCAGCCGACACTCATCCAACATCAACTTCAATAAAAGATTACATAATGATAAAAACAAAAAACAAACAAAACAACTTCAGAATTGGTTTTAATAACTAAAAACTTTGACTTGCTGGGATCGTTGTCAATCGTAGCCTTGATCAAACCAACAAATTTTGGAGTTCTTTTCTTCTCAGAATGATGTGAGTGTGACTTTTGAACTGCCATACCTTTTTAATCTCCACTGGAATCACCAACTCTCTTCGATTTCTCTACATTGTCACCCAAACCCTCTAAGAACGTATTTGAGAAACCGTATGAATGCCATGCAGTGCCACATGCCGTTTCCAAATTTCTGCAGGCGTGGATTGCGTCATGATGCTGCTTTCCTCTCAGACAGTGCCCAACTTTTCTTCTTTGCCCAATAAAAGACAAAATCTGAAACAAAGAACATGTGCGAAGTTGATAATTCTAAATGCTGTCACTTTACTCATTGCAATCGCTATGTGTATGTGTATTATTTTCTTTTTTTTTTTTCAACTTTTTAAAATGTTTAAAACTGCTATTAGCATTACTGTTACGATGGAAAATCGATCGTTAGGTGTTTGATAGATGGTGTTTATTTTCTTTCTTTGTAAGCACCTACTGTGACCATCCCCCTCCCGCCTTTAGTGGGAGGAAGTTATAGTCACAGTGGGTATATGCAAAAACGTAAATATTCATTCGTATAATTTATTTATTTAAACCCACGTTTCTACCCTACCATTTTTCTGCCAAAGGCTAAGTGACTCAGCAAGAACTTATTCTCATGCCTGCAATTGTAGAAAACGTAAATCAAACAAATGAATATTTAAGTTCTTTCTACTGTTAGATAGAGCCACTATAAAGTTGAATACAGATCGGAGATAAAATCGCTTTTTAGATTTTTAAAAATAACTTTTAAAACGTTAAAATCATTTTATAGACTCCCATATTCGCTCTGATTTTTATCTATTAGTAGTATCTATTACGGTCCCATGTATGAATGAAATAGATCTGTTTAAAGTTATTAGTATTTGATTGGAATACTTGAAATCATATAACTGTTGGCAAATTATTCCTAGTAAGAATACTCACTTGAAAATATTATTTACACAGGATTATTATAATTTTTTTCTTGAAACCATATAATTGTTAGCAAAAAACTACCTTCAGCATCAAATAACTCAACAATGATTCAAATACTGTAAAACCAACCAATTCTTTCTTGTCTGGTGGGGTGTCCACGTAGTGTAATGGTTAACGAGATGGACTGCGGAATCGTAGTACGCGAGTTCGTACTCCAGTCGCGCTCTTACGTTCACTTTCGGGCAAATACCCTTGGGAAAGGTATGAACCCCCTTATCTTCCCAGCTATGGGTTAAATAGTACCACTACTGTTCTTCTAGGAGAATGGCTTTGGCATTAAATAACCTAAAAAGAGTTGATATGCCATTAAACAAAGAAACCAAACCAAACCTTGTCTGCATTTGGGAAAAATTGAAGCACTTAGGTGAATGCAGACTCCAATGTATACAAGAAAATCAGTTCTTTGAATGAGCCATCTCTAAAAGTTTAAAACTCAAATTAAGCTTCAATTCTATCTGTGTAACTCACCAACTAAGCACAACTTTGGAAAACGTAGATCTTCTTTGTAAGAGCGCTGATTTTATCCAGACGTGTGGTACGAATTCGTCTTTTTTGATGATATTGGCTTCAAATAAAATCATTTGAAAAGCACATATTTTTTGGATGTTCTGTGAGCAGTGTCTGGACTCTTCGGTTATATTCTATTTGAAAAGCTAAATTTGCTGATATCTATTTGATTTTTGTAAATTACCACTAATAGATTTTATCGACGTATAATGCATCCCCGATGTTTCTCATTTTTAATGCTTAGCTCCGCATTAATTGCAAATGTCCAACCTCCAACCAAATGAAACTACTATTTTTAAAAGCATCGTCATGTCTTATGTCACTGTTAAAGTCTCCTTTCTTTCACTGATTTAGTGCGTATCAACAAGATCTAATCTCTGTTTTATCCTTTAGGCTCTTTGCTTGGCCATACACTACTGTGGGGTTTCATGTTCCCTATATGCAGCCTTTCTGGCAGCATTCTTTACAACTTGTAAACTCTATTTCCCTGTGCATTAGTTTGCAGTCTTTATTGTCATTGCTCATCTCCTTCTGCCCTCTTAGTACTCATGCGCATGGCAACAGAAGATGTTATAAGTCTGTCTTTTTTAAGTACCATTATTGCTAGAAGCAATGTTTTACAATTTAGAAATAAGATAATGAACAAATATGAACACTGCGAGTCTAATTTAAGTTATGAGAAAATATGGACGTGTAAAAGAAGGCAGATGTTCAGGAAGAAAAAAAAATATCTTTGAAGATTTGATTGCAAGAAAATAGCATGAAATTAGTCTTAAAATAAGAAAAAAATATTACTGGATATTTAAAATAGGTTAGAAATAACGTTAAGATGTGTCTATATATTGTATACCTACAATGTATTTTAACAAATAGAACTAAAAAGTTACTTTTAAAAAACAGTACTCTTTTTATATAATAGTTGAAATTTTAATTTTGTACCAAATTAAGTTTGGTAAAGATCTAAATTATCTAACCTTCTCTGGCATATTTGGCTCAACTAGTAAAAGAGATGAGTCAAGATCAGGTGTATGTGGGGTTTCATCCTCAGAGAATTAAGGGGCCAACAATGCTGAAAACACTCTTTCAGTTTTTATAACAATAAATAGTCTTTATAATTAAAGGATGTGAAGTTCCATGATTAATAATTTTCATTATTATTATTGTATATTCAATTCAAGGATGCCCTCGACGTCCATTAAAGTCGATGTCGAGTTAGATCTTCCCTAGAGACTGTTTCCTGTGCTTAATTGAAAATGAATGTCTTAGAGTATTTAATAATTATCTCCCTGGAGAAATCAAAATGATCAGGGTGAGAGCAAATGCAAACACTATCATCAGAAAGTTACAAATTAATTTTTAAATTGCTTTATTCTCTAAGTAATATTTGTTAATTGTCATTACGCTAACTCAATTCTCGCAACTAGGTGTCGTTTTTGTAGTGTTGCGGCAACAGACAACATAGGAAAGTTAAATTATTATAATAAATGAGAGTGGGCGCTGAAAACTTCATTGGCTAAAAGGCTTATATGATTAAATTGTTGGCTTTTTGATCAATGGGATTTATGCACTGCAACACCGATGGTAGAAGTGTGTAAACTACAAGGGGTACTATGTTGGAAAAATTAACCGTGTTTGGTCACATTCCATGGGGATATATTGGTCAGCCTAAGAACTTTTCAGCCAATCCACGTGCACTTTGTTAAATTCAACTGCTTTTATTCTTGTCAGTGTTACAATTCAATTTGATTTACCCCATCACTCACCTAAAACTTTGAGTAACGGAATCTGATTGCATTTAAGAACTTTTGATTCAACTTTATATGCTTTTATTCCAACTATTTCGATTTCGGGGTATTGAGCACTTTCTTTTAGAGATTATTTGTTGGATTTATCTAACATATATGAATATATGCTATCCAGCAAAAGGATGATGACAGTTCTTCAGAAGGAACAGTATTTTCATGAGTATACTTAAAGGAGTAAGAGTTGCATTGCCTCGGAGCGACTCAATGAAAATCTCCTCATGGATCCAACTCCTGGATATATATATATGGCATGATGTAACACAAGGTCAATTTCTAAGCGGAATTTAACAGGTTTGAATTTAGTTTTCCTTTTCCTAGACTGGTTGCCTAAACAAGGCTGAAAAACACAGTCTAACCTACTAATTATCCATAGCTGGAGGGAGAATAATCCGATTCATACCTTTCCCAGGAATGTTAGTGCTTTGTGAAATGCAATCCGCCTCGTCCAAAATTTGAACTCGTGTCGCCGTGTCCATTTCCAACGACAATAACCATTACACTATAGAGAGACAGAGACAGACAGATGAATGTAAGTTAGAGTAGTGTAGACACAGAGTCAATGGTGCTTGGTGACTGTCAGTTTCTCGCTTATACTATCATCAAACCATAATCCTGCTCTTGACCTTGTAATCGTATAGAAACTGACAATCACTAAGCGCCGTTACTCTAACTTGGATTTACATATGCTCAATCACCAATATTGAGCAAAGTTTATTTAGAAATATAGCAAACTATATCATAGTGTATATATATATATATATATATATATATATATATATATATATATCAGGGGCGGAGATGGGACTAGTGCTACTCGTGCCCGGCACGACCAATAACTCGGTCAATGTTATTCAAAATGGATTAAAAATCATCCATTAATTTCAAGCAAACATACTTAGTCTGATCTCAATTAAATTTCGTATCTATTTAAGTTTCGATAACTAAGTAGCCAAAAGTTCATAAATATATCTGGGAATAATACAACGATGCTGTTTTGAACGGATGGTCTTTGTCTGGCCACCGTCAGATCCATTGAACATCCCATAAAATCGGCTATAATGTTGAACACGCGTAATCCGTGCCAGGCACTATACCCTTATAATAACAGTAATGTTAGAGAAATCTCGCTTTTGGCTGTAGCCAATAGAAAATGCAAGCCAGAATACCGTGCTCAAAAAAATTAGCACAATGTGACTGCTGACAACTGTCTTGGGAAGAGGGAGAGGGACCGAGAGAGAGAGGGGGGGGATAGCAGATTATAACCCTCGCCGACGTCATCATCATCACTATGGTAAATGTTGGTTAAACGGCGTGTTTTAATTCGTTTTTTCATTTACAGATCACTATTTCTTTAATGAATGTTGCATATATTACATTCTGTGACTAAAATTTGTTTATTTGAATACATTTTCAACAAATAATCTTTATTTTAAGCGAAATTGAAACTACTAGCTGTGTCTGTGTATATTGTCATCAGTTTCTTTATTCTAATAAACATGTTTTTCTCGTCATAGTAATGAACATCTTCTCTTTTCTTCTATACTTTTGAAAGGAAAAAAAATTATCTTATCTACTATATTAACAAGACTACAAATTATATAGTATCTTGATTGTTTACAAAAAACACCATGCAAGGTACGTTTGTCAATCTGTGCTATACAATGGAGAATCACGCAATAGCAACTATGATGACTTACTTTTGGTCCACGGACCACGGGTTGGGAACTGAAGTTGACAGAGGGCGGGGGGGCACGAGTAGCAAAAATAGGCAAGAGTCGCCACTGATATATATATATATATATATATATACTGTGTTTCTAACCTTTTCTGTATATTGGATAAGACTGTATGCATTTCTTATATCCTCGTCTTTTATTGTCCTTTGTTCGTCTTTCAAATCTGAATCTTCTGTTTTGTTTGTCAAACTTTTGACAGCCCATCACCCTCTCTTCTTATTAAATCTACATATTTTATATATACACTGTTATAAGTTTTAACTACACCTTCTCCAAGACAACAGACGAGAAGTCGGCTCTTACGATCGACGCTTCTTACGGCCATGCATATTCTATATTCTAATAATGATAGATGTTAGAATATTTCCATTCAGCGACCAAATAAGATCCATTTTCTATCGTAATGATTCTTATTTCTTACGAGTTGAAGTACACGTGTAAGACAGTTCAAAAGTCAAGACTTGGATCACAGACACGACAGACAGATGTCAAAAATCTTTTCCTCTAAAATTTATTTTTCAGAACAAAATCAATTTTATAATCCTTGTTGTCAATCAGAAATATACACGAAACAGCTACGAGGGTGAGTTCCTGTGACGTTGTGGATAATATGCAGGAGAGCGGACCTCGTAGTAAATTACTTCGAACAACACTCGCACTGTTCCGTTCACTTTCAGACTAAGACTCTTGGCAAAAAAATAGAAACCCTTACCCCTCACTCCAGTTATGGGTTAAATAATTCCACCATTGTTTTTCTATAAGGATGGCTTTGACATTAGATAACCCACTAAGGTTGATTGTGCCATTTAACAAACTAACCAAATCAAAATAACTACAAACGCTTTTTGTGGCGATAAAAAAGTCCAGATATCATAATAGTTTCCCAATTACCTTTTTATCTCATAAAAATATTTATGTCAAAAAGTTTTCTGTGTTTGTTTTTGTTTTTTGTTTTGTTTCTCTGTTATTGTTTTGTTTTATTAATGTCTTTCTTTCCTTCTTTTTTTCTTTTTAATGGTGTATCAACCTTCGTGGGCCGATTAAGTGCCAAAGCCATCCTTGTAGAAGAACAGAAGTGACACTATTTAATCCATATCTCGAGAGATTAGGGGGTTCATACCCTTCCTTAATGTATCAGTCTGAAAGTTAACCTAACTGCGTGACTTGAATTCGGACTCGATGTCACCGTTTAGCACGTTAGCTACTCTGTCATGGGAACTCACCTAGTCAAGGCACACTTTAAAATTCTCTTTGAATATGGTGCGACGTTTTGCGATCGTATTTCCTTTCATGTCTTCCACATCCTCAAAACTTCCACCGATACAGTTGGTTTTCAATTTTAAAAAATCAACGGAAAGAGATTTAAGGACGTGGAGGACATTAAAAGAAATACGGCAACGTAGCGTCGTACCATATCCAAATAGAATTTTAAAGGGTGCTTTGAACAATGGAAATTCCACTGGATTAATTGTGTTAAATGCGGAGGGGATCATTTTGAAGAAAAACAACGTTTCGGTGCTTGTTTATTTCTGTTTTGATAAATACAGCATCAGTGTCGATAGTTTCTAAATACAAGTCGAACAAACTCTATAATTAATAGTTATATATCAAATTGTTTGGCATCCTTTCTATTATCTATAATTTTATTCGTATTTCTTCCGTCTTGTTTCTTTTGCCTCTTATTGCAACTCTCAAACTGTCATTTAACATTTCTTACAAAGTCAAGAATAAGATATTTTCTTTTCTTGAAACATATGCTCTTTCCACGTTATCTTTAGAGTGCATCGTCAATTTTCTCAGAACGTGTTCCTCTCTTGTTCAGTTTAAGAAGGACCCCAAATTATTATTAATAATATTATTATTGATGGTAAAAGACGTATGGATCGTCACGTCTTTTTGTCTATGACTGTCGAAATGGTAGCATCAGTTCTGTTTGCGAGTTGAAAATAAAAAAGAAAAAGAAAGAATAGGAAGAAGAAAGTGAAGCTAAGAAAGCAACACATTTTCTCCCTTTACCGTCTAAACCACCGTTGTGTTAAGATCTGTTAAATTACTGAGAAATTGAGATTGGGAAAAATACTTAAAAGAATCGTGAAGACCCGAGGAAACTTACTATCACTGAAACTTCAGTTAAAACGAGCCGTTAAGAATAGTGTAAAACCTCACAAATAATTATGATAATGATAAAGAATGAAACGTATTGATTTGGTTTGGTTTGTTGGGTTTTATGGCATATCAACCTTTGTGGGTTATTTAACGCCAAATCCATTTTTATGTAAATAATCAGTTCTATTTAAAAACAATTCAGTTTAGCATGAGTACACAGTTTAATTGTCAAAAACATTTCTATTTCAAACTATTCAAGCAGTTATATATGAGACCTATTGAATTCTCTGGGATTATGAGATACAAACAGATCACCTAATCCAGGCCAAAAGACTTCACTTAATGATAATTACCAAAAAAAAAAAAGGAAATTTTGCGGTATAGTGGACTCTGCTGTCCTTACAGACTACTGAGAGAAAATACTTTGACTTCGTCAGAGAACTAAGAAAGCTGTGACACTTGAGGGTGACGGTGATACTCATAGTAATTGGGGCATTTGGAACGGTTCCCAATGGCTTGAAAAGGGAGCTGGAAGAGTTCGAAATCGAAAGACGAATCGAGACCATCCAAACTATAGCATTATTGAAATCGGCCATAATACTGAGAAGAGTCCTGAAGACCTGAGGATATTGCTGTCTCTCAGACTCTCGTATAAAACCATTTGCTAAGACTGTTGGGAAAACCAGAACCGATTAAAGGAACAAAAGCAGCAACTATTCCCAGGGATTTTGCTATCCAAACTGATAGAAAAATAAAGAGCAATGATCTCGATATAGTGGTTATGGTCGATAAAAAACATATCTTCTCATGGATATGACAGTACCGACTGATAATAACATAACAATCAAAGAATACAATAAAATAACTAAATACAAAGACCTCGAAATAGAGATTGAAAAAAATGTGGCACCTTAAAACTACCATTGTGCCAGTAATAGTAGGAGCACTGGGTATGATCAAGAAAGGGACAGATAAACACATCAAGATACCTTGCAATCCCAGCCAACATGAAATACAAAAAATTGCGTTTTGAGGAACTGCTTTTAGGAGAGTACTATGATGAGGCCGAAAAATATCATCCAAAAGCGGTAACATAAATACATACGATGCATATAATCACTACCTCCCGTCACGCTAGGACCCGCTGAAGGATTGTAAGAAACCGAAAATAAAACTGAAAATTAGGTAATAATAATAATAATAATAATAATCTGGAGATCTGATGAGACTTGCTGTCACTCACTCTACAGAGAAAAAACAGCTACTCACGCTAGTATGAAAAACACGCAATGAGTTATGTGGAGATAGAGATGAAACAGTTGATTATATGATAACCGAATGCAGCAAATTAGTTCAAAAGGAGTAAAACACTAGGCTTGAGTGAGTGGGACAGGTGATCCACTGGGAATTTTGCAAGCGACTAAAATTTTCCCAAACTACCAAATGGTCTATGCACAAACCAAAATCCATCCAAGAGAATGAGGCATAAAATTCTCAGGGGTTTTGAGATACAAACAGATCAATTAATCCCAACCAGAAGGGATTTAGCCTTTTTAGCAAACCACAGAGTGAAAATAAAAACGAACAGATGAAAAAATACTTGGATCTTGCTAGAGAACAGAAAAGGGTGTGGAGTATAAAGGTGACAGTGATACCACTTGTTGTTGATATGCAAGGAACAGACCCAAAACTCTTGAAAAAGACTGGAGAAAATGAAACACAGTTTCTTCCAGGCAGCGGTCATGTCGATACTGCTGTATGGATGCACTACTTGGACGCTAACAAAACGGCTGGAGAAAAAGCTAGACGGTAATTACACGAGAATGTTGCGAGCAATATTGAATAAGTCCTGGCGGCAACACCAACAAAGCACCAACTATTGGGCCACCTACCTCCCATCATGAAAACTATCCAAGTTAGACGAACCAGACATGCAGGACACCGCTGGAGAAGCAGGGACGAGTTCATAAGTGATGACCTCCTTTGGACCCCCACATATGGCCGAACAAAAGCAGGACGACCAGCACGAACATACATACAACAGCTATGTGAGGATACGGGATGTAGCCCTGAAGACCTGCCAAAGGCGATGAACGATAGAGAGAAGTGGCGAGAGAGGGTCAGGGATATCCGTGCTGACAGCACGACATGATGATGATGATTGTTAATATCGATTAGAATACTGTGAAGAATCCAGGAAACCTGAGGAGTCTTGCTGTCACTCAGACTCCAATGAAAGACAACCAGTTATCTCAAATGGCAAAAACTCGCAAAGAGCGAAATAATAATAATAATAATAATAATAATAATAATAATCAACAAAAAAAAAGAATTTGCAAAATTGTTGACTTTGCTGTCCCGGCTGACCACAGAATAAATCTGAAGGAATGTGAAAAGAAGGATAAGTACCTCGACTTTGCTAGAGAATTGAAAAAGCTGTGGAACATGAAAGTGTCGATTGTACCAATTGTGATTGGTGCTTTTGGCACAATAAGTAAAGGATTAATAAAAGGCATGAGGACTTGGAAGTTGGCGGACGGGTAGAGACTATCCAAATGACAGCATTGCTGAGAACGGCCAGAATCCTGAGACGAGTCCTGGAGACTTGAGGAGACTTGCTGTCACTCAAAAACCATCAGCTTACACTGATGTGAAAAACTCTAAAGGAGTAAATAATGATAATGATTATTATTATTATTATTATTATTATTATTATTATATCATATTTACCAACCCCTCCGCTCGGGCAGGATATGACACAAGGTCAATTCTTAAGCGGAGTTTAACAGGTTTGAATTCAGAGTTTTCCTTCTCCTAGACTAGTTGCCTAACCAGGGCTGAAGAACCCAGTCTGCTCTACTATTTACCCATAGCTGGAGGGAGACTAATTGGATTCATACCTTTCTCAAGGGTATCAGTGCTATGTGAAATACAGTCTCGTCGAGGATTTGAACTCGTGTCGCTGTGTCCATTTCCTACGACGATAACCATAATTATTATTATTATCATTATTATTATCTTGCAATTGGTGCACTTGAAACGATCCCCAAAGGATAAGTAAGAGGGCTGGAGGAGTTGGAAATCGGAGGAAAAGCGGAGATCATCCAAAATACAGTATTATCGAGGTCGGCCAGAATACTGAGAACAGTCCTGGAGACTTGAGGAGACTTGCTGTCATTAAGACTCCAGAGAAATCGCTGGTGTGAAAAATTCACATAATAATCTTTAATAAAAAGAATTTGGAATGTACACTTTAAGTTACATTGTTATTATTTCTCCAAAAACAGAATTCATACAACACCTTCCAACTTTTTAATGTTATTACTAATTATTATTATCACTAGTACAGAATGAATTTATTTCCTGTATGCTAAGACTACTACTAGTATAGTTCTACTTATCACCAGGAATACTATATTTACTTATATTGGTTACAATTTATTATTGTTAGCATTAAATCTACAATGCTCGATTCTTCTAAAATAAGATGATCATTCTAATTGATAATGATAATTTAATACAACCTATAACTCATTTGTCCTTTATTTATAACCCTTTCAAAATTCTATCCAAATTCTCACTATAACCACGATGACGATGATAAACTACTGCCAATATCACCTTTTTTCCACATTATCTTCGCTAACGCCCGTAACGTCACTATTACCACTACGATTTCCACTGTAACCAGAATAATACATCGCGACCCAACCCATTCATCACCCTCACTCCAAAGCTTCTATCCCCAACTTTCTCGTTTTGGCCTCCAACGCGCCACCAGAAGAGTATCAGCTGCCGACACTGGGAAGTAAACTTATCGATTTTCTGACGTCTGCCAGACAACGTTCTTCCTTCTTCGAAGAGATTCGATTCCAAAACGACATTAAAGCCGGGCGAGCGCGTTCCCTCGTGCCCAGAAAATGTCTCCGAATTGCCCAGAGGTGCACCTTTACGTTAATTATGTCTGTGTTGCTGGCTGCCACGGCGGCGAGGCCGGCATTGTAGTTTGGTCTTGATTGCATAATGATCGCCAGATCTCGCAGATAACTCATCTCGTATCGGCGAGATCTCGTAGATTTTTGGCGACACTTCTGATTCGACTATAAAGTGGATGAAAAGGAAAAGAGATGAAAGGAGAAAGGAAAAGGCTAAGAAATGTTTAAATGAAAGAAAGAAAGAAAGAAAGAAAGCAAGTAAATAATTAAGAGAAAGAAAAAATAAAAGGAATGAAAATAGAAGTATATATTTCTATTCATAAATGATACTTTCACTCCCGACCAGCCGTAATTATTCTTTTTATTTGTTTATTTATATTCTTTCTTTTTTCATCGTCTGATTTTTTCTTCCTTTATCTCATTCGCCTTTTGTTTCAACTTCTTTTTATTATCGTTCTGTTTTTATCTTATTCGACACTTTTCAACCGTTTCTCTCTAGTTATCTGCGCTTAAGTGAAACGGCGCGCCTAAGTGAGAGAAACATTAGGGAAGGGTGGAGAAAAACCCCTTTGCGAAGAGATTTCGACGACAATGAAATGTCTACGAATGTTATAATGTCTTCAGAGCCGTGCCAAGCATAATTTTGTACTGAGTATTTATATATGTACGCCGCGGGTGTGTGCCGCCACCCGTCTAATGCGTGTGGCGCAAACGCGGTTCGTTTATGTTGTGAGTTAAGTGTCCCCCACGGGCCAAAGTTTCTTAATTTCCTAGTCCATATTTTCTCTCTCTCTCTCTCTCTCTCTCTCTCTCTCTCTCTCTCACACACACACACACACACACACACACCAACCCTACCACACTCTTCATCCGACGTATTCCCGTTTACTTGTCGTCGAAGAGATGTTTGCAGAAGTGATTTCTATGCCAAGTAGTCGATTATATTAAGATATTCAGCTCTTTCTGTTCAACTCTGGCTCGGAAAATAGGCGGTTAAAAGAAGGCGTAATCAATACAGCAACGATGATGATGATGATGATGATGATGACGAAATGAGATATCCATGACGTTAATGATTATACAGTAATTAATTATGCTTAAGGCGCCTAAGGGAATCTGATAGTTTAGAATCTACACTTACAGGCCATTCATAGTAAACACTTTTTCAATTAGTGCCCTATTATCATGACCCTATGCCTAACAAAGGAAAACTAAATATCTACATCGGATCCTATCTCGGGTTCATTGTTAATAAGCCTATCTCGTAAGTCATTCCTAATGAGTTTGATCCACTTAGAATTCCACCTTGGTAAAAACCTATATCAATTAAGCTTTATTTGCGCATTTGACCCTAATTGAAAGGTTGGTGTGAGTGAGGTTCCATTCGGAGAGAGTTTTGCGGCTAGCAAAGCTGATAATTCCGTTCTAGCATTTGGAACGACTAGGTACTGCTATGTTTTACTAGAAAATATTGAAATGATATTCTGTAATTAATAATTTCTTTTATTGTTATTATTATTATTTAGAATTTTTCACCTCAGTGGTTAGCTGATGGTTTTTCACTGGAGTTTGAGTGACAGCAAGTCTCCTCAAGTCTACAGGACTCATCTCAGGATTCTGGCCGTTCTCAGCAATGCTGTCATTTGGATAGTCTCTACCCGTCCGCCAACTTCCAAGTCCTCCAGGCCTTTTAATAATCCTTTACTTATTGTGCCAAAAGCACCAATCACAATTGGCACAATCGTCGCTTTCATGTTCCACAGCTTTTTTACTTCTCTAGCAAGGTCGAGGTACTTATCCTTCTTTTCACATTCCTTCAGATTTATTCTGTGGTCCGCCGGGACAGCAAAGTCGATGATTTTGCAAATTCCCTCCCTTTTTTTTTTTTTTTGCTGATTATTATAAGGTCTGTTCTTCAGGCCGGGATGAGGTGATCCGTTTGTATGTTAAAGTTCCATAGGAGTTTATGCGTGTCATTTTCTAGGACAGGTGCTGAGTTGTGCATATACCATTTGTTAGTATGGTCAAATTTAAATTTCACTGTTTGCAAGTCTTTCACTAGAGTCTGGGTGACAGCAAGTCTCCTCATGTCTCCAAGACTCTTCTCGGTATTTTAACAAATCTCAAAATGCTGTGGTCTATTCTGCCAGTCTCTTTTCCAAGCCTCTGGGGACTGTCCAATTATAATTATTATTATTTTACTCCTAGTGAGTTTTTTTTTTTTTTTTTTCACCAGCCTTAGCCGATGGACTTTCATTGGAGTCTAAGTGACAGCAAGTCTCCTGAACTCTCTAGGACTCTTCTCAGTATTCTGGCCGATCTCAGTAATGCTGTATTTTGGATAGTCTCGATTTATCTTCCGATTTCCAACTCTTCTAGTCCCCTTAACAAGCCTGTTGAAACTGTTCCAAGTGCGCGAATTACAATTATCTCCGTCGCTTTCATATTCAATCGCTTTCTTAGTTATTTGGCCAGATCTAAGGACTTGTCTCTTTTTTCGCTTTCTTTGATTTTCACTCTGTAGTCCGCGTGGACGGCAAAGTCTACTATACAGCGAGTTCTCCCTCCTTTTTTTTTCTTTTTTTTTTTCTTTCTGTTAATTGTCACTAGATGTAGCCTAAAAAAGAAAGTACCTCGACCTTACTAGGGAACTGAAAAAACTGAGGAACATGATAGTAACGTTTATACCAATTATAATTGGTGCTCTTGGTACAGTCACCAAAGGATTCATAAAGGGACTGGGTGACTTTGAAATAAAAGGACAAGTGGAGACCATAAAAACTACTGCATTACTGAGATCGTTCTGTCACCCAGACTTCAGTGAAAGACCATCAGCTAACGATGATATGAAAAACTCTCAAAGAGGAACAATAATAACGAAATATATGAAATAATAATAATAATGATAAAAACCTAAACACCAAATCAGAAATCATTTGCAAACCTTTTCATTTTAGAATGTTTACTTTTCTCTTGGACCCACAACAATCTATTTTTGTATGGGCATTGATGTGGACCCAGTTTGGGACCACGAAATTATAACTCGGAACACGATATAAGTTTAAGGATATATTGAAGTAACAAGATACAGAGAAAAGTGGTGGCGTAAGCTAGGCTTAGTTGTCAGTCGAATATCCAGTCTCTATCCAATCTCACGACCGACCGACCGACGAGTACTTGGCTCACGATTAATATAGGATTTAGAAGAGTCCATCAATGGGTAGGTAACGGTCCCATAACAGGTATGTATGTATGTACGTATGTGTGTGGGGGTAGCTGAAATTGTCGTAAGAAAATGAACAGGACAATTTGTGTTCAGAACATGAACGTAGCTGTTTACATTTCATATATATATATATATATATATATATATATACATATATATATATATATATATATATATATATATATATATATATCAACATTAACTTTGAGTAACGGAAATTGATTGCATTTGCGAACTTTGAACTCTACTTTTTAAGGTTTTATTCCGGTTGTTTAAGTCTCTGAGTATTGAGCATGTATGATTTAAAGTATACAAAGGCGAGACATCAAAAAGCAGTAGTAGGAGGTGAAACTGAAAAGTCGGGTATGGCGGACCTTATATGGAAGGAAAAGGGAAACCATCTGTCCTTATGGGAGGAAGTTAAAATAATTGATAGAGATGAACACTTGAGAATTAGACGCCTTAAGGAAATAGCACATATGTTGGGATACAGTGACTTGTTGAGTAGACCAAATATAGAGATGAATACAATATGGGAACCAATAATTAAATAGGTTAGATGAAAATAATCGGAATATGAGCTCAGGTAAAAAATCATACATAGTAGTAGTAATCATAGTGATATAAGAGCATTAAGTTTATAAGTCCCAAAAATTCACTCGGAATTATCCAGCAGGACATATAGCGTAACGGTTAGAGACTATGGTTCCCTAAGCTTCTAAAGAGACAATCATCTGGAGGCCGCAGGTTCAATCTTGACTGCATCCGAGTAATAATACCGGAATACTTAACGCTTACACTCAGTCATGGTTTACAGAATCAGAGCACACCTCGTGGATTAAATGAAGGACGTGGTTTGAAGTTTCGTATCGGCTCCCGAGTTCAACAAACACTTGAAGAAGACCAGAGGACATATCGGCCGAAACTTTATGGATATAAAAATGAAGACAATAATCCGAAAACCCTGAATGATAAAATTAATTGTAGTGTTTATGAACCAAGTATCTGGTTACCAGCTCATTGGCCTAGTGGGTAGAGTGTTCTCCAATGATCCGGGACACCTGGGTTCAATCCCAGGTGGCGTCATACCAAAGACTTTAAAAATAGTACTTGATATTTCCTTACTCAAGGATAGAAGGTACATATCAATGGTAAAGTGGAGCAATACAGGGAAAGGAATAGCGGTGTAGTAGCTATTGAAAAGATATATGCTCAAAAATGTATCAATACACAAAATCTATTTGCCAAGACGGAAAGGAAAAATGAATGAAACATTAATTTTTTTTCAAAATTTTCTTCCTGTTCAACACACTTACCATTGGTGGAAACATCTCGGAATTTTTTAAATAAAGTGTGAAACATTGAAGTTCTATTTATTTTAATGTCCTTAACCCAACAAATTAACAGCCGTCAAAGTACCTTTATAATCCAATTCGTATTTGGGTTTCACGTATACAACACAATAAAATCAAACACCTCAACGCAGAAATTGATGAAATGAAAAAAAAACCCTTAAACTCTGCTGATACAAGAGACAAAAACACTGAAAGCGAATTGCATCTTGCTCAAATAGCAACAAAAGAACCAAATTATTCACAAATGATCAAAAATCAAAGAGTTTTTTCATATCCTCCACGTCACCAAAGTTTACCCTTGAGATGAATTTTTAATTTAGGAAACAAAAAAATTCGCAGGTAGCCAAGTGTTTTGCGGAAATCATTTGTACACACCGAATATATATATATATATATATATATATATATATATATATATATATATATATATATATATATATTACTTACAGAGCTAAAAAGTTCTTTTTATACAAAAAGAAAAAGAAAAGATTTCACTTCTTTGGTGTCATTATTAATTTATTTCTGGTCGTGATGACCATCATCAGATGTTGCACGAAAAAAAAATTTATCTGGGTGTTCTTATATTGCTTCCAGCGATAGTAGGATTTGTAAATTTTTTTAAATTTTTAATTAAGAAAATTCTTTAATTGAAATAATTTTTTAATGTATTTTTTATCATATTTTTTAATCAAGAAAAATACTAAATATTATATGTATTATTATTTTTTAGATATTATATCTATTATTATTTTTATATATACAATATCATTTTTTTTCAATTTATATAATGTTTATACATACACACACACACACACACACATATATATATATATATATATATATATATATATATATATATATATGGTCTTCATTAATTATTTACATTCTCTAATTCCTAAAATATATCGACTTCCAAAAACTGAAAAACGTAAATTCTTTTAAGACCAATCATTTCTGGTGTTGTCTCTACCCCTCACAAAATCGCCGATTCTTTAGCCAAAATATCAACTCTTGTTTTAGGCATCATAAATAACTCACACGTCAGGAATTCTGATAATTTACTTCCCAAAATAAATATGAATATGAAAAACAAATCTTTAGCCAGTCGAGACATAAAATTATTATATTCTAATATTTTTGTAGGTAAATGCATCAAACGTTTTGGAAATCATCTCAAGGAAACCAACATTACATAAATTTTACCAGTGAACAGAATTATCAAAATTTGCACATAATGAATTAAACATTGTTCTTTTGAGATAATGGTATTTTTATAAATAAAAATTTTATAAACAGATATTTGGTTTAGCTTGAGGTTCGCCTCTCAGTGAGGTCCTCGCTTGTCTGTTTTTTGTTTGTTTTTTCTTTAACTTCTTGAATCAGTTCCTTTTAAATTCATAATACCGAAATATTTTAGATATTTTCATTACATAGATGAAGTACCATCTATATATCCACAAAATATTGACTTTAAAATTTGCAGATAAATTAAACAAAATTGAACCTACCATAGATTTTACCTACGAACTAGAAAGTAACAACACCTTATATATATATATATATATATATAGAGAGAGAGAGAGAGAGAAAGAGAGAGAGATTTATATACATATATATATATATGTATGTACGTATGTATGTATGTATAGTAGTAGTAGTAGTAGTAGTAGTAGTAGTAGTAGTAAAATATAACTTGAAACTAGGATTTGAAGTTTATCATAAATCTACTAATAAAAATGTTCAAAACCATTTTACTTACTTCATTTTATCAAAATAAAAAATGGAATAATTATAGTTCTTTTTCCTTCGAGTCCTTAGAATTTGTAGCCCCAAAATTTAAATGATGAACTTGATTATATAAGCATTTCTTTGCTCAACTTCAATTTCTCAAGTATTTTATATTACCGGCTAAAATAAAACCTTTTAAACTTCACAAACGAAAAATTTACGCAAGCAATTCCAATAATATTTTTTATTTGTAATCTATTATCTAGATATATCATTTTAACCACTCATTCAATTACACACATCACCGAAAAATTCTAAACCACCTTTGATACCAAACAGTCACAAACTCTTCTAAAATAATCGAGAATATTATGATAATTATGTTATATAGCCAAAATGAGGGAAGATACATGAATGAAGAATGGCCATAACATTGTTTTATAAGAATATAACTCTCACACTTTATTCTCAAAAGGGGTTGAATCTTCTGTGGTGTGTGAGAGACGGACGGACAGAGGCAGGGACAGATTGCTATATTGATCCATAACTTCTCTTGACCATAGCATGCTGTGTTATCTTCAAAACCCCACTTAGCACTTCCTCTGCTTTTCTGTTGGGGTTGCTCAACCGGAGGCTTGGTATGGACTACAGGACCCCCAGCAGGGCGCTCTCAATGACCGCAAACTGGCTCTGACTAAGCCCTCACTGACTTCAGCTGATTCAACTACCATGGACATCTGCATATATTATTTCATAACAACAACTTACTTCCTATTAGATCACGTGATCTTCTTCCGCTTATATACACAGGTGCGTTTCTGATTGATGGCTGGGTCAAGAATCAATATGCAACAATTATAAGAAGAAAGATTATATCAAATCTGAAGTTCGCGTATATACAATCTTTTGTAGAGGTTATGATAAAAAAATTACTTTGGAGTAACTTGGATGCCAAATTTTCAATATTGATGACAATAGGAACGCGTTCGTAAAAGACAATTTAGAAACCGATAGAGTTTTAATTTTCAATATTCTAAAATGTTAGTTATTATTCATAATGAATAACAAAGAAAAATGGTTATAACACACACCGTAATCCTTTCTAAAAAAATGAGATGCATGAAATTCTCTGGAACTTTGTGATGAAAATGGATCACTCAATCCCGACTATAAGACAAGATCTAGAGTCATTTGTTAAGAAAAAAAGAACTTGTCATCTGTAAGTTTCAGCTGACCACGAAGTGTAAATGAAAGAAAACGACAAGATAAACAAATACTTGGATCTTGCTAGAAAGTTGAAAAAGTTATGAAACATGAGGGTGACGGTAATACCAATTGTAGTTGGCACACTATGAACAGTCCCTAATGATTTGGAAAAGAGACTGTTGGAATTTGAAATCAGAGGAAGAATCAAGACCATACACACAATAGCATTGTTGAAAAGAGTTCTGGAGACATGCTGTCCAGTGAAAGGCCACCAGTTACAAACAAATGGTATATGCACAACCCAGAATTCGTACTGGAAAATGAAATGCACAAACTTCTCTGGGATATTGAGATATAAACGGATCATCTAATCTAGGCCAGATGACCAGACCCAGTGAAAGTCAACAAAAAAAGAGAGCCTGTTAAATAGTGGGCTTTGCCGTCCCGGCTGACCGCAGGGTAAAACTGAAAGAAAGCGAAAAGAAAGATAAGTACCTAGACCTTGCTAGAGTACTGAAAAACTATGGAATATGAAAGTGACGGTGATACCAATTGTAATTGGTGTGTTCGGTTCAGTCACCAAAGGACTAGTACAGGGACTGGAGGAATTCTAAATAAGAGAACGAGTGAAAACCATCGAAAATACATAACTGAGATCGGCCAGAATATTAAGGAGACTTGATGAGACTTGCTGTCACTCAAACTCCAGTGAGAAACCACCAGCTTATGCTGGTGTGAAAAATTCTCATTGGAGTAAATAATAATAATAATAGCATGCAAGACAGGTTAAAAATTGCAGATTGTGTTTGGTTTGATAAACTAAATTCGAAGCCACTAATAAATGTAGACATGAAAATAAGTACTGATTTGACAAACATCCAAGTGGGAAAAGAAAGAATTATGAGTGTTTATCAACATACATAGAATATGTCTATATTTCGTGAGCACCGCCAGTGATTATTGGCACCGCCGCTCTATGAGTGGAAGAGGTGGTCGCAATTGGTGCATTGGGCGATGTTCATTGATAAGCATAGGTATTCAGATTATCCTGCAGCTAAGCAGCTCCATACGCAATAAAATCAGTATACTGTGTGTTGTGACACATCTTTTTCTTTATGCTGCTTAGATAACAGCAGCTTCGATTAGATGTCGCTGTTACTTCATAAACACAACAAAGAATTATTAAAACAACCAATCGAATCTGTGGTTATTTCTCAGAATCGAACAATTAGACAACGACCCAGATTTTAACATATCACCTTTTCTAGCACAATCGATATAAGATCAAACAAAGTTCCACTTGCCATAGGTTAAAGTAACATAAACTTTATTCCATTCATCAATCATAATGTTCTGTTTAATTATAATTCATCATTAATTATTCAAGTTTGGGCTGAAAAGTTCGTAGACCAAAAAGTTAATATGATGACGTCATACCAGCAGTTGACTTTTATACTTATGGGATCCAAGCACTTTAACACCAATGGAAGAAATGTGTGAATCACAAGGGAGACTATGCTGAAAAATAAACCTCAATTGGTCATATTCGCAGAGAGTACACCTTGGCGTAGTAGCTATTGAAAAAGGAGCCTTCGGGTCACCCTCGACTAAAGGTCGCCAACTTACAACTTACTTATTTTGGTCAGCCTAGGAACTTTTCAACCGACTCTCGTATATTACTTCATACACAACACCGATACCTTCACATCTTTTTTCATTCCCTTCTTTTTTAACAATCGACTTTCCTTGACAACCCCGTAAACAGTTTTTCTAGCATTCTTTTCAAAATTTAAAAAAAAATCCGATCATTCTCTGGTAAAGCTCGTAAAAGTATGAAACGTTATACTAAATAAGTAAATACTCCTACATTTAGGGTTTTCAAGACGTGTTTCTTTCAGAAATCAAAAAGGACATTTAAAGAAAAATGAGCCATATATATGCAACACAAGGTCAAAAACTTGTTATTTGTGTTTGGAGGGAGAATATTGAATTATGAATTTTCCTTAACCAGACAAAATAGGGAAAAAGAAATCTGAAGTGGTTGCAAAATACAGACATGAAAACAAATATCTCTTATGATGCTTATTAACGAAACTTTCCTCAATTTTGATTAATTCATATATTTATTTTTGTTTTATCGTATTTTATTTTATTTATTATAATTTCATTTTTTTTTATTCATCATTATTTTTATTATCTATTTTTGAGGTCCAATTTATAAATTCTGATATGATGTATAGCAAAACTCATTATGTGCGAAGATACCGGAAATAACAAGTCCGACATCAAGTGCCTGAAGATCACGTTTCATGTGAAACTATAATTGCTATCATTTTCCCTTTTTAGTGTCATCTTAAAAAACAAAACAGATTTATAGCCGCTCTTTTCCTATATTGAGCACTTTTATTCTTCATTTGAAAACGATAAAACTTTGTGAAATTTCATTTGTACCTAAATAATATATATATATATATATATATATATATATATATATATATATATATTAATTTAGTTTGATTTCTTAATGGCATATGGACTTTCAGAGGTTGCTTAATACCAAAGTCATCCTTATAGAAGTAGTGGTATTAGTTAACCCATACCTGAAGGATAAGGAGGTTCATTCCATCCCCAAAGGTATCAGTCCAAAAGTGAACTCAGTGTGGCGACTGGAGTTCGAATTAGCTTACCACGATGTCACAGTCGTTTATATATATATATATATATATATATATACAAATTTCATTAAACATTGTATTCAAGGGGAATTGATTTATGTATTGTCCATAGTTGTATGTACCCCTAGAACTGTTTGAATACGATAAAAGTAATACGGGAATTCGAACGGATCCAGAAGAAAATATGTAGACATAAAATGTCTATTATGTTTAATGAAATTTGTATTAACGAAGAAATGCTGCCAAAATATACATATATATATATATATATATATATAAAGAGAAAATGTCTACATATATACATATATATATATATATGTAGATATTTTCTCTTTAAATAAATTTGATTAAGATAATGTTGACACTTCGTGTCCGTCTATTCTGTTTTTGATCCGTTCAATTCCCCTCCCACTTGTTTTTCTTCCTACTTTAAATAAATACATATGACTCGTCATGTTTGGATTATTCGCCAACACAAATATGGCTCCTGTTGGGGCCAAAAGTGGAAAAATTACGATGTTTTCCTAAATTCATTCCATCTTAAAGTACAACGACTCATACGGAGACTTGAACAGATTTAAAACACAATAAACAGACATGAAGTGTCTTTCCTATGTAATGAAACACACACACACACACACACAGAGGCACACACATAAACATATATATATGTGCATATATAAATTTATACATATATATTTTTTTAATAGGTAGGTCCACGAAGAAGAGATTTGTATTTTTTATTTAATTATTTATTTTGTTCTTACATACGTGTTATATATATTTGTGTTTCCATCTTGTTGCTTTCGTCAGAGAACATATGTGGCACAAGGCCTTATTAATTGGGTACTCAATGAGACTTGAACTGACTCTTGTTAGCTGTTTAAACTGCTAACAAGAGTGAGTCTTATATACGTAGTGCCTTCAATAAGTTTCCTGACTTTTTTTTGTACAGGCATTTAAAATTGTCGTAGACCCTTGAAAATTCAGTATGTTATTGGTATACATCTTATGAGATGATCGATCAATTTTTATGATTTCAGGTTCAAATCAACAGCTACAGCAGCAATTGGAATACACCCTACTAAAGCCCGGTTGTTACAGGTGGTGAATTTCAAAAATGCAATCTGGACGTGAGGACACTTTAGAAGAACGATATGCAATAAAATTCAGTTTTAAACTTCGAAAAAAGGCCACAGAAACATATGGAATGCTTCAGACTGCTTTTGAAGCATCTTGCATGAATCGAGCATGAGTTTTTGAGTGGCATAAGAGATTCAAAGTAGGCAGGGAATCTGTAAGGGAAGATGAGAGGTGTGGGAGGAGTAAGGAAGTCAGAACACCAGAGTTAACTGGCCAAAGGGTTAGGGTTAGGGTTACTATGTTGAGGTTTTAAGGGAGTTCAGGAAGAGATTCCTAGGGAAGAGGCCAGTACTCTTCAAATCGGGTCAGTGGCATTTCCACCAGGACAATGCACCAGTCCACAACTCCATCCTTGTCACAGACTATTTGACCAAGATGGGTATCAAGACAGTTCCTCAGCCTCCCTAAAGTCCAGACCTTGCTCCCTGTGACTTTTGGTTATTCCCTAAGCTCAGAGGTTGTCGTTATGAGACAATTGAGGAGATGAAAGAGGCTGTGACGAAGGTCATTGACACGGTCACACAAGAGGACTTCCCTGGGGCGTTCCAGAAATTGTTGAAACGGTACAACAAGTACATTGCAGCCGGAGGAGACTACTTCGAAGGGGACTAGTGTTTCATGTGCGTACTATCAATAAGAAGTGCCCATACGAAAAAAGTCTGGAAACTTATCTAATGATCCTCCTACATTAAGAAATCAAGTTATATATATATATATATATATATATATATATATATATATAAAGGAGTCGCATCTGTTTTGGTATATACGTGCTGACTAATACCTCAGAAAAAACATGTCATTAAAGATTAAAATCGTGTATATAGATTAATATACAAATAATAAAGGAAAGTACATTTTTTCTTAATTTTTATTGGTTAAATGATATAATTCAGTTATTAAAAATCAGTCAATTTGTAGAATTCTTCACAGTTCTTCATAACTAAGTACAAAAACGCACTGGCAACTCTTCAGTTCTTCTTAAAATTCACCATTTTCAAATATCATACAGAATCCGAAGGTAATACCAGAACTAAAAAATCATGAAAAACGATACGTTTTTTAAAGTACTATTTTAAATGTAAACTAAAAAAAAACTTGTAACACGGAAAATTTTACGCTTTTAATTCTTAGCTCTTTTTTTATTATAAAGAAACACTTTTAATTCTTATCTTCTTATTATTGTAAGGAGATATTTTTGAATTTTTGCTTCTTTTTATTGTACCTACCTATTGTTATACCGAAACTAGATATAAATAGACGGTGTCTAACTACTTCGGTAGAAGAAAAAGCGTTAATCGCTCTCCGACTTGTACCGCTATAGAACCAACGATACAACACCTATAATGTTGCATTTTTGTGGATAAAAAGAAAAGAAACTATAAAAATTAAACGAAATCATTATTTATCGAATATTCAAGAACTGATTTTTAAACGAATACTTTTCATATTCATTAGAGCAAAATATATTAATTTTTAATCAGTATAACTCAAAAAAATATTTTAAGAAATAAACAAAAATAATAAAAATAAAAGGATATTTTTAACTTGAATTTATACACGAAATTTCACCTCAAATAAGGGACATTTTTTTAAATTCTCAGCTTCTTTTTATTTTTACATTTTTATTGGGTTAAAAAATAATAAATAAATAAATTTCTCATTACTGTGACTCAACCTGCAATTAAAAAGTGAATCGAGATTTTTGTCATGTTTTTAAATCTTTGAAAATAAAATTATGATAATGTTTTAAATCATTCAAGAGTTTAGAGTTACATTTTTTGAAATATTTTAAATGCAAGCAACAAAAAAAATCTTTATATAAAAGAATATTGTAATAGATAAATTTTTTTCATCGATGAATTTTTAGAGGGTAAATAAAAAATGCTTTTTCTAAAAACTGTTCGGCAACGGAGCACTAATGGTAAAAAAAATTATTGGAGACAAAAGAAATCATAAAAATATTTGAAACCTTTCACCAATATAGGGTTTCATATTTCATATATCATTTTGAATGTAAACTAAAAAATCATAAAAAGAAAAAACAATTCATAAAATAAAATACCTTTCATTTGAATTATTAGGCGAAACCTTTCAACTACAAATAAGGACACATTTTTAATTCTTTGCTTTCTCCTCTTTACCTACTTCTCACTCACTGGTATTTCTAAAATCCTTTTAGTTCCGTCATGGACCGGGTACTTTTGCTTATATATATATATATATACACACACACACACACACACACACACACACACCCACATATATATATATATATCTTTTCAAGAGTAACAAAGTTTCATAATCCATAACGTCTTGACTTTTAACTCTTACCTCTCTCTCTCTCTCTCTCTCTCTCTCTCTCTCCTCTCTCTCTCTCTCTCTCTCTCTCCAGAGCCCAAGTTATTGTGTAACAGACCTAGTACAAATCTATGGGCTAAATTAATCTTATGCCTTTGTGCTACCGTCAGTTTAATTGAAATTTGATTTACACCACAAATAAACTCTACAGCTGAATGAAACGGCACACTTATCGCTAAGACGCCACACTCACCGCAATATATATAACACCAGCTGTATGGCCACTTACCTCTTATCTCCCAAACTGTACAAATAAAAAAGAAAAATACATGCTGAGCATTGCTAGTGAAGTAAGTATGAACTCATAAATGAAGTTCTCCAGCGGAATTCTACAAATGGACATGCAGGTGTTGACCAACTAGTAAGGATTTGATGACGATGGTGATATATATATATATATTGTCAGGCCGACTAACAGCCGGGCATTCTCAAGCAATGGATTCGGCTATTGGTGAGCATTTGCTCACTATAAAAAGCTGCAGAACTGGTTATGAAGAAGATTGTTTCTCAGTCCTGCATAGAGATAGAGATAAATTCCATCTTAAATTTCAAGAGGCGATTTATATCCCTATAAATCGCCCCTCTCTAAGATGGCAGTTAAACAATCATATTCTAAATATTTTGGGGGAACTCCTAGATACAGGGGTTACTTAGGGTTTTTTTTGTTGTTTTTTGTTTTTGTTTTTGCTTTTCCCCGCTCTATCTGGCCATCCTTATTATACTATATATATATATATATATATATATATATATATATATATACCCCCGTTTTTAATTGAATTTCCGGTGTTTAATAACTTGAAAAGAGCTGGACGAAAAGGTCCTTCGTTGTTTTATTGTTTTATTTAGTTTCCCAATTGTAAATACCAATGGTGTCTTTGTTTATCATATTATATAAATTTTCCTGTACTCGTAATTTAATTATATATATATATATATATATATATATATATATATATATATATATATCATTATTTGGTTGAAGCATTGCACAAATTATTTTATTGTATTGTATTGTATTTGTCTGGAGGGCTATTACAATAACCCTCTAAACAAATACGATGCAATAATATATGTATATATATATAGAGACAGAGAGAGAAAGAGAGAGAGAGAAAGAGAAAGAGAGGGAGAGATTGTTTTTGTCTTGATTCATCAATTTAAAAATTATACAAATAAATACTTTAAAATGTATCCTATTTCAGCTTGTCCATTCAAGATGGGTTGAAATCGTTTTCGTCCGAAACTTTAATGATTTTTTTCTCATTAATATTGTGGGTTGACACGCACAAATTTAAACGAATGTCTGGCAATTTTAAAAATTGCTTGGTTCCGTCAGCATTCCCCTTGAAGGACCCCTCAGGAGCTGAGCAATAAGCTCAGCCCTTAACTATTTTATACAAACGTGCAGGTGATGCCTTGGCGGGGAAAATTGCTGTTATTATTTTCTCACTCACCCGGCATGGCTGCTTTGTTTCCAATTTGACCAGGTGCCTTCTGGATGAGTCGAGAAAGACAGATGTTGATATGAGTAAAACCCTAAATGCTACATCTACACCAAAACAGGACAGTTCTAAATTCAAAACGAAACCCTTAGAAAATACAAGGATGAATTAAAGATTTTACAATATTTTTGTAACGTCGGGCATAATTCACTAGAACCGAATGCTTTTGCTCTCAAGGTCATGACGGTGATGAAGCTCACTGAAATATGAGATATCAAGGTCGCCTGATACTCGACGAATACTACTCGTCGGATTTGCCTCAATGGCTTGTCGAACGGCCGCGGAATTCTCGTTTTCAGCCTTCCTGGTCAGGTAGGCTAATTACCTAATCGTCGAGATTCTTGCGAGGGAAATTTCTTCAACCATCTAATTACTGCACCGTGATCAACTGCCCTTTCACCTTCCACTGTGTTATAGCCTAGTTCGAACATATAAAGCTTAAGTTCCTGAATTAAACGTTGCACGTTCATCTTGGCAGCTTTCAAACCACACAGGAAGTGAAGTAATGCACATCGTGTCAGCACACCAACTGCCACTACACTACCAACTACAGCGGGAAACTGGCACGGCTTGAACTGTTTCGGTAACGTGATATACACGCCACAAATTAGCACGTTACCAAAATATTACAAAACTTTTCCCTCGCCAAACTAATTTTTTAAATCATGTCATATCTATATAAAAGCGGAATCTGACTGAATAATGTTCCACGATAAATTATAAAATGCCGATATCTTTGTTTTTGAAGAAAATTAACATTTCATTAAAAAAAATAGATAGGTAATATTGTATTCATGGGCAATACAATATATATATATTTATATATATATATATATTGTTTGGTGATATGTATATATATATATATATATATATATATATATATATTGTATCGCCCATAAATAACAAAATGAATTGGATAAATTAAACAGATAAACTAAACTATATATATATATATATATATATATATATATATATATATATATATATATATATATACTTGTTGTATCGCCCATAAATAACAAAATGAATTAGATAAATTAAACAGATAAACTAAACAAGTGAAAAGAATATTTTATCTATTTGAATCCTGTTGAACATAATTTTTCATAAAATTATTTCCTCCTTTTGTGCTTTGACATACATTAATGTTTAATTGCATAACTTTCCTAATAGTATTAGAAATATTGGATGTCTCAATATACATGGGACCCATATGACTGCTAATAACTCTACTAATAATAATGTTGTGTTCTTTTTTGTTTCAGATTTGAAAATAGTATACTATAACAATTATTAATCGTCCATCACTGTGCCTAGGACAATGGCTATTTGTTTGGTGTCCCATATACACCAAAGTTTGGCTCAAGACCCTTTTAGAGTGGTAACAATAAGCAGGGCCGTTGCTTACACACGCTCAGTGGTTCCAAAATGCTTTGGGCCTCGTTGGCATTGCCCTAAAAAGGGTCCCCTCAGGCGCTAAGCGATAAACCGAGCCCTGTTAGAAACCCAATGAGTGTCGGTATCAACTACGTGACACGAGTGCAGGGCTTCTCCGGTACTCAAATCAGGGAGCCTCGACTGACTGTAGCCCAACAAACTAGTAAGTGAAACTAGCTCAAGGATTAATACCTTGAACAAAAAGGAAAAAATATTTTGTGTCACGACTAATTTGGAGACAAAATCATTCAAAACAGTCTCAAAATAGATGCAACCCATTAATATAATAATGATTTATTACTGAGACAAGAAAAGCAAAAAAATTGCATGTCCTGGAAGCGGATATAATACCAATTTTAAAAAATATTCATTTGATGCGTCTAGCTCAAAAGATGCATTTTTAACAGTACATGTTCCAAATGACCGCCATTGCGTTTGTCTCAGAAATAAATCTTTATTATATTAATGGGTTGCATCTATTTTGAGACACCCTGTACATGAAAATACATTTAGAATTTAAGATATGGAAATATTTAATGCTTCATACTGCGTTATGTCGCCTTCAAATTTGTTGCATTCATATTTGCTTTTTCAGTATAGTTAAATTTTACGATATCAAAAAATAAAGTAATTTTCATGGAATGTGATCAAACGAGGTTCACAGAGCAAGTTTAGGTTAGCTAAACAGTTGTCATAGGGAGAGCCGGAGTGCTAAAGATTAATTTCTCTATTTAGTTTGCCTACTAACCCATGTAGTAAGCGAATATGAGGTTGGTAGGTTTCATTTAGAGTATTTATCACTTCTCTACTTAGCGTAACGCACGCCAAATAGCAAGGATGGGGGTAAGTAAATAGTTACAATAGCATTTATATATAGATCGTTGGTGAACTCTCGCACTGTATTTGTCAATGAATTATATTAGAATCTCAGATTATACAGACACTTCTTCCCCCATTAAAAAAAATATCTCTCCGTGAGTAAAACAAGTATATATATTTTTTTAAGCGCCCTTAACTTCGACAAGAAATGTTTGTTTCACAAAATGCAACTTCGGGGAGATAAACGAATTTTTTTTATAATTTTGAAAAATAAAATAAACAATTTGACAGTTTTAGAAATGAACAAATAGAAACTCTTCTTCTAGGTCTAAGATAAATCGATAGATAGATAGAAAGGAAGGAACTGACAGTTAGATAGATCGAATGGGTGGATGCAAATTTTTTCACTGAAAAACTCGTTTTCAACAATATATTCAGCTTCTAAAATTGATGTTAATGTGGCTGTTTTTGGCAGAAAAATGGAATCAGTGAATCCAGTTCAAATTCTGGTTGTTCGTATTCATTTTGCTTCAATTAATCTCGTCTTCCCTCAGATCAGCACAGAATAGTTGGGTATATTGAACTTTCGGAGGGTAACTAGTCGAGGAGAAGAAGAATTCTGAATTCAAAAAGTTGAAGTCGCTAACTCTTTCCACATTGTCATGTGGATTAGTCTCGAAAGATTAGAAGCTTCGAGAAACAACTCAAAAAACAGAGGGGGAGGTGTCTTCGTGGTGTAATGGTTAAAGCGATGGACTGTAGAATCGTAGTACGCGAGTTCGTACTCCAGTCGCGCTATTACGTTCACTTTCGGGCAAATACCCTTGGGAAAAGGTATGAACCCCCTTTTCCTCCCAGCTATGGGTTAAATAGTACCACTACTCTTCTTCTAGGAGAATGGCTTTGGCATTAAATAACCTAAAAAGAGTTGATATGCCATTAAACAAAGAAACCAAACCAAACCAAACCATCAAAGAACAGAGTGTGGTGTATTTAGACAGAGGCAGGCTCCGAGTAGTGATTGTAATCTGGAAAATTCTGCAACTTGTGCAGCTAAGACTTTTCATGCTACTGAAGTCAACAGAGGATTGATGGGAGACTATAGGAATCATCCAGTATGTTGCTCTTTTCTCTAATGCAGGTCTCTCTAATCTCTTTGGGGAAATTGGAACGTTCTTCATCGTCGATATTGATTGTCTATCTTGAATGAAATGAAATGAATTACTGATTCTAATTCTGTTAACTAATTGCCGTAGAATTGTTTTCTGATTAGTTGCGATTAAAAGCAACAAATAGTTGGTTGACAGGTTTTAATGGAATGTCAACCCGTCTGGGGTTACTTTATGTCAAGAGGTTAGGGAATTGTTGTACACTTGTATTTACATTTTTTGTGTAATTAAATTTTAAGAGTTTTTGCACATGTTTATATGGTATCAATTATTCCTATCTAACGCAAATAATTTTCAAATATATCTATTTGACTGCTAGAATGGACTCTACCGGATACTACAACTCTAGGCAGAGTGGAGCTGGGAGTAATGGCAATTTCCAGAACTGGAGCTTCACAATCAGATGCAGTTTAGTGTCATATCCAGAATACCTTTTTTGCGGGGAGGTAGAGGATATAGTAGAGGATAGAGTCAGCATATTCTAAGCCGCGACAAGTGAAAAACTTTGTGATTTAATATTTTGACCAGAGATTGAGTAATTATATTGTTGAGAGAAACAAATAGTCAGACATATATCAATCTCGAATGAAGGAATGAATGAAAAATAAAGATATATCATGGAAATTAAACATTGTAAAAAGAAGAGGAAAAATATCAAGAAAACGAAATAGAAAGAAAGAAAGAAAAATGATCTGAAGGAGAAAAAAAAGCCACCTAAAAAGAAAAACTTATAACATGAGGGCAGGTAATATTACCATTTATACAAAAATAGTAGTTGAGGTTGTTGAGTTCTGTTGCCTCTTGTTACATTAAAAGGAAGAACAAATGAGTTGACGAAGATACTGATAGTTTTCAATTTGGAAGTTTTAATAACAGCTTGAGACGAAAAGAACTCTTGTGCTGAAAGTCACGAGAAGAAGTGAAACAGTTGTAAATAGTTGAGCAGGAATTTAGCATTCAGCCAGAAGTTTCGAGGTCCAGTTGATTTTGGAGGAAGAAATAATTGATAAGGAATGGTCTCCTAAAGGAAGCAAAGGAACAAATGTTGAATGTGCTCTCTCGTGTTGAGATGTCCATCTGTCTGCTGCTGGAATTGGCCCGGGTAAGAGAGAGAGAGGATGCGCTCCCCTCGTTATGCCTGGTCTGCCCTACTGCTAGCAAGAGGTCGAGGGAGCGATATACAGCCTTTTATGTTTCCCGGGGAAGAGACCCGGGCAGAATGGCATCAGTCATTTTCATTGGACGAAATATATAAATTCGCAACTCCAGCAGCCAAAACAATTCCCGCACTAAACAATAATTAGAAATTATTTCTTTCTGCTACAGACTGAATAAATGTGATTGTAAAATAGAAAGAAATAGATTTTTTTAAATGACTCGAAGAAAGAAAGAAAGAAAGACAAAGTTATAAAAAGAAAGAAAGAAAGAAAGAAAGAAAGAAAGAAAGAAAGGCGATTAAGTTACGATGAAGAAAGAAGCAAAGAAACAAAGAAAGAAAATAATCAGAAAACAGAAAAGAACACGAAAAAAGTTCCGACGAAAAAGAAAAGCGAAAAAGAAAGAAGGAAAGAAAAAGAAAGAGAAGCATTAGAAAAAAGAAAATAACCAAAAAACAAAAAAAGAGAAGAAAACAACGATGAAAAAGTTTGTGAAAAGAAAAGAAGAAAAAATGAAAGAAAAAAAGATTGACAGAAAAATAAATAAATAAATGAATAAAGTAATCAGAAAACAAAATGAAAGAAGGGAAAATTATGACGAAAAATAAGCGAGAAAGAAAGAAAGAAAGAAAGAAAGAAAAATAATCCATAAGGATAATCGTCTCAAGTAAGTGAAACTATGCTACAAGTAAACAAATCTTAAAATGGATCATAAGTTACCATCCTGATGTATCTGCCTATCAAGTTTAAGGGGTCGGTGGTCGATATAATAATATGAAGTCGATGTAAACAAAATTAATGACTTTCCCATTTCAATAATTGGTTTAATCAGATCAACTAAGGCGTAAACAGACTGACATTGAAACGTTGCTTTACTGCCTTGTATTGGCATCTGGTTCGGGTTGTTCTGGCTGCCCCTGAGGCGGCAAAGGGCAAGGAACGGTGATGGTGGTTGGAGGGATCATGGGGTTGGAGAATTCCTTAAATAACAAGTCAACAAGATAGGGTGTGTACTAGGGCTCATCTTGTAAAGATGTTGGCTCATTCATGTTAAACATCATAAAATAAAAATTCTAAACATTCATTCATAACCCAGCTATTTGAAACCAGCTCAAGTCCCCTTTTAATGGTTTTATTTAGAATGTTTTATATTTTTACAGTCACCACTTTGCGTCGGACTTGAGATTTGTTACATGAATCATCCGAGAACCTGAAGTGTTCGAGCCCAAATACTAACAGGAATTTCGTCGAAATAGAGTACATTTGTGTTTTTTGTAAAATATGCATTACTTAAGCTGGACTGTATTTATTTGGAAATATGGCGTCTACATTCTTTAGGAATGAATTTTTGCACATGAAAACAAAGATATCTTACAAATAGCAACAATGTATTTTCATAAAACACGCAGCATGAATGCCGACAGAGTTAAGGTATTTTTGACACCGCTCTCCGCTTATAACTTGACCTTGTGATAGATCCTGCCTTTAGAGGAGGAGTGAAACAAATAAACACTTGAAGAATTATAACTTTCATGGACATTTCTGTTTGATTGGGGGCCACAGATAGTCACGAAGGCTATTTTGGGCAGTTGAAGTCGTTGTGCGAAACACATCGGAAAATACAAGAAGTTTTTCACAATATTAATCGGATACCATAAATAAGAAATAAGAGATGCCCTGTCTACACCAAGACCAATTCATTACAACCTTCACCTTATATGCAACAATTGTTGACTAAAAGAACTAATGGATACTTATCTTATACACTTACAGTTCAGAGTTTTGGGGGTTTTGTTTTGTTTTGCATTGCTTTTCTATTGTTTTTACCAGAACTCGAATACCAGCCATCAAAACCTATCACAATACATGATTTTTCATCGACGCTTAAAATAGAATTTGTTAATATATAGAATGTAAAGTAAAGTAAAGTTAGCGACCATAGTCGAGGGTGACCCGAAGGCTCCCTTTTCGATAGCTACTACACCAAGGTGTAGTGGAGGGCGCTACTCCATTCCCTGGATTGCTCCACTTTACCCTTGAACCGTACCTTATAATGCTGAGTGTTAAGCAAGGTGGTATCGAGTTCCATTTTTAAAGTCTTTGGTATGACTCGACCTGGGATTGAACCCAGGTCTCCCGAGCCATTGGCGAACACTCTAACAGCTGGGCCAATGTCCCGGTAAAAGATGAATGGTAGGCGTGGGTATATAGAATGTACTGTGATTGAATTTACCAATTACTATAGAATTATAAAAAATTTTGATTTATATAGTGAAAGGAGAAAGGAGAAAAGACGTTGGTAGAAGAAAGAAAGAAAGAAAAAGTCAAGGATTTTTTTTCTTTTTTATATTTATCATCATCATCATCATGTTGTACCACTAGCACGGATATCCCTGACCCTCTCTCGCCACTTTTCCCTATCGTTCATCGCCTCTGGCAGGTCTTCAGGGCTACATCCCGTATCCTCACATAGCTGCTGAATGTATATTCGTGCTGGTCGTCCTGCCTTTGCCCGGCCATATGTGGGGGTCCATAGAAGTACATCACTTATGAGCTCGTCCCTGCTTCTCCAGCAGTGTCCTGCACGTCTGGTTCGTCTAACTTGGATAGTTTTCGCGATGGGAGGCAAGTGGCCATATAGTTGGTGTCTTGTGGGGTGTTGCCGCCAGGACTTGTTCAAGATTACTCGCAGCATTCTTGTGTAATTGCCGTCTAGCTTCTTCTCCAGCCGTTTAGTTAGCGTCCATGTAGTGCATCCATACAGTAGTATCGATACGACGGCTGCTTGGAAGAAACTGCGTTTCATTTTATCGGTTAGGTCTGATATCCATATGATCGATAGCCTATTGATAGCTGTTCATGCCTTCGTTAACCGCGTGTCGGTGTCTTTTCGGTTGATGAGACGCTGCTTCCTAGGTAAGTGAATGTGTCTACGAGTTTAAGAGTGGTTCCGTCTAGTGTGGAGATGTCACCTGTTTGATAATAGCACATATATTCCGTTTTGTGTGCATTGATATGGAGGCCAATGCCTGCGGCTGCTCGTTCCAAACTATGCAGTAGTGTTTCGGCTCGGTTGGGTGTATTTGCCAGTATCGCTACGTCATCGGCGTAGTCGGCGTCGGTAATTGTTTTTGCGGGATATCTTCTGCTTCTTTTATTAGAGAAATATTAAAAGTGTCTGTTAAGGTTACACGCTTCTTTATTGTCCGTGAAATACAAAGTACAGGAAAATTCTAGAGTCAGCAAAATAGGTTTCACATGAACGTTGGTTGGTTGGGTTTGTTGGCATATCAACACTTGTAGGATATTTAATGTCAAATCCTGTTTATACATATGTATATTAAATGTATAGTATTTGAAGTTTGTAGGTAACGTTTTTAAAAGATCCAGAGCTCATTTGTTTGCACATAGTTAAATATTTCCGAGACTTGCTATGAAATAATAATAATTGAATTTAACATCAGTCATTTATTTGCACTCATTTAAATGGTTTCAAGTTTACATTTGACACCTAGATGGGACCCTAACAGGTACTACCACTCCAGATTAAAGTAGACCTGGGAGTAATGGCAGTGAAGGGGTACTCCACATTCCTCAAAGCTCTAGAACTTGATCCTTACCATCAGAGTGTTTAGTGCCATATCCAGGACACTCCTTGTGGACATGGATTCTTACCCCGCTGCAGATATGCAGTCAGTCAATTCTACAAATTCAGCCAACTCGGCTGATAAACTTTGGATAATGAACTAAAGTCAGCGCTTTCTCTTTTAGCTCGACAGGCAAAAAAAGGGGGCATTTTTATTGAAAAAATTGTTACAAAGGATGAAATAAGCGATTTATTACGAGAATCAAAAGAAAGTTGGTGACGAAATCCAAGAGTTGGCAATTTAAACGAAATCTCCAAGGGAAAACTATATTTGATTATTACCAAAAATATTACTCAAACAATCGCAACAAATTAAATTTTTCTTGTAAGTAACCAGACAATATTTTCATTTCTACATACATTTTTTAAACTTATAATATACAGTCATCTACAAGTATCGAGACGAATATATTGATTTTGTTTTAATTTAAAATTGAAGTTTTGTACACAGTGAGCAACTTATATCATCATCATCGAAGCATGACGATAGCCCGGATTCCCTTGACTCTCTCTCTCTCTCTCTCTCTCTCTCTCTCTCTCTCTCTCTCTCTCTCTCTCTCTCTCTCACTCCATTTATCCCTATAGGCCATCGCTTTTGGTAAGTACTCGAGACGGCAACCAGTGTCTGCACAGAGATTATGTATGTAAGTTTTTGCTGGTCAACAAACATTGGTATGTCCATGTGTAGTTGTCCAAAGAAGAACGTCGTTTATGAGTTCGTCCTTACTTCATCAGCAGTGCCCAGCATGTTTTGCTCGACTCACTTGGATAGTTTGCGCGATGGGAGGTTGGTGGCCGTCCATAAGCTGTTTTATAATGTACTGCTTCTAAGATGTGTTTAAAGCAGTATCCAGCATCTTTGTGTTGTTCTCTTTCTCTCGAAGCTTTTCGTGAAATTCCATAATCATACAGTCATACAAACATACAGTAGCATTGACATTTGGAAGTAAAAGTGATAATGTCTAAACATCAAAGTTTTTGTCTAAACGTCTAGACGAATCAGTGCTAATTTTTTAAAATTTCGAATGAATTTTTTGTGAAACACAGATTTGTGCAAGTACAGCATCAAATTTTCTTGTTTCCTAAACTGAAAATCGGTCTCATGGGTAAGATTTGATGACGTTAATGGCATTAACTCATCAAAAGAGTAGTTTAAAAAGTGCTTCGATCAATGTAAAACTAAGTGGAACAAGTGGGTTGGATGGGTGGCAAGAGGACTATTTTAAAGAAAATTAACATTACCACTATTGTTTCTTTCTGTCTTGATAAATAAAGCTTCAGTCTCAATACTTTTTGAATAGGTCACGTACATAGTCTTCATATACATTTATTCTTGTACAGGGTGTCTCAAAATAGATGCAACCCATTAAGATGATAATGATTTATTACTGAGACAAGCGCAACGGAAGTCATTTTTGAAGCGTCTTGTTAAAAATGCATCCTTTGAACTAGAGACATCGAATCAATGGGTTTTTTTATTATCATATCAGCTTCCGGGACATGCAATCTTTTTTTGAATTTCTTGTCTCTGTAATAAATCATTATCATATTAATTGCATCTATTTTGTCTCCAAATAGGAAGAGACACAAAATATTTTTCTCTCTTGTCAAGGTATTGTGATTGAGGATAAGTAGTTGTTATAGTATACTGTTTTCAAATCTGAAACCAAAAAGAACACAAGATTATCATTAGTAGAGTTATTAGCAGTCACATGGGTCCCATGTATATTGAGACACCCTGTACATCTTAATTCATGTTGATATGGTAATCAAATTGGAATTCACAAAGCTTCATCAAATCTAACACCCAGGCCTTTAATTGCTTACAGTAACTGCAATTTCTAAGATCTTAACATCTTATTATTTATACTGCTAAATTCTTCTGAGGTTTCCAACTTTCAACGTTAAGTGACACCGACATAACAAGAGTATTGCTGACCCAACTGTTGCTACCTAACACTGGCGATCTTAACAAGGTATTTCCGATTGCCACTGAGCACCTTGGCACTTTCTAACAATTCCAAGCCTTTAGATGAACTAATAGTGGCAAGAAAACGCCCGTTCTCGTGTTACAAATACGACACAACAACCATGAATCTGAGATGGTAATTTCTTCCATAAGCGGTATTTTCTCCAGACTTTCTACTTTCAGATATATTTATCTCCGATCAACATTCTTTGTCGGACAATTTCTCCAAGACAGAAAAAATTTTCAGAGTATTCATGGAATCAAAATTGGCATCGTTCTTTTGTGACAGAATACGACAGGGTTTAATTGAAATGTTTCATCATTAATTCAGGGAAGATAGTTTGATCGCTGAATCATCATCATCACCAAAGCATACTGACAGTACGGACTTCCTTGATTCTCGTCCCTACCGGCCAGCCCTCTGGGTAAATCTTCAAGACGGTATCTACTGTCGACACAGAGCAGAAGAAAAAAGGTTTTCTTGGTCGGTCAGCACTAGTCTGTCCATGTGTCGGAGTCCATTGGAGAAAGTCTCCCATAAGTTCGTCGCTATCGACCAACATTCGAGGGTCCATGCATAGGAATCTATAGGAGAATGTTGCTTATGAGTTTGTCCTAGTCGGCCAACGGTAGTGTGTGTCTATATGTAGGAGTCTGTAGGGGAATGTCGCTTACAATTTCTTTGTTGTCGGCCAACATTCGAGTGTCTATAGGAGAATGTTGCTTATGAGTTCGTCCCTGTCGGCCAACACTCAAATGTTTATGTGTAGGAGTCTATAGAACATCACTTCACAAAAATGCAATGATCTTTTTCATTGATTTTTAAATGACCGAAAAGAATATTGAAGGCACTACTGGAAAACTTGGTTTTGAAGCCACTGTTACAAAATAATCCTTTTCACTCAAACTATTTCCAAAATCACTGTGCATTATATTCCTCGAAGGACAAAGGCAACTTATGAGGTGTTGTAGTAAGCGAAATATTATTAGAGAGTTCGATTCTTATTGGATGTACCATACTTCTAGCCTTGAGGCAAAACTAAGCTAAGTATAATAAATAACTAACCCTTTTGAGGCCAAAAAAATGATTACACGAAAGAAATCCCCAACGGGCATGCTTCAAGTCATTTATTAGATTAGGTTAGTCTCTGCCATAAGATTATACTTTTGAAACACTAATACAGGTTTAGTTTGGTTTCTTCTTTTAAAGGCATATCAACCTTCGTCGATTATCTAATGCCAAAGTCATCATTGTAGAACAGCAGTGACACTTTTTAACCATAGCTGAAGGAATAAGGGAGTTCATGCCTTTTCCTTGGGTATTAGTCTGAATGTGAACGTAATAGCACGACTTGAGCTCGAACTTGCTTACTTCGAAACCGTAGTCCAGCATTTAGACATTTCGCCACGAAGACTTCTCCTTGAGGACATGATTATTTCCAAACATTAATATTGTAAGTAAAGTTGTCGACCTTAGTCGAGGATGACCCGAAGGCTCTCTTTTCAATAGCTACTACACAGAGGAGTAGGGGGAGCTACTCCATTCCCAGGATTGACCCACTTTACCCTTGATCCTCACCTTATAATGCTGAGTGTTAAACAAAGCGGCATCAAGTACCATTTTTGAGTCTTTGGTATGACTCGACCTGGGATTGAACCCTGGTCTCCCGGACCATTGGCGAACTCTGTACTCATTAGACCAATGGCCCAGTCGGCTTAGCATCGTCTAGTATTAAGTCATAAGTAATGAGAATAAATCTCGTTACAGAAGTAATAGTTATTTACAATTTTAGAATAGTCTAGTACAAGGTCAAAAATATGGAGAACCCTGTGAGAATTGAACCCATCATATTTGTAATGGTTACTTAATCAGCTTAGCCTCGTCTGGCACGAACCTGGAAGTATGGAGTACCAAGAGACAATTGAAATTACTGCAATAGAACTGATCATTTGCAATTTCTTGCTATGGTCAGCTTTACGACATCTCAAACCTTCTTGGGTTATTTAGTACCGAAATGAGTTTTTTACTTCTCTTTTTTTTCTTTTTTTCACAAAAAAATATATAATTTCAGGTAAATAATGATAATAATCATGGGTACATAATTACAGCTTTAATTAACTATTCTTAATGCAAATAATTTTCGCATAGTTATATAGTTTCAAGTATTCCTATATAATAGTAATTATTTGAAAACTGATAAATTTGACCTCTACATGGAACCTTAACAGGTACTATCCCTACGGGTCAGCGTGGACCTGGAAATAATAGCCACGACTCTCCCCGAGAGATCCAACACTACAGCCTCGCCACCAGGCCCCCAGGTCCCCTTTGGGGGAAGTCTTTCTCCTTTGCAGAGGTTGCAATCGGTTTATTTCAAGCTCTGCCGACAAGGCGTTCTGGTACAAGGCCAAAAGTGTGGAGTAAGCAATGAGAATTGAGTCTAGTAACAAACCCTAATACCTCTCCTCTCTCCTCATACCCAAACCACCAACAACAGCAACAACAATAAGAATTAAAGTTAAAAGTTGTTGTTTTTAATGACGATGTTGTTTACGAATTACTAAACTTATAAATAGCATTAGTAGGCTATTGCAACAAATAAACAAACGCAATAAAAATAAAATGTAAATAAAATTCAATAAAAAAAAGAATATAGATTTCTCATCGTCCACATTTTTTTTAAACCTCCTGCTACCGACCGACCCTTTTCGTCTCTACATACTCTCTCACACACACACATACACACACACAAATCTGATTGAAATAGAATACGTGTTTAATATCGATCACCATGCTCTATTTTTAATTTTGTTTTTCTTTGTAGAATTATTGGTTCGATATCTTCTCAAATAAAATATGATTAACTCCTTTGAAATTTTTTCTCACAGTTAATTCCAACCGCTATCTTTTGAATCAACATCGGCTTTTTAAGTAGGGTTTAGCAGGTTTGAATTCAGAGTTTTCCTTCTCCTAGACCGGTTACTATACCAAGGTTAAAGAGCCCAGTCTGCCCTACTATTTCCTTATGACGGGACGGAGAATAGATGGATTCATACTTTTCCAAAGTCTATTAGAGCAATATGAAATGCAAACAGCCTTGTCCGGGATTTGCTAAATCAGAAACCACTACACAACGAACGCCTCTCTACATAATATATAGAGAGATAGGTAGGTACAGATAGAGACAGTGTGTGAGAAAAAGAGAAAGAGACCACGTAAATACACCGCATAATATATATATATATATATATATATATATATATATATATATATATATATATGGTCGGATTTCTGCTTTTCTTCCAATTCGCGTGTTGTGTTTCGCACACGTGCTGTTTTGCCATCTGGTCGGAGGGATGTTCTACCACACCCACCCACCCCACCCAGCATAGCAGTGCTTAGATATATTATTTGACATGTGTTTGTGGTTTGCAATACATCGGGAGAACAAATCAACAATTGGACGCAAGAATTAAACAACGTGTGCCTACGAAAATACGGCTAGGAAACTACTCTGCTGACCATATTAACAATACATACGGGTCTTCTATTGCTGAACATCTCATAAATAACCGTGATTATGCCTCGTCCTAAAGTGCGGACCTGTTTACTATTCTAAGCAGGTCCCTCTCGGATTTCCATCTCAATGTGTTAGAGACCATTCATATTTTGACCCATAAACCGTCCCTCTGTAAGTAGAGGGAATGTTTATTGGGTCTTAATTTGATTGCAATTTAACATTTCCCTCTCTGCCATTTTTTTCTAACATTACAGAATCCGTTTCCTGTCTTTGTTTCTTAATCGTTGTCCTAGTTTAACTGTGACCAGGTAGGACCGAAACCGGTTAGTTGTTCATTTTTATTTTTTTAACATGAATAAATTTGGTCGTTTTGTAAGTTTAATTAAATTTCGTACCCCTCATAGAATATATATATATATATATATATATATATATAAGGATAGTGCAGACACATAGTCAACGGCGCTTGCTGACTGTCAGTTTATTGCCTATGCGATCATCAAACCAAGTTTTTCCGACATAGTTGGTATTTTGTTGTGTGGTGCCTAATGAGAAAGATAATCTAGTTTGTGTGACATTCTGGGAAGGGTGGTCAGATTTATACGGAGTGATTATTTTATTATATTATATCAATTTTATGATTTGTTAGCGTGTTTACTCTTATGTTTGATTTATTATCATTATTATTTACTCATTAGAGTTTTTCACATCATCTTTAGCTGATGTTCTTTCACTGGAGATTGAGTGACAGCAAGTCTCCTCAAGTCTCCAGGACTCTTCTCAGTATTCTGGCTGTTTTCAAAAATGCTGTTGTTTGGATGGTCTCCACTCGGCCGCCAACTTCCAAATCTTCCAGGCCCTTTAATAATCCCATAGTTATCGTCCCAAACGCACCAATCACAATTGGTATAATTGTTACCTTCATGTTCCATAGTTTTTTCAATTCTCTAGCAAGGTCGAGGTACTTATCTCTCTTTTCAGATTCTTTCAGTTTTATTCTGTGGTCAGCCGGGACAGTAATGTCGACAATTTTGCAGATTTTCTTTCTTTTTTTTTTTTTTTGTTGATTATTATAAGGTCTGGTCTCCTGGCCGAGATTAGGAGATCCGTTTGTATATTAAAGTCCCATAGTAGTTTGTGTGTGTCATTTTCAAGAACAGGTGTTGGGTTGTGCATATACCATTTGTTGGCATGGTCAAATTTAAGTTTCTTGCACATTTCCCAGTGGATCACCTTGCCCACCCAGTTGTGTCTAGCCTTGTACTCCTTCTGTGTCAGTTTGCTGCATTCGCTTATTATGTGATTGATGGTTTCATCTCTGTCACCGCATAGTCTATATTTGCTATTTTGTTGCGTCTTATCTATCCTCGCCTTGACATGATTGGTTCTTATGGCGCTGTTTATTATTAATATTATTATACTCATGTAGAGTTTTTCACACTAGCTTTTGCTAATGATCTTTCACCAGAGATTGAGTAACAGCAAGTCTCTTCAAGTCTCCAGGACGTTTCTCAGTATTCTCTACAACGCTATAATTTGTGTAGTCTCAATTCGTCCTCCAATTTTCGAATCTTCCAGCCCCTTTATCAAGCCCTTTTGGGTCGTTCCAAGCGCGCCAATTACAATTGGTATCACCGTCACTCTCATGTTCCACATTTATTTTTGTTAACTCTGTGTTTATGCTACCATAATCTTGATATATATGCTCTATGATCGATATTGAGCACTCAATATTCATGAATATAGCGAGCTAGATTATACATATGAATATACATATATAGGAAAAAAGGAGAAATAAATCTGACTGTATAAAAATGTATAGAGATGAAAATACACAAGGTCTTCAGAGAATGATTTTATGAGTAGAAAAATAAAATCTTCTTCTGATGACCTTTTCTTATTCATCGCTATATATATATATATATATATTCAAAGTCACCCTAACCAAAGCCAGTTAGCTATTAGAAGTAAAGGGTTACAAAATGAAAAATTATTTTCGTTGCGTTTTTAATGGCATATGAACCTTCATGGGTCATTTATTGGGAAACCAATCCTTGCAAAAGAGCAATTATACTAATTAGTCCTTTGCTAATTAACCCATTACTGAGAAGGATAAACGAGTTCATGCCTTTCGCAAGGATATTACTCTGAAAGTGAACATAAAAGCGTGACTGGAGTTCGAACTCGCTTACTACAATATCGTAGTCCAGCATGGTACTTACCACACCACGGTGAGTTCTCTATCTATTAAAGGGTGGCAGCGTAACAAAAATGTATCGCAGCAAAGCCAAAATCCAAAGACAAAGAAAGACACTTAACCCTGGACTTAAAAAGTTCAAGGTTTTAGCCGAGAGAAAACACTCGTAATGAAGTTGGATCCAAAGTGCTGATCCTCTAGGAAATAAGTGGTTCGAATGAAACATGCATCTGGTATGGGGAAGATTCAGAAAAAAAGGATGCCACCAAGACAACAAAATGAGGTTTTATTGGAAATCCTCGAATAGATGGAACAAATGAACGTCTTTCATTCGTGTTGTGATGGAAAAGGATAAGCTGGTTACATTCTGTCTCGGGTTTTGAATCTCCTGGATCAAACGCACCTCGTTCTATTTTGCAACATTCTGTCTGAAGACAATAGTACGGTTAAGAAATATAAACAGATACTATATTTTGATCTTAGCCCGAAAGCCAAAAAGAAAAAGTCTGTATTTATAACTGGATCAGATTGATTTATTAAGATATTTTTTCTTTACCCAAAGTCTAATCGAATGCTAATAATATTAAACAAATCTATTTGACCCATTGATGAAAATCTAACAGATTCTATCATAACCGTAACAAAGAGGTACTCCACACTCCTCAGTTTAATATCCTATCCAGGAGCCACCTTTTGAGAAGTGGAGTCTTATCCCTCTTTAAGGGATATAATCAGCATATTCTAAGCCTCACCAATTGGGCTACCACTGGGTCAGAGTCAAAAAGGATCTTTCCTCTTTCTGATATACTTGGGCGCACGATACCAAGCTTGTGTCGCGGAAAAATAAAGTGAATGAGTTCAATTCTCGGTATACTACTACTGTGGCGTTGTGCTACATATCTGTTAACCTGCTCTGTGGCTTAGATAATAAATATCGATTGCAGAGGTATTTTTTTAGGCCAGATTAATGGTCTGCATTTCGAATGCTGATTTTCCTGGCAAGCTAGCTAATTCTCTTAGTAGAGGGATACCCGTGGCGTAATATCTAAGTACTGGACGGCGACCTCGAAGTAAACGAATTCGAACTCCAATCGCGTTATTAACTTCGCTTTCATATGACCCTTGGAAGAATAATGAACCCCCATATCTCCCCAGCTATAGGTTAAATAGTATCATTGCAGTTCTTCAACAAGGATGGCTTTGGCATTGAATAACCCACCAAGGTTAATATGTCAGTAAACAAAGAAACCGAAACCTTACCCGTTCACTTAGAAGATATCCCCGACACAATCATCTGATTACCTCCCTTATCATTTGGTCTTAGACCAAGCTCAGTCTTAGTTAATACCAAGACTTTATTTACTTACTCTGCTACTAGGGTCGGGTGCTGCACATTTTGGGAGCCTACGCGCACGTCTGATCTTTGACAAAAGTTGTCCAGTTTATTCGGGTTTCTCTTAAGGTGTACCACCAGAAACAGACAACTTTGACTCTTCCAGAAGCAAAGAGGAAGGGCTACCAGCAGGAATGTTACCCTGAAACTTGATACTGCTCTCATTTACTCCTCGGTAAAGAGTTAATACCAAGATAACTGAATCCACTCCTTGGTATTTTCAAATAATTTCATTTAATGCAAAAATTTTGAAAAGAAATAAACAGTGACTAATTCTTTTCTTTCCTTTTTCATTGAAAAACGCAATGACAATCATTGGATGTTCTGCCCTTTTTCGCTTTATACGAAACCAGGTTAAACTAAAAGAAACAGTTGTGTACACGACCATCATAAATTCTTCTTCTAAAATATTCGAAAATATAGCGTCACACATGGCCACGCCATGTTTTGAAATCAAATACTGATAAATCAAGAATTTTGTTCTTTCAAATAATGATGGGTGTAATGGCTAAAATGCTGGACTGCGGCCGCGAAGTAAGCGGGTTCGAATGCAAGTCACAATAATACGTTCACTTTTGGACTAATACCCGAAGGAAACGTATGAATTCCCTTACACCTCCACCTGTAGGTTAAATAGCACCACTACTGTTCTTCTATAAGGATGGCTTTAGCATTAAATAACCCACGAAGGTTGATATGCCATAAAACAAAGAACTCAAAGACAAAAAGATTTGAATCAAAGTAGAATTACTATTGTATTTAAATGCCAACTCCTTTTCAATGTGAAAAACAGTGAGAAGGTCTAACTTAAGATCAAGTCACTTCGAACGCATCGGTTCATGATAGATAACCGATGATGAGTCAGTTCAGCGCTTAGATAGGGAATCACTTAAGCAAGAGCAGGTACTGTAAGCAACCAGAGCCGTATGTGCAAAATAAATAACATTATATAGAAGCCTTCTACTAATTTAATTTTCTATAGAAAAAAACCTTATATTTTCCTATAGAACAATATTTTCTACGTGATATCAATTCAATCGAGGACTGGTTTCTTACGGTGATTTTCAGTGATTGATAAGCGAAACTTACTGGGTCACATCTTTATCCTGATTGAAAAAGCACGGATTTTATTTTATCATCTACTTATCCATAACTTCTTGATGTGGAGCGGGAGAAGACGTCAACACTCAGCCCTTCGTATACGCGTTATTTTTTTTATTTGTTTTGTTTGTTTTTTTTTGTTGTTCTTTTTTTGTTGTTTGTTTTTTGTTTCTTTAGATTTGGAGGGAGTGGATTCAACCAAACCAATAACGAAAAAAGTATCAGAAAAGTTTTTTTTTTAAATAAGTAAATAAACACTTAAATTTGTCACGTGCCTTGCACTACGCTGAATTCACTTGACTAAAATGATATACAAATCTCCCTAAGGATCATATCAGATCATCTGTCTCTCTCGAACTCGTCATTTGATAATTGTTCGCGCCGCCATTTCCTTCCTCGCTCGTTTCCCAACTATTTCCGCAATCATGGCCTTTGATCCAAAACTAATTCTCCTTTTTGACGGGACCGATGCCGGGCAATCGGTGGTTGAATGGGTGGAGAAGGCAGAGTTGGTGTGCCGGTTGAGCGGGGTAAAAATATCGAATGCGTGGTGCCGATGCGCCTCTCGGGGGGGGGGCATACGCAGTGTATCAGCAGCTGAGTGAGGAGAAGAGGGCTGACTTTGCCTGTATAAAAGATGTTCTTTACACAGCATTTGCCCTCAGTCCTGTAACGGCTTATAAGCAGTTCGCAGTGCGCCGTTTGCGTCCGGGAGAAACGGTGGACGTCTATTTGGCGGAGCTACGCAAGCTTGCGACTCAGTTCAGAGGTATGACGGAGCGAGGTCTGGTCTGCGCATTCATTGCTGGGTTGCCGGAGCATGCGGAGAATCTTCTCCAGGCCACTACCCGAGTAGACGATTTGCCGATATCCGAAATATTGGCCCCTGCCCGAGCAATATTGAAGGACAGTCTCGCGGGCACAGAATCGGCAGCTCAACTACCGGGACGTCAGGAGAAGGGAGTCACAGCTTTAAGGAGATGCTATGTGCGTCAAGAACCTAACCACATGGCTCGAGATTGTCCTAGGCGGCGCGGAGGTCCCAGATCCCCAAAGAGTCTCATTTGTTATCGGTGCAAGCGACAGGGCCACGTTGCACGAAATTGTCCGGGAAACGAGCGAGGGGACGAGTCTTCAGCGCCAGTCTCTCCCAGACCTCATATGAATGGCGCTTTGCCTGCAGTCAGTGTGCAGATTGATGGAGTACGACGAACTGCCCTGGTGGATACAGGCTGTACGCAAACCCTAGTACGCGAACCATGCTGTCAGACGTGGAAGAAAAAGCAAGTCCCCTTGATGGTTGTAGGAGGGAACTCGTCAATGTGTTGTGGAGAGAGCGTGGTCCAAATTGGCATCGGCATTGGACCTTCAGTCGCCGTACGAGCCCTGGTTGCAGATGAGGCGCTGTTTGGATATGATCTGCTACTCGGGCTAAATGCGATCAGACAACTTGGTGGAATGACTATGTCTGCCACCGGCGAAGTGAAATTTCCTCAGCGTGAAAGACTGATGTGTGCTGCCATTACCCTCGACGAGCCTGACTTTCACGCTGAATACGACGAGGTCAAGCGTGTATGGACCGCATCTTGGGAATGGTCCGGTGACCAGCCACCTGTGTCTTTGAAAAACAGGCTTTCAGAATACCCTGCCCCTAAGCGACTCCAAGGTGAATATGAGCGGGAGTTGCAGGCTTGGATTCAGAACGGTTGGCAGATTCCGTACCCGGAGAACGAACTTGGCCCTCCTAAAGGCCTGATACCATTAATGGCCATATTACAGGAAAGTAAGCAGAAGGTCCAGCCAGTTATGGACTATCGCGAGTTGAATGAGCACGTGAATGCGTATACGGCGAATGCGGACGTGTGTGCTCAAACCATGCGGGAATGGCGACAGCAGGGGCCAAAAGCCGCTATAGTTGACCTACGCCGGGCATATCTGCAGATCCACGTTGACAAGTCACTGTGGCCGTTCCAAATGGTGAAAATTAAAGGGCAGAGGTACTGCCTCACCCGCTTGGGGTTCGGGCTCAATGTAGCTCCACAGATTATGCGGTCCATTGTAAAAGCTGTGATCGGGCAAGATGAAACCGTCAGTCGCGCTACCTCTTCGTATGTCGATGACATATTTGTTAACGAAAGTGTGTGTTCGGCAGTGCAAGTGAAGACGCATCTTGAACGATTTGGGCTGACTTGTAAGAATCCGGAACAACTAAGTAGTGGCGCTTGAGTGTTGGGCGTATACGTCTGGGAGGAGCGCGGCAAGCTTAGATGGCGACGCGACGGCGAGCGTCCGAAGGTTCCCAATGTACTTACGCGTCGTGCCGTCTTTTCTGTGTGTGGGCGGCTGACCGGGCATTTTCCAGTGTGCGGCTGGCTCCGTGTTGCAGCTGCGTTTGTGAAACGGAGAGCTAACGCTGTGACAACCGGATGGGACGACGAAACACAAGACCCCATGTTGCGTCGGATGCTTGACGAAATTGTGATGAGATCGTCACAAACTGATCCAGCACGTGGTGACTGGTGCGCGGATGGTCAGGAAGTCACTGTGTGGGTGGATGCCAGCTCCCTGGCCACCGGGGTGGTTATTGAATATGACGGAGCCATCATTGAAGACGCAAGTTGGCTACGACCGGTGCACGCAGATAAGCACACCAACCTGGTGGAGTGCTATCTTTCTCAAAATACAGTTGTCCTTCAATATCAGCGGAGTTGTGTAGTGGGTGAGTGAGTTCCCATCTGTATTTTACGGGTGTTACTTTCAGGTTTAGTTCCGCCACAAATACAACACAAATTTTACAAGCACATAAAAAAATGGAATATGACAACAACAAACATTAAGCAACAAACAAATTAATAATCAAAACAAACAGGATAAAAATAATTAGAAATACAATGTTCATCTTGTCTTTAATTGGAATCATTTTGAGATGAGGTTTCTTAATTTGAAAATTAATTTTTATTTATTTATTGCGGACTTTTTTCCTCATGTTGGTAGTTTGTGTTGTTTCTTCTTTCACAATGGTGAAAGAAGAAACAACACAAAAACTACCAACACGAGGAAAAAAGTCCGCAATAAATAATGATAAAAAAAAATACAATGTTCATGTCATATACGAGCGATCTTTATAGAAAATACAGTTGTGGCCAGATGAATGAAAATAGGGTTGTTCGCCCGTGTGTGTTTACATGTTTGTAAAGTCTATTAAATAAATGGGTCCATAGTAAGGAGTGTGACGGCAAATTGAACTAAAATCCCAAAATGGGACTTTATTTTTTTGCACGTGTGAAGACGGGGCAGGTTGGCACTTGATCCCCTACAGAAATAAGTCCTGTTCAGAGTTCTTTTCTCAGGCAGATAAGAACTGGCATATTACGTGAGGGAATAATTTAAGGCCAGACTGACCGCCGCTGGCAAGGGGTTCCAAATTTCACACTATCACACACCCACCAGGTCGCTTTCTTCTTTCCCCGAGATAATGGAAGAAAGTGAGCCTATAGGTCTTAATTGTAATAATATTAATACTGCTATAGTGGTAGTCGGTAACTCCGGTTTCCCGTGTGATACTTTAGGGATTAATAGGACAGTTCTAAGCAAGATAATATAAGGCGAATAGAAGCTGAAAGGAAAGCATGGAATAATAACATAGACCACATGGTAAAATTAAAATACATAAGTTCTTTACTACGGTTATATACATATATATGTTCAAAGTGTCAAAAATATGTAATAGGATAGTCCATGAATATAAATGTCTTTTCTTGGCTTTTATCCTTTTCCAAATTGAGAGAGAGTGGTAAACAAAAATTTGGGTGTAAAGGGAAAATGTCCCAAAGTTACTTATCTTATTTTTTTGACGGGGTTCCACTGGAGAATTTCTCTTCTTTCACGGGCTAATAGACTTTGTATTGCTTTTAATGCTGGCTTGAGAGACTCAGGTCTCTCATGTCTCAGTCTTTTGTCTTTAGCCCGGAGTGAAATGGCTATCGTCCGTCTGCCACGAGACTTGTCCAAAAAACTACCTTTTTTTTGTATTTTCCTTCCGTTGAGGGGAAGGGAACCCTACTTCCGTTTGAGGCTCCCCCCACCAATCATTTGGCTTCATTTTCTCTTTCCCCTTCCGATGTCCGGCGACCCAAGGTCACTTAAGTGCAAACATCTGTGTGACCCACAATCATTTCTAACGGTCACTTTTTGACTGCTAGATAATTTTAGTTCAACGGAGCCATCACGTGACAGGAGGATAACAATTTTGGCTTGACTTACATACATGGGTATGTGTGTGTGTATATATAAGTGATGGACTGTAAGTGATGGGTCTTTGTTTTTTTAAGTCAGCGCGTGCGTTTTCTTATGTTCTTTGGCGACAACGTGTCGCATCTGATAGTCGGTAAAAGAAGGTCGCATGTTTCTTGGTCGTGTCCTGTGTTTAATGGAAAGTCGAAGGGATGAACTTTTGGCAGTGGAATGAATGGCCTTTTGGTGGTCGAAGGAATGAATGACCAGGTTGATTAAATTCTTCGTTATTCATACTTTTTGGGGTCACTTAAGTGGATAAAAAAATAGGATATTGTTAAGTTTTATTGCAGGTCCTAAAATTAAAATATTATTATCAAAATCTTAGTTTTATTTTTTAAGAAGGAAAATTGGAGAAAATTCTGACTTAAAAATTGTTAATGGACACTCTATATATCTATGAATGTATTTACCAAACCCCTCCGCTCGAACGGGATTTACCATAGGTCATATGTTTTAGCGGAGTCTAACAGGTTTGAATTTTAGAGTTTTCTTTCTTCTCGAGCAGTTGCTATACCAAAGTTAAAGATCCGAGTCTTGCCTAAAATTTACCCATTGCTGGAGGGAGAATAGTTGGATGTATATCTTACTCAGTGGTATTAGGGCTATGTAAAATGCAAAAAGTCTCGTCCTGGGCTTGAACCCTGGTCATCGTGTATACCCTATAGAACCAAAAATATTTATGATAAATGACAGGGTGAAAAGTTGTTCATCTGTAAGCAAAAGCTAAAAAATCGTAATAATTTTTATTTGATTTATTTTTTTTTATGAGGAAAACACTTCGATTTCAAAATCTACCAAAAAGGAAGTTTCCATTCCATGTTTTGAAGAATGTTTTGGAGAAAGACCTGCTCCGCGCTGTACGTTGTGCGATACAATCTTCCTATACATATTTTCTCCCATTTTCTGTACAATGGTTTTATGAATTATGTAAGGTTTATAAATCTTGAAAAATTGTGTTAGTTTTCTATTGAAAATAAATGTGGAAAAATTGAATAAGTTTTATGAATATTGAAAATAGCTTTCAAAGTCAATTGCAGTAAAAAAAAAAAAAAAATTGGTTCCAACGAATCTCATGAAATACAGCAAGTTGGACTTCCTGGTATTGGTGATCAGATTCGGAAGAGTTTTATTACTACTTAGCTTTTAGATAATAACCGCTCCCTATATACGAACTTTTATATGAAGCTTAGGGGAGATAACTTTAAATAACTCTAAAACCAAAACAAAATGGCGTCACTTGTAGGGCGCCTGGCTGTCTCCGTCAAGGACACAGCCAAACCTTCTCGTTTAGATAAGTTCTATCGACTTGGTACATTTTCACGGATATTTCGAAATGATTATTGCACAGGAGTTAATCCAGTTTCTCAGCTCGAGGAGATTGATGAGGATGAAATCAATCGCATTCGTGATGTATCCGGCCTTTCTGATGTATTGAAAGCCAAAGTTCGTGGTCAGTTACCTCCAAATTTAGGAGAAAGGCCCTACCATTTCAAAAAAAAATATCGCCAAAAATTATTCTGTAAGTTTGGCCGAGAGTCTGAGCTGGATCCCGGCTCGATGTGGCCCAGCAAGGAACAGATGCAAATAATGATTGAAGAACAGGCTAAATATGAGATATCGGTCGACGAAATGTTGGCTGAAGTGGCAAAGCAAAAACAACATAAAGAAGCAGTAGACAAAGGAAGGTAAGTAAATAAAATAAAATAAAATAAAAAGGAATTATGAAAGTAAAAGATGCGTATTTGTCTGATGTAATCGTCCTTAATTCAAACGTTGTCATAAATGATAAAAATTGTGCTGTAAAATTTCGTTATCGACCACTGCAAAAAGACGATAAAAAATATTTTTTAATTTTCTTTTTTTTTTTGTTTGTTTAAAGTTACTTAGTTGGGAGTGCATTTTTCTGTATTTTTTTCTAATTTATTTAGTGATAGAAATATTCAATTTACACTGAAAGTTTAAAATCAGGTATTATAAGTCAGGAATCAGTTATACATTATACAGGTATTGTAAATTAAACCAACACTATTGAGCCACTTCACTTGCTTCGACTTTAAAAATGAAATTTAAAAAAGAAATAAATTAATGTAACTGAATATTAACTATGGGTGCATTGACGGATGGTTTTAATAAATTTGTTGTATATTTCTCGATGGTATCTTATGCTTTGCCATTCATCATTGCAATGATTTCAGTTGTTATTTTTAAATATGGCCCATAAAATCAACTATTATTTTAGAATAAATTCATTTATTCACTTTATTTAAATAAGATATAATATGACGACAACACATACGAAACCACGGTCAAACCAATAACGAAAGGTCTTCATTATTATTATTATTATTATAAAATATTGTGTCGGTTTATTGTTTATAGAGATTTATTTGATTACACATGGAAAATCTTGAATATAAAGGACTCATTAGTGTTTGTTTACATATTGCTTTGTGTAACTCCAAAGTATGTTTAAATAATTATCGTTAATCAATTAAATGTCTCAGACATATTTTCTTGAGCGTTTATTTAGGAAAAAAAATCGATTATAAAGTATTTATGAAAATTTAGCCATTATTTTTAAAATATTTTAATTTATAGTGATTTAACGTTCATGGGAGAAAAAGATTCCCGGCCGATTTTTAAATTTTATGGAATTGCATTTATTCAATTGTTAAATTTTTACCAATTTAGGGAACTGGCATTGACGAAAAATATTTGTGTTAAGTTTTTTTCTTTTGGAGAAATCCACTTTTATTAAACTTTTTTTTTTTTCTCTGGTTTTCTTCCTTAAAATGCAATGCAAACTAAGGGAAATAATTCAAGGGGAGATAACTCAATGCTATTTTTATTTGGACGAAAAATACACAAAATAGTGTATCAACCCTTTTTGGGTCATTTAATGCCAAATTAAATTTCAAACAATTCAGTTTAGCATAACTACACAGTTTCAGTGTCAAAAGCAGTTCTATTTCAAACAATTCAGTTTAGCATAACTACACAGTTTCAGTGTCAAAAGCAGTTCTATTTCAAACAATTCAGTTTAGCATAACTACACAGTTTCAGTGTCAAAAGCAGTTCTATTTCAAACAATTCAGTTTTGCATAAGTACACAATTTACTTCTATTTGACCTATAGATAGTGCCTTATCAGGTGCTACCACTTCGAGCCAGAGTGAACCTGGAAGCGATGACAATAAAGGAGTACTCCGCATTCCTCAAAGCTCTGGCATTACTAGTACCTCACCATCAGTTTGTTTAGTGTCATACCCAGGACACTCATTGGTGGGGTCTTACCTCTCTGCAGAGAAGCAGTCAATGTATTCTACAGCCCCACCAGCCAACTGGGCAACTGAATTTTTGTGATGAGGCTTAATCATTTATATTATTTAAAGTATTCAGACTATTGTCCTCATCTTTATTGTTATATATATCTTTCAGCCAATGTGCTTTTTAACCTTCTTCAAGTGTTTCTTGTCAAACTCTAAAACTTTCAATCAAATTCAGGAACCTTCACACCAAATCTTTTATTTAATCCACCCGGGATAGATAACCCTGAATGGGTACAAGTGTTCAATTATGTTCAGTGTTCCTTGTTATTTTTGCTGTAGTCAGGATTGAGTCTGCAACCTCCTGATGATTTCAGTTAAAACTCTTTTAGAAGTTTTCTAAGTTCAACAAGAAACACCTGTAGAAGGCTGAAGGCACATTGGTTGAATTGTTGTGTGTATAACAATAAAGATATGGCCAATAGTTCAAATACTCTAAATAACATGAAATGGTAACCAGGATTGAAAATCTTCATTCATTACCAGTCATTCTCATTGGTTTTCAACTGACATTCAGTTTCTTCAAAAAAGAGGGTGCTTGGAATTATTGCACACAAATTGGACTAGTGGGTAGATTATTTGTCAATGGCCTGGGAGACCTGGGTTCAATCCCAAGTTGAGTCATACCAAAGACGCAAGAAATGGTACATGATATCTCCTTGATTAACACTCCCATAATTATATAGAATGTAGTATTGCCTAATCATCATGAAAATGTGAAACTATCAGTTACATTATGTAATTTTAAGTTCCGTATTTTTCTGATTTTATATATATATATATATATATATATATATATATATATATATATACACACACACACACACACACACACACACACACATACATATTTAAAAACGGCTTTATAAGTGTATGCATTTTAAATTCTAAAAAAGGTAATCTTTTCAGTCATGTCTCATCAGAGAAAAATACCATGACAGACAAGCAGTAATGAGGAAATAGACTGGAGTAGTGACCAACGAAAAACAGGTGGGTGGGGAGAAAACTAGGATGAAAAAAATTATCTAATGTTCTTTTTCCACCTGATCTTAAGGATAGTCTATCCATTTATTAGAGAAGTTACGTTATCTATCAGTTTCTTTACAAATGTGACATTTGCTACATGGGCCACACTACCCAAAGATTGGAACTCAGAATTAACTAACATATATGTTCTGCTGTCTGTGCAAATGACTTGGACTGTTCTGTCATCTTGAGCAATCAGAATTTGTCCTCTGTGATGGTGCAACACATGTTGGACTGTCTGGCTTACACTGCTGCATATAACCCTAAAATATTTAGTATCTTAAAGACCTCAAATAATGAGTTGCACTTATCCATGCTCGAGGCCCTCCTCATCACAAAATTCCAACTTGCTCTATTTATGCTAAAGCAATTTTATAAATTCCACACCACTGATTTTAACATAACCAAACCTGACTTTGTTGGAGAAGAAAACTGCACCCCTTCTTCTAGTTTATGGTAAAATTTTATTTTATTTTTTCCGTCTTAGTTCTCGTCCCTCCCTCTACCACTACGCACCCCCACTTTTCATTAGTCACTCCACCTGTCTGTTTCCACATCTCTGCTTGTCTGTCATAGTATTTTTCTCTGAGACATGACCGAAAGAAAGGGTTCCTTTTAGAATTTAAAATGCATGTGGTTTTAAAAGACATTTTTTTAAACATACCACAGAATATATATATATATATATATATAGTAACTTTACCTGATAATTCTAGATTTTTTTAAAGTTCCCTATTTAAAAGTTATTTTATGATTTGTATTGTATGTGGTGAAAGTTCTTGTGGTATAATAACTATCGTGCTGGATTGTGACTTTGTAATAACTGAGTTCAAACTCCAGTCAAGCTATTTCATTTTCAATCTACAAGGTGCATTCAATAAGATTCCAGACTTTTTTCGTATGGGCATTTAAAATTGTCATAGACTCTTGAAAATTCAGTATGTTATTGCTATACATCTTATCAGATGACTGACCAATTTTTATGATTTCAGGTTCAAATCAACAGCTACAGCAGCAATTGGAATACACCCTACTAAAGCCTGATTGTCACGGCTGGTAAATTTCAAAAATGCAATCTGAACATGAGGACACTTTAGAAGAACAATATGCAATAAAATTCTGTTTTAAACTTGGAAAAAAATGCCACAGAAACGTATGGGATGCTTCAGACTGCTTTTCGACCATCTTGCATGAATCGAGCATCAGTTTTTGAGTGACATAAGAGTAAGGAAGTCAATACACCAGAGTAACAAAGGGTTACGGTTAGGTTTAGGGTTACTATGTTCAGGTTTTAAGGGAGTTCAGGAAGAAATTCCTAGGGAAGAGACCAGCATTCTTCAAATCAGGTCAGTGGTATTTCCACCAGGACTATGCACCAGTCCTCAACTCCATCCTTGTCACAGACTATTTGACCAAGATGGGCATCAACACTGTTCCTCAGCCTCCCTATAGACCAAACCTTGCTCCCTGTGACTTTTGGTTATTCCCTAAGCTCAGAGGCCATCATTATGAGACAATTGAGGAGATGAAAGAGGCTGTGACAAAGGTCATTGACACGCTCAGACAAGAGGACTTCCATGGGGCCTTGCAGAAGTTATTGGAATGGAACAAGTGCATTGCAGCCCAAGGAGATTATTTCAAAGGGGATTAGAGTTTCATATATGTACTATCAATAAAAGTGCCCATACGAAAAAAAGTCTGGAAACTTATTTAATGATCCTCGTAATTGCCTTGGGAAAGGAAGGAACTTTCTTATCTCTTCAGCTATGGGTTGATAAATAGTACCAGTACTGTTTTTCTTTACAATGAATGCTTTAACATTAAATTACCCACAAAGGTTGATATGCCATTAAACAAAAGAAACTGAAACTTTCTATCATGCATGTAATTGCTCTGTTCTCTCAGCAATGCTTGAATCAATTCTTAATTTCTGTCATGCTAGTTTCTGACTCTGCAGTTATCAGCTTGATGTCTACTTTATACAGTTAAACAAAAAATAAAGATTCTGTTAAGCTGATCTTATGGACACAAATAAAGATCCACATTATAAATCAAACCCTTCACTAAAAACTAATTTTTTTTAATTTTCAAGAATTAAAATGCTAAAAAAAATGTTCCCAGGCCCAATTAGTGATCATAAAAAATTTGGCAATCTTAAACTTCCCTTAATTTTTGCAACAACAAACAGACAAAAAGACATTTGGTGAATTATTGTGAGATTCTGTAATGCCTATTTCAATGTTTGTCCTTTCTGTTCATTCTTTGAGATGACTCTTTTTAATACTCTTCTCTTCATTTTTCTTCCTACCACAGGGAGAAGAGGATCGATGAACAAATGGCTATGATGCCTCAACTTATTGCCGAGTATCACAAAAGAGTAAAACAAAAGGAGGAATTACTGCAGAAACAGGCTGAGAAGAAAGCTCGCTTGCTGGCTGAAGCTCAGGAGTATTTTGGCTTTTCAGTTGATCCTCGTGATGAAAAGTTTAAGCAGATGGTTGCTGAAAAGGAGGCAGCCGAAAAGAAAGCAGAGAAACAACGTAAAAAGGCTGAGAAATTGTCCAAGATGACTGCTCAACTTGGACAATGACCAAAGTGACCCTTAATCCTTTTAAAAACTGATGGATTCAGAATTTTAAAGGTCTTCTTTGACCGTGGTTCTTTCTTCTACAGACCATTTGTTTGTAATATTCTCTGTCTCTTTTGCTGATAAAAAAAGTTTGGGTTATTTTTGGGTTTTTTTCTAGAATTTTTGTAAGTTCTCCATTTAAAAGTGATATGGTTAATTCTTGTTCTCTTTAAAAAAATTAATATTATTAGCAATGATCATTATAGATTTAAAAAAAAAAAAAAAAAAAAAAGGTATACTTTGCGTAATGGTTATCCTTACAGAAAATGGAATCAATGATCTGAGTTCAAATCCTAGATGATGCTAAGTTTTACATCCTTGGGAAAGGCATGAATCCATCTCTTTTCTCAGTTATGAGTACATAATAAAACAGCTGGGACTTTCTAGCCTTTTAGTTAGGCCATTAGTTTAGGAGAAGGAAAACTCTGAATTCAAACCAGCTATATTCCACTTAAAAATGACTGTCAGATCCCGCCGAGAATTAAGGGATTGGATAAATATATACATTCTATATAGAATTGCCCTTTTCTGTCAATATTGATTCTTAAGCGATAACAATCCTTTTCTTGTTTGAGTGTTTAACTTTTCAACAAAAAAGGATAGAATTTTCTGTTTAATCAAATTCTCTCTTACTCTTCTACAGAAATGTTAAGTTTTTTTGTACTAAAAATTAAAGCATAACAAGTGAATTGTGGAGAATTGGTAAAGTCAGTGGGTTTCTAATTAGAAGTTAAAATCTTACCCATACATACAAGATTCAAATGTAGTTGGTGCTAAGATACTACAGTCATTGTTTCATTAGGTTACTAAATATATGAGGTGGGTGTCCTCGTGGTGTAATGGTTAAATCGATGGACTGCGAAATCGTAATAAGCGAGTTTGAATGCCAGTCGCGCTATGACGTTCACTTTCGGACAAATACTCATGGGAAAGGTATAAATCCCCTTATGCTCCCAGCAATCGGTTAAATAGTACCATTACTGTTCTTCTAGGAGAATGGCTTTGGCATTAAATAACCTACAATGGTTGATATGCCAAGGATCTCAAACAATATTCTTATAAATCGGAAATTACATGACTGTCGTTTCTTGAATTAAATCAAATTTGTCTCTATTCGTGGCACATGGTAAAAAAGAAAACTCCCTAGTAAAAAAAACTCAGAAAGTTGACTCTACTGTGGGTACTTTAATTTATTTATTTTTAACATTCAGAAAAGTCTCAGTGGCATGTAAAATCATTATGTCTCCTTCCCATAAAAGTTGTTACATTTAATGTATGAAACTTGTAGGCCAATGTAACAATGATAATGGGACAGTAATAGTGACAATCGTCATCATCATCATTATGATTCCCTTTTGTCATCTGTTCCTATCAATCATTGCTCTTGGTGAGTCCTTTTAACGGCATCCATTTTCCACACACAAAAACTTACATTCATCATGTAAGTTTTTGCTGGTTGACCTAAACTGGTGTGTCCATTTGTAGTAGTCCATAGAAGAACATTGTTTATAAGTTCATCCCTACTTCACCAGCAATGCCCAGCCTGTAACAAATATAATGAGACAATGGTAGTAAATTTTGTTATTTCTATCTTAACAGATTTACTTAAGTCTCTTTTAAAAGGTAATCATAATTGTCTAACAGTTTTTTTTATTGGAAGTTTTAATTAATTTGTCTGATGATTCCTTTCCCTTCGGTAGATTATTATCACAATTTTACAGTTTGAATAAGAAATTAATTTTCTTCAGGTCTATTTTAAAGAATCTGAAATCAGTGCCAATTGATTTTCTTTGCTTTATAAGTTAAGAAATGGTAAAATCTTATTTTATTAAAACCAGGGGAAGTATTAATCAATGCTGAAACAAAGATTTTAAATGAATGAAATAAAATAGAATCAAGTGAAAACATCAGGCTAACATTTCTCTGCAGTAACTTCTCTTCTCTCTCTTTAATTAATTGACTTTTTCAAGATGGTCTCATCTATTAAAGAACAAATGTTCTTGGATTCACATAAAGAGTGGATTTGTTGTAATAAAAAAGACTTTTTGCTGAATTATTTTCAGTATTCATAGAAAAACTTTTTTTTTTTTTTTTTTTTTTTCAGATAGCAAAATTTATAAATTTATAATAAAATATCCTGATTTAAGATTTTTTTTCATTATCTTATTTGTTTGCTTTAATAAAAATGTATTTTTGTAAAAATGAAATCAATTTCTAACAAATTTTCATCTTACCTTCAAGTTACTAATTAGTTGTCGGAAAGTTCAGATCCTAGAAGAAGCTGCTTGTGTTTCAGTTAGTGTTAATGCCTTTGAGAAAGGCATGATTCTATCTGTTCTGTTCCCCAGCTATGAGTAAATAGTAGGGCAGACTGGGTTCTTTAGCTTTGGTACAGCAACCAGTTTTAAAGAAGGTGCCCGTGGTTATCGTCGTAGGAAATGAACATGGTGACACGAGTTCAAATCCTGGACGAGACAGATTGCATTTCACATAGCACTAATACTCTTGGGAAAGGTATGAATCCAATTGATCTCCCTCCAGCTATGGATAAATAGTAGGGCAGACTAGGTTCTTTAGCCTTGGTGAGGCAACTAGTCTAGGAGAAGGAAAACTCTGAATTCAAACCTGTGAAACTCCAATTAAGAATTGACCTTGTGTCATATCCTGCCCTAGTGGAGGGGTTGGTAAATATGGCTTAAAGAAGGAAAATTTTGCTTCAGCTTAGAAATCACCTTGTGTTACATCCTGCAATAGAAAGGTCAAGTAAGTACATCTTAGCAGTTGAGGAGAAATTTTGCGAGAAATAACTTCTGATAATAAATCTTTTTGGATCAGATCTCGCTCTGGAATGGAAGCAGTGATCCAAGACGATTCTTCTCGCACTGGAATGGAAGCAGTGATCCTAGATAATTCTTAGATGGTGATGAAGTAAGTAAAGGAGATGATTGTTCTGTATGACATCACACAAAAATAATGCAATTCTAAATGGTTATATTCTGTTAATTATGAGGATTTTTTATGAATCATATCGTAAGTAAAGTTGGCAAAGGCTCCCTTTCCAATAGCTACTACACCAAGTTGTAGGAGAGGGTGCTACTCTATTCCCTGGATTGCTCCACTTTACCCTTGATCCTTACCTTATAATGCTGAGTGTTTAGCAAGGCAGCATCAAGTACCATATTTTGAGTCTTTGTATGACTCGACCTGGGATTGATCCCTAGTCTTCTGGCCCATTGGCAAACACTCTACTCATTAAGCCAATGGCGTAATGAGAAATATATAGAAGAGCAAAATATTGTTTTTTAAAGCTTTGTAATAACATATTTTCATTATTCCGTGTATTTTTAAGACAATTATTTTCACATCGGTTATTTCTCGTCCTTTTCAGGTTCCCTGTATAACTGTTTTATCCAGTCTTTTAAATAAACGTAGAGAACCCCACCTCTAAATGAGAGTACCCTTTTATATTAAAATCTTCACTCAGGTTCAATGAATATGCTTGAACTACTCGAATAAGAGATCTAGACTTGAATCAAAGCCACAGAAAAACAAAGTTAAAATATACCAAATCTTTTTTTTTTTTTCATTTTTCTAAACAATGTTTTTTTACAATGTCTCTTGTCAATTAAAGATTACACAAAATAGTTGCAAAAGTTAATTTTTATTCTAAAAGCTAAATCCTCATTAGAGAAAAGAGATTTAACAATTACATTTTTTTTTAATCTTATAAAGTTAATATTTCATGAGTTTTGTAGAGAAATATTTTTAAATGATTTTAAAGACATAAGAGGTATTATTTTCTAATGGGAACATTTAGTCCGAGGCAATAATGTTATGTAATTATTTTACATGTCCTGCTTGAAGAAGGGTTTGGTTTAGCTTCTTTGTTTTAATGGCCTAACAACCTATATGGGTTGTTTATAGCCATATCCATCCTTATAGAAGAATGAGTGTTTCTATTTAACTCTTTGGGGAATAAGAGGGTTCCTATATTTGAAAAATGACCTATAAATTGGTAATGTTTTATTATGAACAATTATTTTGCTAAGACTTTTTTTTTTTTCTTCTTTTTGATAATTTGGAAATTTAGATTCTGTATTATTAGTTATTTCTTGCTGCAAGATGGCTTCCCACTGTTTATTGTTAAAGATCAAGGTCAATGAAAGTTGTTGATGTTTTTTTTGTTTTGTTTTTTTTTCATGAAGAAGGAAAAAATCTTACATTCAAACGTTCCACTGGTTTCAATAAGTACCCACCAAATTCAGTGTTTTACTGTTTATTGGTGACATTCAAATTCTTCCTAATTTATTTTTACTCAAGACTATAAAATAGCAAATATAACAATGATCCAATGGAGAGACAGGTATTCAGTGACTTTATCAAGCTCGACATCTGTGATACTAAGATGGTAAAAGCAGCCTATACATAGGACCAGGCTTCTCTGAGCCAAACAAAGATGTGAATTCAAGTTTCTTTGAAGACATTTTCTTTATTCATGCTATTCTTCATGGGGGGGGGGGCCTCATGGTGTAATGGTTAAAGCGATGGACTGCGGAATCATAGTAAGCGAGTTTGTGCTCCAGTCGCACTATTACGTTCACTTTCAGACAAATACCCTTGGGAAAGGTATGAATCCCCTTATCCTCCCAGCTATGGGTTAAATAGTACCACTACTGTTCTTCTTGGAGAATGGCTTTGGCATTAAAATAACCTACAAAGGTTGATATGCCATTAAACAAAGAAACCAAACCAAACCTATTCTTCATTGCAGATGTGATGCCCTAATTGATTGCAATAAAATGCCTTTCAAATTAGGCACATAAAGGATAATGCTTAATAAAATTATTGATGATCTTCTCAATATTAGTATTGATTTTTTTTTTTCCCTTCTTTTATTTTCTTTACCTCTTCAGTTAAAAGCTTCACAAGCCAAATGAATCTCGACTGAATATAAAGGTTTATAGCACCAATGGAAGAACTTTTGCCATTGAGATTTGCTATGTTGTTCATCCCTTTTGTAAAAATCATCTCTGAATTTACATGATTTTCTAACAGCCTCTTCTTCTTCTTTGATGCAAGAGGCCTTAATTTGATCCTTGATTTTTATGCTGTTAGAAAGTTGCATTCTGTTTACTTATACCTTTCTATATTTATTTATTTATATATATATATATATATATATATACACACACACACTCTCACAGGACACTCAATAAATAAGGTGAATTTTGTAATATAATGACTGTCATTTCACCTATGGAAATATTTTTGCTCTATTTCTCAATATAATTCCCATTTTTAAAATATTTTTTCCAAGCTTTTATATTCCTTCCGCATTCAAATTTTTGGACTGAGTTTTTAGCCATTTTCCCATGGCGCTCTTTATTTTATCATCACTTGAAAACTTTATTCTATGCAGAAATTCTTTGTGAGTGCCAAACAAATGGAAATCAGAGGAACTGTAAGGAGGATGTGTCAGCTGATTCCAACTTGGCTAATTGGTGGTTTTTACTGTTCTTACATTGTCCGGCTGAAACCCAAAGACAACTGACCTTAAAAAAAAGGCAAGGTCATCTTGAACAGTTTTGTGTGCTGTACCCACAGAAATTCCCAGATGTTTAGAAATGCCCTCTATAGTAACTCAGCAAAAATGAACACATTCACTGAATCCACCATTTCAGGTGTGCTCACCATTATGGATCTGCCTGTTTTCATCAAGAATCTTATTTCAACCTTCTTTGAACAATTTAGATCTTTTGTAAACATTTTATGATTAAAACATGCACATCACACATTCTTCAGTAAATTTCACATGGTTTTCACTTATCAGCCACCAAAATTTGATAACAAACCTGTTCTAGCCTTTTCTAACACAGCAAGGCTTAGAATATACCAACTGGTTTCCCTGCAGAGGGTAATACCAACACACTTACACAAAGATGTCTTGACTTGGAGACAATGATGGAGATCTATTTATTTGTTGGGTTCTATGGCATATCAACCCTTGTAGGTCATTTAATGCCATGTCTTGTTTATAAATATATAAAATATATATGATTTGTAAGCACATTTTAAACAATCCTGAGATCTTTTTTTTTTTTTTTTTTGCACACAGTTCAATGGTTTCATGTATTTCTATCAAGTACGAATAATTCTATTCATTATTAATCATTTGATCCTACACAATTGAATGATTTCAAGTATTGCTATGTAATGGTAATAGTTTAACATCAGTCACTTGTTTGCAAATATCTAAATGGACAGGGTGGAACAATAAAATTGTCGCCCTAGAAAAGATTCCATTTCCATTCAATGAAAACCAGTTTTCTTTTTTTGTTGCAGACCATCTACCAGTTGGCCAGTTGTGTACAAGTCACCAGAGCAATAGGAGCCTTCTATCATGTCTGACAGTGACACAATGTTCAACGAGCGAGATCGGAGATGTGCCGCTGTACAACTCATGCTCTCTACCGATCCAAGTTATGACAACAGGACCATTGCCAGCACCCTCAAAATGCATCGCTGGATTGCCATGAATAACATGGACGTGCCCAGGGTGATGAAAACAAAGTTTCTGGCTACGGTTATGATCTTTGGTGTGGTTTCAAGTGAGGGCCACATCATGCCACCTCACATCTTCAAAGTCAGCTTGAAAGTCAACACCAAAGTGTACCTGGATGTGCTGAAGAGTGTGGTGATCCCCTGGTGCAATCAGGTGGCCGGTGGCAGACCCTGGGTGTGGCAGCAGGATTCAGCACAGGCCCACAAGTCCAAAGAGACCCAGGCTTGGCTTCAGAAGGAGTGCTACAACTTTGTACCCTTCTCTCACTGGCCCTCCTCCTCCACCCGACCTGAACCCGCTGGACTACTTTGTTTGGTCATACGTCGCGAACATCACCAACATGACCTCCCACAACACCAAAGCCAGCCTGATCGCCACCATCCACCGAGTATTTGCCAAGCTCCCGCCGGCGTTTGTGAAAAAGGCATGCCTCCAGTTCCAGATCCGTATCGAGGCAGTGATTGAGGCTGAAGGCAGTTACATTGAATAGATGTCAGCTCTACTACATAATCAAGTTACTTGAATTGATTTTTTTCAATAAAAGTTTTAAAATAAAGCTGTAGTGTTATTTTCTTTAGGACGACAATTTTATCGTTTCACCCTGTATATTCACATTATTTACAAGAGAATAGTTTGTCGGTAATTTCATTTTTAAATGAGTTTGAACTAATTTGTTTGGACACTAGTATTGCTATTGTTTCTACACAGTTAAATGGTGTCAATTATTGCTATCAAACTCTAATAATTCTATTCTATATTAATCATTTGTTTACAGACAGTGAACAATTCAATATGACATCATTTGCACTCAGTTTAAATGTCAAACAGTTTTGTTTGATCCACAGATAGGACCCTATCAGGTGCTACTATTCCAGGCCAGAGTGGACCTGGGAGCAGTGGCAATGAAGAGGTACTCAATATTCCCCAAAGCTCCAGAACTGGAGTCTCACCATCAGATAAAGTTGGTGTATTCTACAGCCCCAGCCGACTGGTTTATGGAGATCTGGGTAGTGTGGAGTACCCTTTCAGAGTCATTACTCCCAGGTCCATTATGATCCAAAGTGGTAGTACCTGTTAGGATCCTATTTAATGGTCAAATAGATTCGTTTAAAGATTGTTTGTTTATAGGACAGTGTCCAAAAAAAAACTACAGAAAACACGTAAATATAAACTTACAATGAACATGATTCCCTAACCGCTTGGCAATCCTACATGAGTTAGAATCTGTTAAAATCTGTGTGTGTGTGTGTGTGTCTGTTTACGAATGTCCAATTGTAAACGTTTTTTTCATTAAGGGAGGCAACCTGCTAATTAAAGGAAGTAACTCTTACGCAATTCAGCCCTGCTTATTTTTCCTAAACTTTTCAAACTTGCGCTTTTATACAAGAAGTAATTTAAACTTAAATGTTTTTCCACCAGATATTGGTAAATAGTAGAGCAAACTGATCTCATAAACTTTTTTATGGTAACCAGTCTAGGAGAAGGAAAACTTTGAATTTAAACTTGTCAAACTCCACTTCCTGCTCATGGGGGGGGGGGGTGAGTAAATACATACTTTACATACAATTGTTATTTTTTAGGTTTTTTTTTTTTAATTCCATAAAATTTAACTATAATTGAAAAAGATTGTGCAAGGCACCCCCACCCATCAAACCTGACTCCATCTGAAATTTTCTCTTTTCTCCTAACTGGAAATTAAAATCTCTGGGTTGAGATTTGAAAGTGTGGAGTGAGTTAAAAGAAATAAAATAGCATAACCCCTGATTCAGTTTTCTACTTGGGTTTTTTTTTTTTTTAGGAGAAATCGAGTTTTCTTCCCTTACTAATATCAAATACCAAAAATAAAATTGTACATTGAAGACACGAAATCACTTAGAAACATCAAGCCTATATTTCTCATTGATAACTTTCTTTAATTTATTGAATGAAAAAAATAGTCATTCAATAAATAAGATTAATTTTTTCTGAGAAGTTGGCAATAAAAAACCACTGTTTACAGTTCCACCTTTTTCAACAAAATCAACAGTGATGGGTCCATTCATATCCCTTTACACTGTCAACATGGAACTTTTTCTCTACCAAAGAATCAGTGTATTCCTCATTCCATGGACTGTTTTTTTTTTGTTTTTTTTTAACTCAGGCTTGTTTTGGCAAACTTAGGTTTAGCCTATTTGTTAAAATTCTTTTGACGAAAACATTCTTCTACATACGCATCACACATTCTTCTGTAAATTTCAAATTGTTTACACATCTCAGCCACTAAAAGTCTGATGAAAGGAGTACACTGAATTATTGCCATTTTGAATAACCTTAAAACAAATATTGTCGCAAATTAATTCCAAACAATTCATTGTATACATTTATGAAAACAAATTTCCCTTCATTTATTGAATGACCTTCATATTAATCATAACATTCTGCAGTTCAAATTCATTTTTATAAGCTAAAACTTATAAATACCTTTTTTTAAAAATGAATTTTTGAATCTATATAATAAGTGCAGCATAATATTTTTGTAATACACCAAACAAGAAAAGTGTAGAAACTACTTTTACAGTGCACCATTATTCTTAGATGTCCAAGAAGATGGAATCATTGTGACAAAAAAGAAAAAAATTTTACTGAATTATTTAAAGATATTTTTCTCTTTTCAGATTGTATCATTTGTCCTTAATATTTACTCAGCTTAGTCTTCTTAGATTATCTGCTGTTATTAAATGGTTACTCATTGAAGTCCTGAACAACAGATTCATTGCTGCTTAATGTCAGTGATCTAACAGGAATTAAGGCTTTCAACATGACTTGACTGTTAGTAAGTGTAACTTTTATCTTTAACAAAATATATAAAAATATGTAATAAATAAATTTTTATTAAAATCAACTTTTTATAGAACTTTTTTTTTTTTCCTTTCATTAAAAAATGTAATATCATAAAAATCAATTTTGAAACTGATTTCTACTGCATCTCAATTGCTCTATGACAAGCAACCAAAATAATTAAAATTAAATTAATCGCTTGTCATTGAATGTTTTTTTTTTTCATATTATAGAATATTCTATTATACAAGGTTTTTGTTTTCTTATAAGGATGCTTTTATCAGACTAAACACAGCTAAATAAATTTTATGTCAGTACAAAAATACACAAACTCGGTGATTATCTTTTCAAAATTAAAAAGACACCACAAATTTTATATACAAAGAAAACACATTTTCTATCTTTTAAGTCTTATTCATATATGATGATTGCCGTCTCAAGTTTCATGTTCCGCATCAAATAACCTCTCATGAGTCCTCAGGTGGTTCTGGAGGCCGGCAGCTGATTTACAAGGACGATGATAGACATGACACACAAAAGTCAAAGTTTTAACAGGGTCGATTGGATCCGCATGAGAAATCCTGTCTTTGTGCACAACCATATGCCTTTTCTGTCCAGATGCAGACACACTGTGTTCATATATAAAACGACACAAACAAGCGAGATAACTCGTAAGACAAGGGAAGTAACTTTGAAAGAACTATAAAAAGGTCTAGAACAATGGGTGAAGTGAGCTGGTCTTAAAAATCACTGCTGAGTGATTATTATCCTCATTATGTGTTTAAAATACGTCGCAGAGTGCCGAATTAAGCCAGACAGGTATGTATTTACCCAACCCCTCTGTACGAGCAGGATGCAACACAAGATCAATTTTAGGCAGAGTTTTTTCTAATACTATTTTTTTTTTTTTGAACTTATTACAAGATATGTTAATATCAAGACTGAAGCTGTTTTTAATCAGACAGAAATGATAGCAATATTAATTTTGTTAGCATATTACCAAGTAATTTATTCTGTTTCAAGTCTGTAGTTCAATGTTTTCTTTTGCTATCTTCTTTTTCTCCTTGTAACATGACTATATATCTTTCCTATTCCTTCAGAGTCAAATTAAATACAACCTCTGTCTAATGTCACAAGTTTTCTTCAAAATAGTTCCTTTGATATTCAGCACATTTATTCCAAAGCACCTCAGAAACTTCTTTTTTGATATAGCATGAAGTTATGTTTCTTTTCATGTTCTTCCTATCCTGAAATCTTAACACTGAAATAAATTTTCAGTTTTAGAAACAAGAAAAAGGTTGATAGTGTCATCTTTATCCCATGAAAGTTAGAATCATCAATATTGAATCATATCGACTGAGTGTGTCTAAAATTTTTAACTGGGAAATCAAACTTTTGATGGAAAAAAATGAGTTTTTACTTTTTTTGCAAGAAAAAAATCCAAATTTTTTGTTAAGAACATTTTATTTTCAGTTAAAGATAAAAAAGAATCTTTTATTAGTTCCTTTAAAAAGAAATATTTTTGACTTATATTAATAAACCAATTGTAAAATTAAAATAAATTCAACAGAAATACTCCAGAAGTCAATAAAAGAAACAAAATTTCTTTTTTAAAAATTTTAAGCATTTCCAATTGAAATCTGATTTACTTTAATGAACTTCTGGACATTTAAATTGTCCTCTCTCTATCTCTCTAACATGTCTGTCTTTTTTTGTATGTATATTTTTCTCTTTTAAAAGATATTTTGCAAATAGCTTTTGTTTAATAAAAGTTGCTGCTTAGACAAACTCCAGTTAGTGAAACCCCAGTTGATGATTCTACATATATTGAGGAATTTTTGTAGGAGCATTAGCAGAAAAATTTATTGGCGAACCAAAATATTTGACCAAATGAGGTTTATTTTTCAATGTATTTTGATCAAAAAAGTCATCCACAGCGGATATGACGTCATCATATGAACTTTTAAGCCCTTCACTTTTATATATGCAATATGGCCCATAGATAAGTACCACCATTACAAAATCTTTAGTAGATATTGCTTTTTTTTTTTTAATTTTTACATTCCAAGATTTTGTTATTTCTTGAGGAGTATCATGCAATCAGAACAGATATTATCAGATATCTATTACAAAATTTTACATCATTGAAACATTTTAACTAAAAATAAATTGGTATGAGAAAACAGAAAGAGTATACTTATTTGTTTTCATTTTCCACTGTTCTTATTGAAGAGTGTTTAATTGCCGTAATGCTTTAGTAATGAATAATAATAAATAATATCTGTTTTCATTAAGCCCTTCACTTTTATATATGCAATATGGCCCATAGATAAGTACCACCATTACAAAATCTTTAGTAGATATTGCTTTTTTTTTTTTAATTTTTACATTCCAAGATTTTGTTATTTCTTGAGGAGTATCATGTAATCAGAACAGATATTATCAGATATCTATTACAAAATTTTACATCATTGAAACATTTTAACTAAAAATAAATTGGTATGAGAAAACAGAAAGAGTATACTTATTTGTTTTCATTTTCCACTGTTCTTATTGAAGAGTGTTTAATTGCCGTAATGCTTTAGTAATGAATAATAATAAATAATATCTGTTTTCATTTCATAATGTTCCACTAGAAATGATAAAACTTGATGTCTTTGGTTTAGAAAAAAAAAGTTCTTTTTTTTTAAATTGTTATTGGTAGTACTATGCATTAAAAAAAAATACGTATAAGCAAGCGAGGTAATTCAAAAAAGGGAACTAACTCTTACCTAAGATATCTCAAGCTCTGACAGAGACGTATGTGTGTTTGATTTTCAGTTGCGTTATTTTTTCAGACTACGGTTAGATAAGATATTGTTATCATTCAACTTCAGTAATTATTTATCCGGATTACCATCAGTTGTGTGCGAAAACAATATTAGCTTAGCCTTCCCCAATCCTGTCGAGTTTATTACACAGCTCCTCAAAATAGAGAATAGGACCAAGGATTTTTAGTAATAGGTGCACATGTGTTTCAATTCATGCGTGGCTTCTCACGATAATATTACTCTTTGTCATACATGACTTGGTAGGAAGTTGCATTAATATCATATTATCTTTATCTTCCTTTTTTTTTTTTTATTAATTTTAGCTGAAATACTTTCTCTTTTTCTGCGCTTCGTTGAAATTTCTAAAAACAGGAAACGCCACTCGTACAAATATTTTGGGAAGAGATTTCTAAAGAGCTGAAAAAGAATTATTCAATATTTCTTTCTTTATAATATCAGTTGGGTTTCACCTACCAAAACAAAAAGAGTCAGAAAACTAAAAGAAAAAAGTTTAAAAACTGTTTATATCATGTTTTCTCTCTTACAATAACTTTTTCTTCTTCTTCATATCTCTCTCTCTCTCTCTCCTTTTTTTTTTTCCTCTTTCACTATCACTTTCTCTTCAGCCTTCTCCAGGAATGTCCCTACCATGTAACGGCTAATATCCTGGACTGCAATATTATAAGGGAGTTTAAATTCTAGTCACACAACTACATTTGCTATTGAACTAATGTCCTTCGGAAAGACATGAACCACCTTATCCCTCATCTATGGGCTAGATAGTACCACTACTATTCATTTATAAGGATGGCTTTGGCATTAAAAAAACACAAAAGTTGATATGCCATGAAATGAAGAAAACAAATAAACAAACCTCTCTCTTTCTCTCTCTCTCTCTCTCTCTCTCTCTCTCTCTCTCTCTCTCTCTCTCTCTCCACTTACAAAAATATCAAGACAGCCTTCATGAGATTTTCTTTTTTCAAATAGACACTGACTTCATCACTTTATTATATAATTTGATCATCAGTGTAACTGTATTTATTTCAATTTTAATTTTAAAATTGAAAATGCTTCAGTCTTATTATTATTTGATCACATTCTGTATAGTAGTAACTACAATATACACAAGTAATAAAAGCCAGAGCTTCTTGGGAAGACGTGGCCCTGGGGGATGACCGTGTCCTCTGGAGAGAGTACGGATGTAACTTGCAAGACACATTTAGGTTATTTGGCCATGCAATTAATATGACTAGTTGATTTGGCATCACTTGTGTGCGATATGAACTGGTGGCTCAGTTGTAGAGTTTCAGTACAGCAATCTGTGGTCGCTGGTTCGATCTCCAGTGGTGGAGATTACGGTATACACTGCTGATAAGGCCTAATAAGGTCGAAACAGCTGTCCAGTTTTCTCGTATATCGTACATAGGTGTTCGGCGGATTTTCTGGTCAAGGTAATTCAATTCACAATATTAATTCCTCTACTTAAAAATATGAATATCCCTGTCTTTGCAGATTTGTAAAGTTTTTTGATTTTTTTAGTTTGATTTTATAATTTTTTTTTCTTATTTGTATTACTTATTTTATTTTTAATAAATTCTTTTTTGGATCATATTTTATTATCTTTGCAAAGTTTTCAAAATATATGTTGGTCATTCAATAAACAGAATTTTTAGAAAAAAGCAAAATAATTTTTTTTCAGAATTTTTTTCCATAAATGTAAACTCTGTATTGTTTATAAATGGTTTCTAGAAAAAAATTATTTTAATTTTACAAAAATATTTGTTTTGAGGCTTGTGGCTGTCCCCCGACTATTAACTTTTTAAACCCATATCTACCAACTCCTCCGCTCGGGCAGGATATGACACAAGGTCAATTTTTAAGCAGAGTTTAACAGATTTGAATTCAGAGTTTTCCTTCTCCTAGACTAGTTGCCTCATCAAGGCTGAAGAACCTAGTCTGTCCTACTATTCACCCATAGCTGGAGGGAGAATAATTGGATTCATACCTTTCCCAAGGGTATTAGTGCTATGTGAAATGCAATCAGTCTCGTCAAGGATTTGTATTCGTGTCACCGTGTCCATTTCCTACGACGATAACCATTACACCACGGGCACCTCCAGTAACTTCTTTAAACTATTCATGGCCAGTGATCCGTCCAGTGGTTTCCAACCAGGGGTAACACACATTTCATAACATATACACAAAGCACAACCAAGAGGGTGGGAGAAAAAGAACGAATGAACAAACACAGACTTGTGTCAGCACCAAATGTAAGAAAGGGGGTTTGTGACACTGCATTCTCGGTGCATCTGTAGACTATCGCAGGCGTGTATTTTACGTGAAACTTCTACAAAAGCCACTAGGAATGGCAACTCATCTTTGACTGTCTTCCTTCACTGCCTCCTTCTGCTGACAGTCCTTCCCCTGGACTGCTATCTCACGCCGACTAGTCTCTTCTGCTCTCCGTTGTCGACTGCATCTCTCCGTCTTCCTTTGTCAACTAACTCTCTCTGTCTTCTCTGGGACCTTCCTTTCCTCCTCCACTTCTGGTCTCATGGGAGATCTCGTCCTCAGTCCTTTGTGTGGGTTTCACACCAAAGCAAAGAGATTCTCTGACCGGCGCACACACACACACACACACACATACAACACAACGAATGGCCACATAGTGACACACTGATCAAAATAGCAGCAAATCAAATAGAGTTCTTCAGGCTTGAACAGAGGTCTGTCATGAAACTTTTGGTGGTTGTGAAGTGCAAATCGTGTGAAATTTACAGAAGAATGTGGTGTGCTAAAAGAAGTATGTTTTAGTCCAAGAATTGTTTACAAATGGGCTAAACATGGGTGGAAAAGACAGACCACAGAGTAGAAACATACTGACACTTTGGTAAAGAAAAGTTTTGGGTGCAGCAGTCAGTAAAGAAGGTCATGCTGTCAGTCTTCTGGGACATGGAAGGATTCATCACAATTGATTTCCAAGAAAAAGGTTTAATTGTAAATAGTATTTCCTACTGTCAACTCCTTAGGCAAAATTTACTTTATTTATTGAATGACCCTCATATTTCTTTGATTGAAAGATCAAATTTGTGTGTGTTTTCTTCAGAATGAAGGAAAAAGTATGACAAAGCACTTACACTTAGGGTATCCAAATGGTCAACTGTAGCTCTGATTGTATGTATACTATTAAGAATGTTAGGTAAATATATCAAATAAAATATGATAAATACAGGGTGAAATGATAAAATTGTCGTCCTAAAGAAAATAACACTACAGCTTTATTTTAAAACTTTTATTGAAAAAATCAATTTAGGTAACTTGATAATGTCATAGAGCTGACATCTATTCAATGTAGCTGCCTTCAGCCTCAATCATCGCTTTGATACGGATCCGGAACTGGGAGCATGCCTTTTCCACAAGCGCTGGCGGGAGATCAGCGAATTACTGGCGGATGGCAGTAATCAGGCTGGCTTTAGTGTTGAGGGAGGTCATGTTGGTGATGTTCGCGACGTATGACCAAACGAAGTAGTCCAGCGGGTTCAAGTCGGGGGAGGAGGAGGGCCAGTGAGAGAAGGGTAAAAAGTCGTAGCACTCCTTCTGAAGCCAAGCTTGGGTCTCTTCGGACTTGTGGGCCGGTGCCGAGTCCTGCTGCCACACCCAGGGTCTGCCACCGGCCAACTGATTGCACCAGGGGATCACCACACTCTTCAGCACATCCAGGTACACTTTGGTGTTGACTTTCAAGCCGACTTTGAAGATGTGAGGTGGCATGATGTAGCCCTCATTTGAAACCACACCAAAGACTATAATTGTAGCCGGAAACTTTGTTTTCATCACCCTGGGCATGTCCCTGTTATTCGTGACAATCCAGCGATTGTTCTGGCTGTTGTACACCTGGTCCTATTGTCATAACTCGGATTGGTAGAGAGCATGAGTTGTACAGCGGCGCACCTCTGATCTCACTCGTTGAACATTGTGTCACTTTCAGACATGATAGAAAGCTCTTGGGATTTGTACACAATTCGCCAACTGGTAGATGATCTGCAACCAAAAAAGTAAACCGGTTTTCATTAAACAGAAATGGAATCATGTCGTCTTTTCTAGGGCAACAATTTTATCATTCCACCCTATATATAAAATCTAAAGTGAAAAAAATTTTGAACATCTAAATTTATCATTTACTATTTGCTTTCAAACGCTTCCATCAAATAATATTAACAAAAATTCTTTCTTTTTTAGGGGTTAAGCTCCATAAAATGAATAAACATGTACAAATTTATATTGAAAATTAAGAATATATGTTGATAGAGAATCCAAGTACAAGTGTTAATTCACCTTGAGAATGAAAAATCTGGATGAAATATAAGCAATTCCCCATGATGTTGAAATGTGATATAAGGTCAGTTTAAATTGGGGTACATTGCAGAAAGTAAGCTCAGTTCCATTGGTATTACCCATCAGGAATGCAATCAAACCAGTTCTTATCTTTTTTTAGAGCATGAATTTCTTATTGCCCTCATAAAAAATATCTGGTTAATATATTAGGGTGAGTCAAAAGTTTTGCAATATTTTCAGCAGCTCTGGATGTTTTTGCTAAGGTCGTAAAGGTGATGAACAATACTGGAATGTGAGATGTCAACCTCACCTGCTGCTCACCAGCCTTGGAATTCACAGTCTTATGCCTACCTCACCTTGCCTGATTGTCAAGGTTCTTGCAACCCAAATGAAATTTTTTTAGCCATCCGGTTACTGTAATCAACTGCATCTTCACCTGTTTTTCTTCGGAAATGTTCAAGTTAAGTTTGAACTTGTAAAGCATAAGATCCCAAATCACACAGAGTCAAGCAATGCACAATGTGTTAGCACACCAACTACCACAATACTACCAGCCACAGCAGGTGCCCCACCCCCAACAACTGCTTGAACTGCATCAGTCATGTGATATGTACCACAAACTAGCATATAACAAAATATCTCAAAACAACAGCAATGTGAACAAAAGTTGGCTTCTGGAGTCACAAACTCCAAACTAATTATTAATAGGAAGAAGGCAACTCACAATCAATAGACACATATATTAACGCATATGTTGGACATACAGCTACCATCCAATCTGGTAAAATTATTTGATATTTGTGTGATCCAAGTGCTACTTATTGTCATATTGATGAGTTCAGATTTCAAAGCACTGATATTTCTAAATGTATACATCAAATTCATATCATTAAATGTCATATGGATACAATTGAAGATGATGGAATACAGTAACAGTCAAAAAATATATTAATTCTGCTTCATACAGATTAATATGAACCGCAATTACTTAAAGGATTCAAATGTTCAACTTTTACTTTTTGAAATACTCAACCTCCATATTGTAGAAACAAGAGGGAATTATCTCCCTTGTTCCTGATTCATATAAATGCAAAACCAGCTACATCTTTAGAGAAATACGAATGAAACTGTTGAACTGGCATCGGCCACAAGGATTTTATCTACATACTTTGACCACTAATATTCTGCATGGCACTACAGACAAAATTAAGGAAAACTGCTGCACAATGTCATGAAGCAATCCTTCATCAATATAAAGCTCAGATGACGAAGAGGTATAACATATCCCGATAACCTCCACCCGCTTCTGAAAGGTGAAACAGTAGCAATGCAAAACTAACACAAACACTAGTGGAACATTACAGGCTAAGCAATTACAGTCTTTCTTGGTTGCCAAAACCAAATCAGAGTTGATGGGTCAAGTAGGATTACACTTAGAAATTGCCATTTCTTGAGAAAAGTGGAATTTCAGATCAAGTCCCCTTTCATACCAAATGTACTGCTTGATAACACAGGCTCTACCAATGTTGTCCCAGTTACACATCCCAATTCCCCAATCCCTGCCAGTGATGAAACGCAGGCAACAGTCAGACATCCCACAAGAAGCACTTATACATCCTTGGTACACGCACTGCATGCCATCAAGAATTTGTTAAGCCTTATCCAGACTATTTCTGCATTACATTGTGGGCCCTAAAGAACTGTCTGCCTCTGAGGGCCTTGCCTGCACACGAATGATAGGGAGGGGGGGTGATGTTTCACATCTTCAGCCACCCCCACACATTCCCCCTTTGAATGATGATAACCATTGCACTACAAGCAAATCCAATATTATACCAGTTGATTTTATTTGAAATATTGGATAAAAAATTATTTGTCTCAGTTTTATATTAGGAAGTTTTTAAATGATCTTCAGCCTAATTTTAAGTAACATAGTTCAATATAAAATATTGTTCAATTATACTCAGTTTGGACTCAGCTGATGTATTTGATAAAATCACAAGTGGACTTTCTCTCCAAATCATTTTTGATAATCAGAATATCATTAATGACTCATAACCATTATCACTCTAATGCATTCAAGTAAAACTGTGTCAAGTATGAACTTGACATATATATACATATATATATATATATATATATAGAATGAAAGAGAGATTAGAGAAAGATGGAAATAAATTTGATCATATATAAATATGAAATATAAAAAACAAAATATTTAGAGGATGGGTTCATTTGGTTTCTTTGTTTTATTGGCATATCAAACTTTATGGATCATTCAATGCTAAAGAACAATAGTGGGATTATTTGACCCATTGCTGATGGGGATAAGGGTTTCACACCTTTCCCAAGGGAATCAATTTGAAAGTGAATGTGATAGTGCGACTTCAGTTCAAAAATCACAAATTATGATGTCACAATTGAACACTTGAGGCACTCTACCACTGGAACTTCCCATTTCAGAGAATAGATTATGGGGAACTCCACATTCCCAAAAGCTCCAGTACTGAAGCCTTACCATCAGATGGTTTAGGGATGGGTCTTACCACTCCACAGAGATGCAGTCAGTGTATTTTACAGCATCAGCTGACTGGGTAAGATATTTATTTATATATGTCACAATATAAGTTGATGAATATGAATATGATACATTTATGAAGATGTCTGACTATACTGGTAACGTATTTTACCAATAATTCAATGCATTTAAATGTCAATGAACTTAGTTGAATATTGATTTTTAAATCACTTAAATTGAACATTTTACAATGAATATTTCAGATCTAATTTCAATCAACAACATCTAAGGCTTCACTCTGATGTGTGAGTATATATATATATATATATATATATATATATATATGTGTGTGTGTGTCTTGAAAGCAACACCCTACGAAACAGCAGATCTACGGCCACTTACCGCCCATCTCACAAACCATCCCAGTAAGAAAAGCAAGATATGCTGACCCCCTGATGGAGAGGTAAGGACAAACTCATTAGCAATAGTCTCCTATGGACTCCTAAACATAGACACACCAGTGTTAACCAGCCAGCAAAAATTTCCATTCATCAGCTTTGTTGAAGACACTGGATACTGTCAAGAGGACTCACCAGAAGAAATGGTTTATAGTGACAAATGGTGTGAGGGAGTCAAGGGAATCCATGCTATCAGCATATCTTGAATATATATAGTCATCCACAGACAGATCTGTTTTGTTCTATCAGAACTCATCAGTGTGGCTAGACATACTAGCTTCCTGTAGCTGGGAGCAAAACCCGGTTGACTCAAACACCAATCCTAGACTCTACACTTCAGCCATGAGGAACCAGTAGCAGCAAACTAAATTTTAAATGGTTGTGAATCACAATTACTATTGTTTACATACATCCAGTTAACGGCTACCGAGAGCTCAATTCATATACGAAGAGTCTTGCAAATAAATGCTAACGGCAACACGATTACTTCATTCACTAGAAAACTCAACCCTACAGGGGTAGAGGAGTATATATATATATATATATATATATATATATATATATATACAAAGATGATAAGTTAATGATTATCAAAGGATGTAGTAAATAAACAACTTATAAAATTAGGAAGAAAACGATAAAGCTGTTTAAAAAAAGAAGCATTTGAGATGAAAAAATGAAAACAAATATAAAAAGGGCAATTTCTTAGATGTAACATTCAATTTAGAAAATGAGGAATTTGAACCATATAAAAAGTATAATAACAACACAATTTACATAAACACTTTGTTCATACATCATATGACAATGCTTAAACAATTACCTGCATCAGTGAATTTGAGACTATCAGTAAATTCAAATACTAAAAAAGGTATTTGAGCAAAGAAGAAATGCAAAACAGCACTAAATCATTGTGGCTCTACAAATGCAAGTCTTGATTTTTGATAAATGTAAAAATGACAGAAAACCTCCAAAAGGGACTGCAGAATCTATGCTAACTGCCTCTATGTAGAGGGGTAAGACCACCCCAATAATTATCCTGAACATGATACTAATGACCTGATGGTGAGGTTCCAGTCCTGGAGCTTTGGTGAATGTGAAGCACCCCTTCATTGCTATTACTCTCAAGTCTACTATGACCTGGAGTGATTGTTCTTGTTTCAATCCCATCACTCGGTCGGAAACTATCAAACTATGTGCAAAAAATAAGCCCTGGCTTGTTTAAAAATAATGTTACAAAGCTCTTTGAATGAATTGAGCACTCTGGTATCCGGTAAGGTATAAATGTAAAACAAACGAAAGCTACTACTTAATGCCTTATAATTACCGAGCTGACATGGTTCACTTGTTGGCTGAGCAGTATGATACAAAGTCTAACATAAAGTCGGGTGGGTTTCAATCCCAGCTTCAAGCATTCTATGTGTCTAGCCACACTGAAGAATTGTGATACAACAAAATAGTCTGTCTGTGAATGACAATATATATATATATATATATATACATAAAAGTAAAATTAGCAACCATAGTCAAAGACGACCTAGAGACTCCTTTTTCAATAGACATTACACTGAGGTGTAGGGGAGGGCACTACTTCTTTTTCTGTATTGCTCCACTTTACCCTTGATCCATACCTCATAATGCTGAGTGTTAAGCAATGAGGAATCAAGTACAATTTTTTGAGTCTTTGGTATGACTCAATGTGGGATTGAACCCTGGCCTCCGGATTCATTAGGTCAATGGACCAGTAGGATTTGGCATTGAATAACCCACAAGGGTTGATATGCCATAAAACAACCTAACCCAACCATTAAAGATGTAAAATATAACATGGTTGACCATCACCCACCTTGATGATAGTAAAAGCCGTTGTGGAAAAGAAGTTTTTCAAATTAATCAATGAACATTTCCCAAATAGTAATTTGTTCCATAAACTATATAATAAAAATACAATAAAGATTAGTTATAGCTGTAAGGACAATATGCAACACATTGTACAAAAACAACCATAAGTTAAAAAAAAAAAAAAAAGAGATGATAACAATAAACCTAAATATAGAAGCAATTCATGTCTTTTAGAAGGAAATTGTTTGATCAGGAATGTAGTCTGTCAAGGTACTCATTGGGCAATAGTTATCATCAGAGGAAGTGGATTTCAAACCCTGAATGAGATTGTATACATTTTATATAGCATTAATACCTCTAGGAAAGGGATGAATTCAACTATTTGCCTCCAGCTATTGGTAAATAGTAGGGCAGATTGGATTCTTTAACATTGGTATAGCAACTGGTCTGGGAGAAGGAAAACTCTGAATTCAAACCAGACCTGGAGATGGATGGGTTCTGACAGACTATTCCAGCCCAAGACATGCTACAGGAGTAGCATCCCCACAACCAAACTAGGTTATGGGATTTTTTATACCAAGCAACTGAAAATGTCCAAAATGGATATGATATGGTCCATATTGGATCAATATTTGAAGTAGTTAGCATTATTTCTCACTAGCATCAGTCAGTATTTTCAAAGCAGGTTTTCAAGACAAGCAGTCAGAGAGGTGACCTATATGTGAATTCTGTGTATATGAGTTGAAACTAAATGTCATCGGAGGAAACTTTATGGAATAATGGCTAACGTATTGGACTGTTGCCTTGAAGTAAACAAGTTCAAACTCCAGTCACACAATTATATTCACTTTTGAACAAATACCCTCAGGAAATGTAGGAACCCTTTTATCCCTACCACCAGTTTTGGGTTAAAATCTCTGCTGTTCTTCTACAGGAATGACTTTAGCATTAAATAACCCATGAAGGCTGATATGCTATTGAACAAAGTAACCAAACCAAACCAAATATCATCTGTGAGCCTCAATAACAAAGCAAAAAAAAAAGTGAAATAGAGAGAAAAGGGTGAGGAAGAGATAGAGAGAGTGGGGAGGGAAATCAGCAAATGATGGGGAGGAGAAAGAAATTTAAATCAACATCTGTGGTTTTATATTGAACCATTATTGTGTAATGGTAAACAATTCATCTTTCAAACAACTGATTATAATTTTGATCTTTGTTAGTATTTTAAAAAATTTGCTAAGTCAAGCACATAGGTAACAGGTTGCTTACAGTACCTGCTGTTACAAAGTGGTCACCCATCTAAATACTGACCAGGATCATCAATGCTTGATTTTAGTGTTATTTATTAAGCTTTGCTTTGTCTGACTCACAGGCCACAGGTTGCTTACAGTACCTGCTGTTACAAAGTGGTCACCCATCTAAATACTGACCAGGATCATCAATGCTTGATTTCAGTGATCTTATTTAGTAAGCTTTGCTTTGTCTGACTCACAGGCCACAGGTTGCTTACAGTATATGCTGTTATGATATCATCATCATCATCATCATGTCGCGCCGCCTGCGCGGATATCCCTGACCGTCTCTCGCCATTTCTCCCTATCATTCATCGCCTCCGACAGGTCTTCAGGATTACAACCCGTGTCCTCACATAGCTGCTGTATGTAAGTTCGTGCTGGTCATCCCACTCTTGCACATCCATGAGTGGGGGTCCACAGGAGTACATCGCTTATGAGCTCGTCCTTGCTTCTCCAGCAGTGTCCTGCGTGTCTGGTTCGTCGAACTTGTATAGTTTTTGTGATGGGGGGCAAGTGTCCGTATAGTTGGAGTCTCGTGGGGTGTTGTCGCCAGGACTTGTTTAATACTGCTCTCAACATTCTTGTGTAATTTCCGTCCAGCCTCCTCTCCAGCCGCTTCGTAAGCGTCCATGTGGTGCATCCATATAGCAGTATCGACACAACCGCTGCCTGGAAGAAACTGCGTTTCATTTTATCTGTTAGGTCCGACTTCCATATGATCGAGAGCCTATCGATAGCTGTCCATGCCTTCGTCAGTCGTGTGTCGATGTCCTTCTCGGTTGATGAGACGCTGCTTCCTAGGTAGGTGAATTTGTCGACTAGTTTCAGAGAGGCTCCGTCTAGTGTGGCAATGTTGCCTGTTTGGTTGTAACACATATATTCGGTTTTGTTTGCATTGACATGTAGGCCAATGCCAGCTGCAGCTCGTTCCAGACTATGTAGTAGTGTCTCTGCTTGATTAGGCGTATTCGCTAGTAACGCCAAGTCATCAGCGTAGTCGGCGTCCGTGATTGTTTTTGCGGGGTACCTTTTGCTTCTTCTCTTAGTCAGCTCAAAGCCATTTTCTCTGATTTTGTCGATCGAAGTCCTAAGCACATAGTCTAGACAGATGATAAAGAGGTACGGGGCTAGTGTGTCTCCTTGTAGTACTCCTGCAACAATGTCGAAGTATTCCGTGTCTCCATCTGGTGAACGTACTATGGTCACCCATATAAGTACTGAACAGACTCATCACTACTTAACTTGTTATTAACCAACTTTTCTTTTGTCTAATTCATAGGTTTTAATTTGCTTACTGTAATTGCTGTAAATATATGTCAACCATCTAAGTACTAAAGAGAGTCATCACTGCTTAGATTTGATAGGAACTGGTACTTTCACTGTGACTTGAACATTATGTTTGAATTTTGTTAAACACTCCAAAAAGATAAACTTGTGCCAGAATTATTAAAATCAAGAAATATTCCTTTCACTTATAGCATTAATGATATCTAAAAAGTATCCATAAATATACAAAAAAACAACCACACAAAACATTGATAGTTGAATGAGTAAAAAGAGGTTAAAATAGTCACTTCTAAAGCTTGGTTATGTTTCATTTCATGCAAATGTTCTAAGGAAAGGCATGAATTCATCACTCCCCTAGCAAAATAAACTATAGGTAGGTAGTAAGGCAGGCTAGGTTCTTTAGCAAGGGAAGGTAAATTCTGAATTCTATTAATGATAAGGAACACTCTAAAGGTAGGTAGTAGGATAGGTGATGTTCTTTAGCAAGGGAAGGAAAATCTGCATTCTACCAATGATAGTGAGCGCTCTTTAGTTACTGGTCTAAGGGAAGATAAATTCTCCATTCTATTAATGATAGTAAGAACTCTAAATGTAAGTAGTAGGGCAGGCTATCTTCTTTAGCTGCTGGTCTAAGGGAAGGTGAATTCTGAATTTTATCAATGATAGTAAGTACTCTAAAGGTAAGTAGTAAGGCACTCTAGCTTCTTAAGTAGTTGGTCTAAGGGAGTGTAAATTCTGAATTCTATCAATGATAGTGTTGACTCTATAGGTAGGTTATAGGGCAGGCTAGGTTTTTTAGCAGCTGATCTACGGGAAGTTAAATTCTAAAGCAAACCAACTGTAAAAAAACTGACCATGTTTTGCATTCTGCTCATAATGGAGAGCTTGAGATGGATAAATATATACTGTTTAGCTTTGTCTGGCACAAGGCATGAAGCATTAGGCATCCAGTTAGAATCAAACTCGCTAACAATAATCTGCAAGATTAGCTGGCTACACATTACACCATACAAAGCATCCACAAAACAAAAAGAATTGACACATGGTAGTGAGTACAGAGCACCTAGTGAGATTCAAACTCACTATGCAATGTAATTGATTCACAAAACTAGCTTGTTAACCATTACACCAAGGTGGGCAAAAGAAATTGAGGTAGACATGGTATAATTTACAAGTACAGCTGTAGTAATATTATTTAAATTTATCAGAAAAAAAATTGTCAATTGCAAGGGTCATTCAATAGAAAAGGTGAATTTTGTGAAAGGAGTCGGGAATAGGAAGCACTGTTTTCACCTTTTTTGAAGAAGTCATTAGTGTGCTAGGTCTTTTCATGTCCCAGTTGATCTACATCACCTTCTTTTACCAGAGAGTCAGTGGGTTTCCACAAAATAGACTGTCTTTTCCATTTAAGCTCATTGTAGCAAACCCATGTTTACCCAATTATAAACCTTTTTTTTGCTTAAAACACATTTCTCCATACAAATCATACATTCTTCTGTAAATTTCACATGCTTTGCCCTTCTCAGCCAGCAAAAATTTCATGACATACCTCTGTTCAAGCCTGAGCACTCAATTTGACTTAGTACCATTTTGAAAAGCCTCAAAACAAATTTTTGTGAGATTAAAAGGATTTTTGCAATAAACAAATTCTAGAAAATTCAGAGCTTATGTTTATGGAAGAAAATTCTCAAAAAATCTATGAAAAAAATGTATTTATTTATTGAATGACCCACGTATCATGAATTTCGACATGCATTTCTTTCATTTGAATACATACATATCTACCTGTTTAACTACCTATGTATTTCTCATATATATATGTGTGTGTGTGTGTGTGTGTGTGTGTGTGTGTGTGTGTGTGTGTGTGTGTGTGTGTGTGTGTTAGGATAGCAGAGACATAGAATCAATGATGCTTGGTAACAATTAGTTTCTTGCTTATGCAATCTTCAGACCAAGCACTTAGTTCAATAATCATAAAGACAAAAAACTAACAGTCACCATGTGGCATTGACTACACTATCCTAACTTGATGATAGTAAGCACTCTATATTTATAAATATACCAGACTATATTACTAATATCATTATGCACACACATACACACACACACACACACACACACACATTGGAAGCTCTTTGCATCACTTGACAAAAACCTGGTTTTTGCTGACAAAAAAAGTTCACATACAACTTTCAGCTCAGTGGCAGCTCTAGTCTACCATAACCTTATCCAAGATAAATTACGAATATTTTTAACCCCACTTCATTGTTTGCCATGTGCATATACCAGTAGTTTCTCTTCCTATGGTTATCCTCTGAAGAAACACAGAAGAAAAAAGGAATTCCTTTTCAGGATGAATAAATGGCAATTTCCAAATTTACCACCAACTGAAAACTATATATATATATATATATATATATATATATAGGTTTACAAATGAATTTCCTTGAGGTATTTTAGGGTTTTATCATCTTGGTATGTATCTCAGATGTTGTGGTCCTTTTCAAGAGACTCATAAGATGTTTTATATATATATATATATATATATATATATATATATATATTAATAAATGTAAGCATTATGGGCATTTTGCTACCCAAAATAGATTTTTAAAGATCATTTGAATTGCTCTATGCCCTTATGAGCTAAGCTAATAAGTAAAACTTTGGTCCATATCATGATGATGAGTTGTTATTAATAAAAGAAATAATAAAAGAAATCATAAAAAGATAGAAGACAGATAAACTGCAACAGAAAGAAACTATTAAAAATATTTCAAGATTACAATGAAGAAGAGTTATTTTCAGAAAGATTTTAAAGTAGTTTTTAAAAGAATTGATATGTAACGAAAGAAGTGACAAAAAATGAACTGGTAATGTAAAATATCCATTCATTGAATATATATATATTAAATTTCTGGTACAAGAAAATTTTTAATAAACAGATTTACAGAGACGTCATTGGTAATGAAAGAGGGGGAACTATAATAAAATAGTAAAATGAACGAGGGCCCTTTCGTCTGGCACTTTTCAAGTTTATACACCGGAAATCGGTTAAAAACAGGGGTATAGATTATATAATTTGGATTGCAGGGACAAGGTGAAAAAAAACAAAAAAAAAAAACTTTAAGTCACCCCAGTCTCCAGCAGTTCTCCAAAAATATTTAAGATGTGATTGTTTGACTGCCAGCATAGAGAGGGGCAATTCATAGAAATATAAATCGCCTCCAAGAGTTTGAGATGAAATTTATCTCTAGCTGTCAGGCCAATTAACATCCGGGCACTCTCAGGCAATGGATTTGGCTATTGGTAAGCATTTGCTTACTGTAAATAGTTGCAGAACCAGTTATGAAGATGATTGCTTCTCTGTCCTGCATAGAGCTAGAGACAAATTTCATCTCAAAGTCTTGGAGGCAATTTATATTTCTATGAATCGCCCACTCTATGCAGGCAGTTAAACAATCACATCTTAAATATTTTGGGGGAACTGCTGAAGACAGGGGTGACTTAGAGTTTTATTTATTTCTTATTTTTTTCACCTCATCCCTGCAATCCAAATTATATAATCTATACCCCCATTTTTAACTGATTTCCGGTGTATAAACTTGAAAAGTGCCAGACAAAAGGGGCCCTTGTTCATTTTACTATTTTATTATAGTTCCCCCTCTTTCATTACCAATGACGTCTCTGTCAATCTGTTTATATATATATATATATATAACCTTCTTTTTAAACATCTTTTGTTTTTATAGGAATTTGGAAGGATTAAAGAAACTTAAAGAAGAATGTGCCAATTGTGTTGGACAATGTGGAATAGCATTTACATTTTGTGGTTCTTGGTTATTTTCTACTTTGTCAGGCTGAAAACTTTTCAGCAGCCACTCATACATTTAAAATCAAGTATAATGATTTAATTTTAAAATAGAAAGAAACAAGAAAAAAAGCAAGTCCTAATGATATAGGAACATTACAAATTGATAATAATGAAATCAATTTTTTTTTCAAAAGAGACAAATAGGAAAACAGACTTTAAAAAGCTGAAAAAAAAAACTGAATTAGATTTCATAATAGCTGATGAACTTAATCCAATCAAAGATATAACAGTCATTAAAAAATTTATTACAGGAAGTGATCCTTAAATGTTAGCTTTCAGAGTCAATTTTTATTTCACAATTGAAAAGCATCTGAGAGCTTTCCTAGATGAAAATGAGTTTAAAACGATCAGAAATTATTTAATTTCAGATGCAAAGAATAAATATGAAACTTTCAAAAATATTGATAATAACATCAAAGGTATTAAAAAAAAATTCACGATTTGATGACTACAATTGAGGAAGCAGTAAAAAAAATAAATAAAGACAAAAAAGGTTAAACAAATGAATAAAATAAGAAATATGTCCTGAAATCACAGCAGTATCAGAAGTAATGACTCAGGAAGTGCTGCAGGACTTCAGGGCGAGGCTTCAGCAGTGACCAGCAGGTTAAGACAAGCAGTTGGATAATATCATCTTCAAAATAACATGACAATTGAAGTATACTACCGCTGGATCTTGATAAACAGCAAGGAACAGATATGTATAAAAATATATTTTCATTCTTCAACAGCAATGCCTGTGTGAAGCAGAACAGTCGGTGAGCTTTGCATACACAAAGGAGTTGTTAGGAGTTGGAATAACCAGCAGGAACTGACTTCAGCCAAAATTCTAGACCTTATAAGACTCCCATATGATCCACATGGCCACACCCTCTTTACCCATGCATTGCTTGTTTTCATTGGCCATGGTTTATACCCACACAATGCTTGTTTTCCATTGGTTACAGCTTACACCCATGCATTGCTTGTTTTCTGGTAATCCCTTTGTTGATTTTATCAATAGCCGGATGTATCTATCAACTACATCTGCAGCATTCATCACAGGTCAAGGCAATATATTACACAATGACAAAGCAAAATGATGAATATTGCTCTTTCTTATTGCAAAATTGAATTTTAAATAGGATCTACATTGGCTTTTTTTTTAATTCATGATCTAAAATTCGAGATATCATTCTTTCAGACCCTGTACAAGGCTTCTGGAAAATATTGAGGCTTACATTGAAGATATGAATAGAAATTTGACTGCGATAATTAAGGAAGCAGTAAAAAAATTCAAGCAGAATAAATGAATATAATAAGAAAGAAAAATAGTCAAAATTAGAATTGATGAAAAAAAATTAGGAAATAAAAACTTGAAGAATGAAAAATTAAAAGAATAGAAGTAAACATTCTCATTAACAAAAAAATGAAAGGAAAAAAATGGAAGAAAAAATATAGACAATGTAGAGGAAGCTACCATAAAAGGGATAAGGTTAAAACAAGATCAATTTGTAAATCACCTTGGTAAGCAACAGATAATTGTATTAAAGTCTATCTTTATAACTATATTCTTTATTATTGATAAGTGACCGCTGATGTGTTAGAAAAACTATTGGAAATGTCTGTCTACTTTTAAAATCAATATTCTAATTTGTAGGTTTCAACAAGGTTCAAACTCTATTTACAGGTGCCAAACAGATATGAACAGAGTTTTTTTTTTTTGTATTTTCTCTGGTTCAGTGTCAGCAATAGAAAAGCAACATCACAGGAATTAATTAACTTGGGAGAATTGACTGAGACAAGATAATCCTCTAAGTAGGGATAACAGTCTTCTCCTTGGACTGAATAAATGTTTTGACTCAAAATTCCTCGGAGGTTACTGACTACAAAACATTTGAAGAAGTCAAGATGGTACAATGGTAAAAATATTGTAATTGTAATAAGAACCAAGATGAGGACACTAATCTAATAACATTTGGGGATAAAAATTTACTTTTTCATTTTCACTTAATGCAAAATGTTACATTGTTATTTCTGTTGTTTTTAACAAAACATACCTGGATATCTTGTAAATCTTTTGACACTAAAGAATGCTGATGACCTCTTTTAGGAAAATAAAAAGATACAAAACCAACCTAGACCAAAATAGAGAGATATGAAGACAGATAGTTTTCTAGGTCACCTGAATATTCCACTACAAAGAAATGATGGATGTATTAAGTAACCAATTGTTTTCATAACAAGTCATTTTTAAGTGAGCAAGCATCGAGTTACTACTACAACAGCAAAATGGTAATCAAAGAACGACTGTAAATATATGAGATGTGATTTAAAAGTTTTGAGACTTAAGCTGTATCTACTAAGACACAAATGAACATTGAAATGTTTACTGACTTATAAATTGTCCTCTCAGAAAACAATGTAACAAGTGTGAGAAGAAAAGTTGGAATAAGTATAACATGTATGTTTCATGGCTCTAGGTCATTTCATTCTTGGACTGGCTGAGAACTTTTTTTGCACCCCATTGTATATATATATATATATATATATATGTGTGTGTGTGTGTGTGTATATATATATATATATACTGGCCCATTTTCCAAGTTTGTGAGTGTTCACCAAGGTGTGGGAGGCCGGGGTTCTATCACAGGTTGAGTCATATCAAAGACTCAAAAAATACTACTTGATACTTCCTTGCTTAACACTCAGCATTATAAGGTATGGATCAAGGGTAAAGTGGAACAATCCAAGGAAAGGAGTTGTGCCCTTCCTTACACCTCAGTGTAGTAGCTGTTGAAAAGGGAGCCTTTGAGACGCTCTCAACTACGGTTGCCAACTTTACTTACTTTCTATGTTTAAAGATAAATGGAAAAGTGGATATACTAAAAACACAGACAACAGATTCAGTTCAGAATATTTCGTTCTTTTTATTGATAGAACTTTTTCAACTGAGAAGGTAGGTTTTTTTCGAAAGTTTAGCAAAAAGAGGAAATAGATAAAAGTGTATAAATGTGAATATGAAGCGGGGGGCTAAAGATAAAAGACAGAAAAAGAAAAGGGGGAAACTAGATCGAGGACTGAGTGGTTGTAAGGGCTTTTGGTTTTGACTTAATTTCAGTGAGAAAAACGATAACATGAGAAAGGAGGAGGTCTTGAGTGGAAGGAATGGAAGGTAAGTAAAAGGGGAAATGATGGTATGTATTTTGGGGTGGTGAAGGTGGAGGTTTGGGCATATCCTGTTTCATTAAAAATTTTTGACTAGATTGGAATATCTAATTGAAAAACAAAATTTAAATGTATGGAAGCACTGTATGAGAAAAACTTTTTGTTTTGGATTTTTTTCCCCATTTACTATTTTGATATTATTTTCATGTAGGATGATGTTTTCTAAATAGGGTGAAATCTGGTAAAATCCAGGTCTTTATGGAATCTGGTTGTTTATGGAAATTACTGCAGATTCTAATAATCTGTGACATTTTTTACAATGTATGGATTTAATTAGAGTAACTCGGGAAAAATTGAAAGCGTGTTTGAGATTTCGGTCATCATTTAATTTTATTGATTGTTTGTGTCCGTAGATTCTTTTTTCTAGACTGCGTTTGGATTCGCCGATGTAATCTTTGTCACAATCTTTGCATAGAATAGAATATATACCAGCGTGATAAATAGTTATGTTGTTCGTGTTTGGAGATGTTAGTGAGATTTTTTTATGGTTTGTGATGTGATTTGTATACTTGGTATTCCTAATTTAGTAAATTTGACATAGAGAGATTTGTTGTATGTGTTAGTACATAGAGAGATAGGTCTGTGGGTAATAGGAATAGTGGGAATATTTTTTTTTCGTTTATTTGAGCTTTTTTCTAGGGTTTAATATGAAAAATCTCGGCCTCTAAGGGAATATACTTGAATTCTTCATCTAAGTATTGTGGGGTGCATATTCTAAGAGCTTATGAATATGAGCCAATTATTAGGCTTGTTTTGATTTTGTTGTTGTGGTGGAAAACGAAAGACGACTAATGAAATTATTCCAAGTTAAAAAACTGAAAGAAAATTCAACCCGAGAATTCTGCTGAAAAGATAACTTTACAAAAGACTCGGAATTAAATGAAAACTGAAACATTTCGACAAAACTAAAAAGAAAAGAAAATACTCAAATTCAAAGAACTTTGTTTCCCAGACACTCTCTCAGATAAGTTTCCGCAAATTACACTAAAATTTGCAACACTTTATCTTTTCTATCCATTTTTTCTAGTTTCTTTTGTATAAAATTCCTTTTAAAGACTTAATTGTCTGTGTTATCTTTTTGAATCAGTGTCTGAACTAGAAAGCTGTGAAGTTTAATTTTTCTTGAGTAGCAAGAAGGTTGAGGTATTTTTTGATGGGTATATTTGTGTTATATCTAAGCCATTCATAGTTTTGTCTTGAATATCGATGTCCTTAATGTTATTAAGTCTCTGGTGTTTATAACGTGTGAGGAACTGATTGTGCCGAGTAGGGCAGCTAATATTTTAGCTATGGCACAAGCTATTTTGTGGGTGATACTACCAATGCTGGAAATAATGGGTAGTAGGGTGGTGTTTGGTTTATGAATTTTGGGTAAGCCGTATAATATGGGGATTATAGAGGGGTGTTCAATGAGGGAAGTCCAAGTTTTTTGGGTTTTGACGAGTTTTTGGAAGAGTTTGTTGAAAGAAATAGAGTCTTTATTTGTGGTAATTAAATTAGATATTTCATAGGTGTTTGTGTCATCAAAAAGTGAATTTATTTTGTCCGTGTACCTTTGTTTGAGCATGATTACAATGCCCCTGCTTTTGTGAGGAGGTGAAATGATGATGTTCAGGTTTAGGGTTAGGTTGGATTGTACTTGTAAATATGTTTTGGGAAGGGATGAATTGTTTGGTTGAGCTACAAAGGTGAGAATGATTCTTTGGATGAAACCCTTGGAAAAATCAATGTTGATTGGGAAATTCTATTTGTGAAATTATAATGTTCGATATTGATTAGCCTTGTGATACAGTGCTGTGGCTTGGTGGTGTAGGAAAGTTTTGGGTACTTTTAGATATTCCTGTACATGGTGTTGAAAAATGTGGTGAGAAAATTGGTTGGATTCCATTGTGAATTTTGGTATTATCTTTTCCTCAATGAATCGTTTTAGGAAAAACTGAAATTAATCAAAACCAAAAGCCTCTACCACCACCACTTCCTCTTCTTTCCTTTTCAGTATTTTGACTTTTGACCCACCCATTTCATATTTACATTAATACACTTTTATCTCTATTTCCTCTTTTTGATGAACTTTAGAAAAAACCTACCTTCTCAGTTGAAAAAGTTCTGTCAATAAAAAGAACGAAATATTCTAAACTGAATTTGTTGTCTGTGTTTTTAGTTTGTCAACTTCTCCATTTATTTTTCATCATCTTGTCAGATCTACCAAAAATATCTACCTTTTCTCCATATATATATATATTGAAAACTAAATATATTGATTTGATTTTAAAATAAAAAGAAACAAAATGTTTCTCAATAACCAAACAGTAATAAGATCAGAGAGAACATCGCAAATTGGTTGGTTTGGTTTCTTTGTTTAATGGCATATTAACCTTTGTAGGTTATTTAATGCCAAAGCTATTCTGCTAGAAGAACAGTAGCGGTATTATTTAACCCATAGCTGGGAGGATAAGGGGGTTCATACCTTTCCCAAGGGTATTTGCCCGAAAGTGAACGTAATAGTGCGACTGGAATACAAACTCACTTACTACGATTCTGCAGTCCATCGCTTTAACCATTACACCACGAGGACACCCCATCACAAATTGGGTAAACATCCTTATTCTGATGAGTTTTTTCTTCCCTCAAAGTGTTAAATAGTAGAATGGCTGAATTTTTGAATTGGTAGGAAGTATAAAAATATTTTGAAAAGATTTAAATCATTGCGTGCAAAAATGATTGTGTCAACACCTTTAAGGGCAGTTTAAAACTAGGTCCTCATTGGAAAATTTTAAATTCAGGTAGCTAAAATCCTAAACGTAAAAAGTTAGATTTTAACTTTAAACTCAGTTAAATTAGTTAACTCAGAACCATAGAAGAAAACAGTCATCATTTTGTATCGATGTTCCAGAAGGAATATGAAGTTGATAAAGTAAAAGAAGACATATTGAAATAAATAAAGAATGTGTACGCACAGAAAATGTTTTTATTATGAATATCCAAGCAAAAAAGATAAAACATCAGTAAAGAAATAGAATAGCAAGATAAAATGATCACTGACTGAAGATGAGAAAGAAACAAGAAAACAAAACCCCCACCCCACCCTGAAACTCATATTTTTATATGGTAGGAAGCTGTGCCTTTCTATTTTTTCTATTATCTCACACATCATCAAATATAATTACCCTTGAGATAAATTTCAGTTTAAAAAACAAGAACAAGTTAAATTGAGTTTGGAGGGTCTGGAGAATCTAGATAGTCTACCTAGAATTGCCAGAATAAGTTTGAACACAACATTGGTTTTGCAATTCCACTACAGTATGTAGAGGGTTTGAATTCAGAGTTTTCCTTCTCCTAGAACAGTTGCCCTTACCAAGACTAGATAGCTGGCAAATAAAGAGATGAATTCATGTTATTCCTAAAGGAAAATGCAAACAGCCAAATCTAAAATTTTAACTTGGCTCACAGAGTTAATTTCCAATAAGGAAAACCATTAAGCCACATGCACCTCCAATTTCTCAGGATTAACAAAACTGGCACAAAGCAAAAATGTTCAAGTTGATAAATCTCTTTAAGTCACTCAATTGAATTTTTACAGAATCATTTTACTATTATTATAACAAACTGTGATTTTTGTCTCTTACCTTTTTTAAATAGATATTTTCAACAGACATTTTATGAATACGTGTAAATGTAATATAGCAGACAAAATGGAATTTATAAATACATTATGAAGATCTATACTAGAGTTTCCCTAAGTCTTCGTATTGGCAACACATTTCTTAAAGATTTTACAGATTTTTTAAAGATTACTTATGTTTTGTTAGCCATGCAAAAAATATAATTTAAAACGTATATTAAAAATAACTCAATTAAAAATTATATAATGATTAAAAAAATTTTATAGTTTAAATATTGAATCATTCTGATGTAGCAGCAGCTTTTCTGCAACATTTAAACGGACTTGACTCACAAAATGTTATTGTGGATTTTTGTCAAGACGAAATGCATAATCTCAATATGTTATGTAATTGTTGAGTAAAAGTAAATATAAAAAAAAAAAAAAAAAGGAAAATGTTTATTTCAAAGGCAACTTTATACAGAAGGTAATTATGGCAAAAAATTGTCATATACTTGCACATTCTGGATGTCAGTATTTGGTATAGCCACTGTTTACACAAATGACACTTTCTAAACACCTCCTTATTCTGCTTATTAATCATCTGATTTGTATCGGGGGAATGGTGAGCCTGCACATGTTCTGTAAGCGTTTGAAGAGAGGGGACACAAGCTCATGTTTTATAGCCCCAAATACTTCACAAATGTTCTACAGGAGTATCATCAAAGTTTCTGGCAGGCTATGGAAGTGTTTCATAGGTGTTATGATGAAGATATTCCATTACTGCACATGTGCTATAGGGTTAGGCATTGTCATCTATGAAAATTGAAATAAGGGATCATCAAAATGTGGTATGATGACTCTTTCAAAGACTTGCTTCAGATACTTTTGGCTATTGAGGTTACCTTGCAGTGGTATGGAATCAAGCTTGCAGTTACACAAGCAGGTTACCCTAGATCATAACTGAGATACCATCAAATATAACCTCTTCCTGAATGTTGAGTTGATAATATTCAGTACCACTGGTACACACCATATTTAGTCACATACAATAGAAACTGATCCTTGTTCCAAAAGTAGATGTTCCAATCCATATTATACCTCTGCAAAGATTCTATAAAAATTCCAGCATATGTCTTGGAGTGAGGAGTAATCATTGGATAAGTTGCTGTGAAGCAAGACCACCCACTGGGAGTTTAATATGTCATCAGACAGTAAGAAAGGAATGTATTGAACTGGGTTCTTTTCTAGGAAGTCTCACAAGTAACCTGTCCATACAAATGTTATTTTGGTGGGAAGGGGTTCTGGTCTCTGATCTATATTTTGCATAACCTCTTGTAACATTTTCTATTAAATGACTGCTGATTAGGTGACTTATCTTGAGTTGCCTTCTATTTTATTAACAGGTTCACCTTGCACTATGCATCCTAATTAGCTGTTAATGTTAATTGACCCCAAGTTTTCATATTCAATGTATTTGATTTTAGATTAGAAAATCTGAGTTTGTTGCACAACAAAATTTTTTATTTGAACAGAACGAAACTGTATGAGTAACAGTGTCTATAAGCAACTGTCACAATTCACATGGAAAACACTGTAGTGTATTTCCTTTTGCCTTCCATGTGAGACCTGATAACCACATAAACAACAGGATATTATTATACTGGAATAATGATGTTTTTTAAATAAAATCATTTGATGATAAATTGGCTGGTGCTTAACTTTTCAGTAGGTGCATATCATTGGCAACACACAAAAGTGCTGAGACACACAATATGGAAAACTTTTATTAAAAGAGTTCAGTCGATTATCCTTTTACTGATTTTTTTTATTGAAAGCATTAAATTCTAAATAAAAGGCACAAAAAATAGACTTGTTTACACTCTGAATCATTTCAATAATGTTGAATTCTGTTTTTTATTTATGATTGTTCATAAGGTTATTGCATTTCTGATCTTTTGTTTATGAAACTCCAAGTAAAATCAGATGGATAGAATCAATGTTTTAATTTGAGTCAACTCAGTGATTTTTATAAAATCTACCCTATACATGCTGTCAAAAAAAAAAAAAAAATGACAGCCATATTTGATAAATTTGCAACTGTATTATAATCATCAAAGATTAAAATCTTTGCTGCACTGTATATTCTTGTTTATCTTTAATACTTTCTGATTATCAAACTAAAGATAAAATTAAATAAATCTAACAATTGATTCTCTGTGTTGCCTCATAGCTATAAATGGAAACAATTATGATAAATCATTGAGGCGCTCATAGTGTAACAGTTATCATCATCATCATCATCAAAGATAGACATGATTACCCAAGTTCAAATCCTGGTCTTGGCTGTTTGTATTTCACATAGGGCTAATACCCTTGGGAAAGGTATGAATCCAACTATTCTTCCTCCAGCTATCAGTAAATAGTAGGGCACATTAGGCTCTTTAATGTTGGTATGACAACTGGTCTTGGAGAAAGAAAACTCATATCCTTGGGAAAGGTATGAATCCAACTATTCTTCCTCCAGCTATAGGTAAATAGTAGGGCAGACTAGGCTCTTTAACGTTGGTATGACAACTGGTCTAGGAGAAGGGAAACTAATATCCTTGGGAAAGGTATGAATCCAGCTATTCTTCCTCCAGCTATAGGTAAATAGTAGGGCAGACTAGGCTCTTTAACGTTGGTATGACAACTGGTCTAGGAGAAGGAAAACTAATATCCTTGGGAAAGGTATGAATCCAGCTATTCTTCCTCCAGCTATAGGTAAATAGTAGGGCAGACTAGGCTCTTTAACGTTGGTATGACAACTGGTCTAGGAGAAGGAAAACTAATATCCTTGGGAAAGGTATGAATCCAACTATTCTTCCTCCAGCTATGAGTAAATAAGAGGGCAGATTAGGCTCTTTAACGTTGGTATGACAACTGGTCTAGGAGAAGGAAAACTCATATCCTTGGGAAAGGTATGAATCCACCTATTCTTCCTCCAGCTATAGGTAAATAGTAGGGCAGACTAGGCTCTTTAACGTTGGTATGACAACTGGTCTATGAAAAGGAAAACTAATATCCTTGGGAAAGGTATGAATCCAACTATTCCTCCTCCAGCTATAGGTAAATAGTAGGGCTGACAAGGCTCTTTAACGTTGGTATGACAACTGGTCTAGGAGAAGGAAACTAATATCCTTGGGAAAGGTATGAATCCAACTATTCTTCCTCCAGCTATAGATAAATAGTAGGGCAGACTAGGCTCTTTAACGTTGGTATGACAACTGGTCTAGGAGAAGGAAAACTAATATCCTTGGGAAAGGTATGAATCCAATTATTCCTCCTCCAGCTATAAGTAAATAATAGGGCTGAAAAGGCTCTTTAACGTTGGTATGACAATTGGTCTAGGAGAAGGAAACTAATATCCTTGGGAAAGGTATGAATCCAGCTATTCTTCCTCCAGCTATTGGTAAATAGCAGGGCAGATTGGGCACTTTAAATTTGGTAAGGCAACCAGTCTAGGAAAGCGAAAACCCTAAATTCAAACCTGTTAAACCCCACTTAAAAAATGACGTTGTGTCGCATCTGGCTTGTATGGAAGGGTTGAGTGAATACATATAATAATTTATTGATATTGCAATGAACACCACAGATTCAAATTTTTCCTTTTCCCTTTTCCACATTGATGAGAACTACTTTGCCAAAGGAAAAGAAGAGCTGTTTATGTGACACTGGCCTTCAAAAATAAAGTGGATGGTTAACTGGGAAACACCAGTAAAAAGGGTGCATTTTAGAAATAGTATGAAGGAATTGGTCATTGAGGTGATCCATAGAAGAGACAGTTCTACAAAAAGTGGGAGTTAAAGATCTGAGGTGGTATTTCCCTTTTTGTCATATATTACAAAAAATTGTTAGCATTTCTTCTGCATGTAATAGACTCTTCCAATGCTGTTTGAGAAATGGTCATCATCATCATCAAATTACATTAACAGCACATATTTCCCTGACTCTCTCATTCTATCTGTCCCTATCGTCCATCGCTCCAAGTAAGTCTTTGAAACTACATTCTGTGTCTGCACAGCGCTTAAATAGATAGGTTCTTGCTGGTCAGCCAATACTGGCATGCCTATGTGTAGGCGTCCATAGAATAATATCACTTATGTTTCTCGTACCACATTTTTTTTTGGCTTGGTTTTATAGCATATCAACCATTTTAGGTTATTTAATGCTAAATCCATTTTTGAAGTTGTCTGACAGGTTACCTGGGTGTGATGACATTCCAGTTAGTTTTTTCATCAGCTGTTGGAAATGACACATAATATAGCATTAATACAATAATTAATTTGTATTATAGCTTGATTATCTTATAATAATCTCCATGTTAATTTGATAAATATGGTCACAAAATATGAGTTTAAGTTGGAAATGTTTGCAGCAGTCTGCTGGTATTATGGTAAGTCGTGTATACCAATTGTTTGGAGTACTGTTCCACTAATTGACCATTCTGTGGTAAAGGCTTGGATTTTTTTGCTCTGTTGTATAAATCAACCCTCAGTTTTTTTTTCAGGCTTAAAAAGCCAATTTGTACATCACAACTTACAGTGTATATATTTATGTGTGTGTATGTGTGTGTGTGTGTGTGTGTGTGTGTGTGTGTGTGCACATGTCTAACAACATCTTTTGTGAATAATATTCTATTAATTTATCTGTGAACTAAAAATAATCTAAGATATAGATATATTTTGGTGTTTCTCTTTTTAAATTTGAAATAACAGAAAATTCTATTTCTAATACATCACTGGAACACTCCATATTCACCACTGAATAATTAGAAATTTCATTCATCATGTTTATCAAAATATCAATATAGAAACACAAAAGTAAAGGTTCGCTCACCTGATGGAGACACATTTCTTTGACATTGTTGTCAGAGTTTTGCAAGAACATACCTTAGCAACATATTTGTTTATAATCTGCCTACACTCACTATGTACTTCAAACATCAATAGATCTAATAAAAGAAAATGGTTTTACACTAAAAAATATAAGAAGCAAAAGATATTTTGTAGAAACTATAACAGAGGCGGACTATGCAGATGATCAAGCGTTTCTTGCAAATACACCTACCCAAGCTGAATACCTGCTGCATAGCCTGGAGCAGGAAGCAGGAGGCATTGGTCTTCATATGAATGTAAACAAAATAAAGTGCAAGTGTTTTAAACAAGAAAGAGTCATCTCCACTCTAAGTGGCAGTCCTCTGAAATTCCTTGACAAGTTCATGTACCTTGGCAGCAGTGTTTCATCTACTGAAAGCAATGTTAATATATGCTTAGCAAAGGCGTGGACTGCAATCGATAAACAATTGATCATATAGAAGTCTGATCTATCCAATAAAATAAAACAGGATTTCTTCAAAGATGTGGCTGTGTCAATACTACTGTATGGATGCACCACATAGACGTTAACAAAATGCATTGAGAAAAAGCTAAATGAGAACTACACAAGAATGCTATGTGCTATTTTGAATAAATCCTGGAAGCAACACATCCCAAAACAGCAGCTGTATGGCCACTTACTTCTCATCTCTAAAACCATTCAAGTAAGACAAACAAGACATGAAGGACACTACTGGAGAAGCAAGGACAAACTCATAAGTGATATTCTTCTATGGACCCCTACACATAGGCATGCCAGTGTTGGCCGATCAGCAAGAATCTATCTACTTCAGCTCTGTGCAGACACAGGAAGTAGTTTCAAAGACCTACCTCGAGCGATGGACGATAGGGACAGAAGGAGTGAGAGAGTCAGGGAGATCTGTGCTGTTAGTGTAACTTGATGATGATGATGATAATTTTTCTAACAACATTGGAAGAGTCCAATTATATATGAGGATAGGCTGGAAAGTTCATAGGTTGAAACATTTATATGATGCCATCATTTCTACTGTTGATCACTTTTTTTAACAATAGGATCCAAGCTCTGCAACACAAATGGAAGAAATGTGTGGATTTTGTGAATTGAATTACCACAACCAGAAAATCCTGTGAACACTTACGCACAACATACAGAAATACTGGACAGCTGTTTCAACTTTATGTGTGGATTTTGTTGAAACATAAACACCTCATTTAGTCACATTCCATGATAGTATCTTGGTCAGCCTTGGAACTTTTCAACCAACCCTAGTAGTTATGAGCAATTAGAAGAAAATATTAAAGAAAAGTGTTACACTCAATTTATAGATATAAGTTTTGTTATATACTTTATAAAGTTTATTTGTTAACAAAATGAACAGTAATTTAAGAGTTTCCGTTAGGCAATATTTTCAGTATTCATTTGTATAAATGGGGCTTGATCAAAAAGTATTGAGTGGGAATTTTTTTTTATTTTTTATTTTAATTAAATGAAAACATGTGCACAGCGGAGTAACTTATATGATATGTACTTAGCCAACCCTCGACACTAGTAGAATATGACACAAGATCAGTTTTTAAGTGGAGTTTAACAAGTTTGCATTCAGAATTTTTCCTTCTCCTTGTCCAGTTGCCATAGCAAAGTTAAAGAGTTAAGTCTGCCCTACTATTTACCAGTAGCTGTAGAGAGAATAGTTCCCAAGTATATCAGTATGATGTGAAATGTAAACAGCCCTGTCCAGGATTTGAAATCACATATCTGTGTCCATTTTCTATGATGATAACTGTTACACAATAAGCACTTATTTTAGCAATTTTTCACACACACACACACACACACACATATATATAATGTATATATGGTTATATAGGTATTGTTTTACTTATATAATTTATTTTTCCAGTTTTAGATTAGAAAAACTATTTGATATCTTTTTCATAAACTAATTCATTTCAGTTTAAGTTTAAATAGGCCAATGAAAATTTATCATAAACTTCAAGAATGCGTAGGATATATCCCTCCACATTTGAATAGTTATTTTCAATAGGAAGTTCATCCAGATCAAGAGTAACGGTATTAGTATAAGTTAACTATTGATATGTACTGCAGGATATTAGTAAGCAAAGATGATTCATGGTGTCAGGTTGTAAATTCCTGTCATGTGTATCTAGTGAAGGATGAAAAAAATGAGAAGACAGTTACAAATGGTGGATTACATTGGACACAAAAGCTCCCTCAATATTAAAGCACTCATCCTAATATTAAAATTGTTTTCAGTAATGCTGATATCTGAATGGTCTCCATTATTCCTTGAATTTCCAACAAGTCAGTATTATTAATATCGTTATCAGTTTAAGACAATTTTAAGAAAAACTATAACAGACTTTTCATTTCAGGTCAAAAGAAAAATGCATGTAATATTAGTTTACTTTTGCTTTTTACAAAAATTGCAAATCAAAAAAAGATTCATTGATTTATAAGAGTAATACAGGATGTGGAAGCAAAATATGGAATAATTATTAAAACATATTTTTTAAGTCTGATTAGTCCAATTTTTGAAAAAAAAAAGTGATAAATCTAAATTTTCATGTCTAGCTCTATTATTCAAGCACTTTATTATCTTTTTTATTAAAATTCAACCAAATATAAGTGGGCAAGAAAAAAAACAACAAAGAATCTATGATTTGGTTAATGCCAAAACCAAGCCAAAAAAATTCCAAAATAATTGGAGTTTCTTTACGGCCTCCATCCAGCCCAGACCTTAACCCCCTTGATTACGCTATGTGGGTCATTTTAGAAAACAAAACAAATGCAACTTCCCATCCAAATATTGGTCTGTTTTAGACTGCTATTGAGGAGAAATGGAATAAAATGACTGAAGAATTTATTTTGAAGGCATGCAAATCATTTCAAAGGCGTGTTGATACAAAAAATGAAAAAAAAATGACAGCCATATTGAGTAAATTTTCTGTTTTGTATCTATCTTCTTATTTTGTTGTTTATTATTTTAAATTAAAATTAATCTTGTTTTATAATAAAGTCATTTATTATTATACTCAAATATTCCAAATTTTGCTTCCACACCCTGTAGACTTAAAATACTCTTAGAGACTAAAGCAATCTCTAGTCGAATTTGCAACTGAATGTTCATTTTGAAGGCTCTACATTCATGCAGAATGGTTTGGTTTGGTTACTTTGTTTTATGGCATCTCAAGTTTCATGGGTTATTCAATTCTAAATCCCTGATTTAAGTAGAACAGAAGAGGTTCTATTTGAACCATAGCTTGTCAGAAGGAGATAAAAGGGTTCATGCCTCTATCAAGAGTATTAGTCTAAACATAACAGCAAGACTAGAGTTCAAACTCACAATGATGTTGCAGTCCAGTATATTTACCACTATGCATCGTGCAGAATGCCATTATTCACTCCTCCAAATTCCCAATATAATAAAGACAACTATGAAATTTGAATTAGAATTCTTCACTTCATCCTCAATAGAAGCATCAATATAATCATGGACAAATGTTTACAATACAGGGTGGAACGATAAAATTGTTGCTCTAGAAAAGACGACATGATTCCATTTCCGTTTAATGAAAACCGGTTTTCTTTTTTTGTTGCAGACCATCTACTAGTTGGCCAGTTGTGTACAAATCCCAAGAGCGATAGGAGCCTCCTATCACGTCTGAAAGTGACACAATGTTCAACGAGCAAGATCGGAGATGCGCTGCTTCTCCCCCGACCTGAACCCGCAGGACTACTTCATTTGGTCATACATCGAGAACATCACCAACATGACCTCCCATGACAACAAAGCCAGCCTGATCGGCTACATTGAATAGATGTCAGCTCTACTACATAATCAAGTTACCTGAATTGATTTTTTCAATAAAAGTTTTAAAATAAAGCTGTAGTGTTGTTTTCTTTTGGACGACAATTTTATCGTTTCACCCTGTAAAATGCTAATTAGAATAGTTCACTTCTTAAATAGAAGCATCGATGTCCTCTTAGACCACTGTAAAAATGGGAGGTGCCCGTGGTGTAATGGTCATCATCATAGGAAATGGACACGGTGGCACAAGTTCAAATCCTGGACGAGACTGATTGCATTTCACATAGCACTAATACTCTTGGGAAAGGTATGAATCCAATTATTCTCCCTCCAGCTATGGGGAAATAGTAAGGCAGACTGGGTTCTTCAGCCTTGGTGAGGCAACTAGTCTAGGAGAAGGAAAACTCTGAATTCAAACTTGTTAAACTCACTTAAAAATTGACCTTGTGTCATATCCTGTCCGCGCAGTGGGGTTGGTAAATATGTAAAAATCGGAACCAACAAGTTCATGGGTCATCTAGTATTATATAATATTTAGCATAAAAATGAAAAATACAATATTCAATGATATATAACAGCCTTCCCCCATTTCAGTAAAAATATCAAGAAAAAGAATCTTTGTGTATTCTTAAGTATTTAATATTATTTTCATAACATTGAATAATATATAGCTACAATAGAGTTAAAAATCCCACTATGGTGTGTTGTTTTGTGGTGTCATCCATGCAAAAATTAGATCAATATAAATTATATTTACTCTGTCTGTTTACATAATAAATATACTACACAAATTTAATTTGATATATATGCTTTTATAGTATTTGCCAGCTATATATTACTAAAATTCTCATATACATATCTCTCTCTCTCTCTTTCTCTCTCTCTCTCTCTCTATATATATATATATGTGTGTGTGTGTGTTTGTAATTCTAGTTAAAAAAGGTAAGTCATAACAATTTTTTTACTAGTGTGATAACCTTGAATTGCTTGAAAAGAATTTGCAGCTCAATTCACAACTAAATGATAATTTGGTCGGGTCTGCATTTGTGTTGTTTTATTTATTTATTTAAATTCTTAACATAATGAAGATAAAGTACTTATCAGAAACCTTCATTTCTTCTAAAATAGAAGCATTAATATCATCATGGACAGCTGGTACAAGGAGAACAAAACAGGTTCACAGGTGGTCTAGTTTGTTTAATAAATCCTGATTATGATATCAAGTGTACATAAATATAAAATATATATTATGGTCATTTAATAAATAAAGTAAAATTTGACTCGTAAGGAATCAGTGGGGAGTGTCTTAATGGTGTAATGGTTAAAGCAATGGACTGTGGAATCGTAGTAAGTGAGTTTGAACACCAGTCGCGCTATTATGTTCACTTTCGGGCAAATACCCTTGGGAAAGGTATGAACCCCCTTATCCTCCCAGCTATGGGTTAAATGGTACCACGACTGTTCTTCTAACTTTTTCCCCGGAAATCAATAGAGATGTCTTAGAAGTCTGTCAGTATGACCTTCTTTATTATTTGCTATGTTTGGAACTTTTTCTTTACAAGAGAATCAGCATGTCTCCACTCATTAGACTGTCTTTTTAACTCATGCACATTGTGACATAACCCATGTTTAGCCCATTTGTAAACATTTTTTGACTAAAAAATCCTTCTCCATGTACATCACGCATTCTTTTCTAAATTTCTCAAAGTTTACACTTCTCAGCCTGCAAAAATTTTATGACAGACATCCGTTCAAGCCCGTTGTTGCCATTTAAATAACCTCAAAACAAATGTTTTTGTGAGATTAAAATAATTTTTGATATAAACCAATTCCAAACAATGGAAAAAATTCTAAAAAAAGAATTTATTTTGCTTTTCTAAAAAAAGATTACTCCACCTCTTGAAAGATCTTTTTATAAATGAGTAGGCGCCAAGAAATTAACGTCTCTTATAATAACACTGTTACTTAAAGAACATAATAACACTGTTACTTAGAGAACATAATAACTCTGTTACTTAGGGAAGATATTATCACTGTCACATAGAGAACAATAACACTGTTACTTAGAGAATATAATAACACTGTTACTTAAAGAACATAATAACACTGTTACTTAGAGAACATAATAACACTGTTACTTAGGGAAGATATTAACACTGTCACATAGAGAACAATAACACTGTTACTTAGAGAATATAATAACACTGTTACTTAAAGAACATAATAACACTGTTACTTAGAGAACATAATAACACTGTTACTTAGGGAAGATATTAACACTGTCACATAGAGAACAATAACACTGTTACTTAGAGAATATAATAACACTGTTACTTAAAGAACATAATAACACTGTTACTTAGAGAACATAATAACTCTGTTACTTAGGGAAGATATTATCACTGTCACATAGAGAACAATAACACTGTTACTTAGAGAATATAATAACACTGTTACTTAAAGAACATAATAACACTGTTACTTAGAGAACATAATAACACTGTTACTTAGGGAAGATATTAACACTGTCACATAGAGAACAATAACACTGTTACTTAGAGAATATAATAACACTGTTACTTAAAGAACATAATAACTATTGGATAGCGCATGTTTTCAGCAAATTTTCATTATGATACTAAGAATAATCTTATAACTTTGCTATGTTGATTTTATACTTAGAAAAATTTGACTATTTTGATAAAGATAAGACTATCATGAAATATTGATATCAAATACCTGATTTCCTTGTCAGCAAAGTATAGAATGCACTGACATTATCTCCCAGCAAAAGTGGGAAGATACCCCTAAGATTTGTGTCCAGGTATGTCACTAACCTATATCTGATGGTAAGATTCCTGTTCTGGAGATCCGGGGATTATTTAATTATATGGAAATTATATGTTTGAAGATTAGTTACTTGAAGATATAATTATTACCTCAGGATTATAATTAGTTACATGAAATTATATAATTGCTTGCAAATTTTTGTTATAAGATAGGAATACTTGAAAACAAATCATCATCATCATGTCATGCCACAGGCACAGATATCCCTGACCCTCTCTCGCCACTTCTCCCTATCGTTCATCGTCTCTGGTAGGTCTTCAGGGCCACATCCTGTATCCTCACATAGCAGCTGAATGTATGTTTGAGTTGGTCGTCCTGCTTTTACCCGACCATATGTGGGGGTCCATAGGAGTACATCACTTATGAGCTCGTCCCTGCTTCTCCAGCAGTGTCCTGCATGTCTGGTTCGTCTAACTTGGATAGTTTTCGTGATGGGAGGCAGGTGGCCGTATAGTTGATGCCTTGTGGGGTGTTGCTGCCAGGACTTGCTCCATATTGCTTGCAGTATTCTTGTGTAATTGCCATCAAGCTTTTTCTCCAGCCGTTCAGTTAGCGTCCAAGTAGTGCATCCATACAGCAGTATCGATACAACCACTGCCTGGAAGAAATAACAAATTACAGTCAAATAAAAAAAGGAAAAAGTGCAATTAAAAAAAAAGGATTGTAATGGAATGTTAAAAATATAAAGTGTGATGATTGTAATTTAAAATCAAATCAAATTTTGGCATTAAATAACCCTTAAGGAGGTGATATGCCATTAAATAAATAAACTAAACCTAACTCTTATTCTTCTCTTCATCTTGTGACCTCATTAATTATCAATTTGGTAAAAACATGTTACCTTAAGTTTTTCTCATTCAGTACCAGAGTTTTTTTGTTTGTTTCTTTTTCAAACTCCTTCTCTCCACTTTCATGTTCGTATTCTGGCTAATTTAGAAGTTAGACAACAAAGGTTTCATTTATTTTCTTTTTTGTTTTTTTTCAGCTGTTTTTTGTTTGTTTTACTTTCACTATCTCATTTAATATGTAAGCTGTGCCTCTAATTCTTTGACTAATTCTTCATTACCCAGCTCCTTAGGACAATTTATCACTTTTAGCCAGTATCCAATAATATAGCTCTCTATTACACTTTCTTTTTTTTTTTTGTTCATATCAATCTAGCTATCTATTCATCTGTCTGCTTGTGTTGGTTCATTTATATTTATTTTTTATATAATACATCACTGACAGGCTCTTATTGCTGAAAATATTGAACTAAATGAAGTGTATCATTGGTTTCATTGGAAGCTTCCTGGCATAAAATGGTTCATGTATGCTCATTGTAATAGAATAATGTTGTTCTGATTTTGCAAATAACTTTTTAAAAAAATGTTTTTATATTGCTATCTTGGGATTTTTCATACAAACAATTTTCAAGGAACAAATAATCTGGAAGAAAAATCTCCACTAGACAAATAATCTGGAAAAAATCTCCACTAGACAAATAAGCTGGAAGAAAATTTACAAAATAGAAAAAAAAATTCTGATTTTTAAATCATAAAGCAATTTATAGGCCACCTTAAAAGAAATATTTCTAGAACTGGGTACACTCACTGTAGACTTAAAAAAGACTAGAAGATATAAAACGCAACAAAATTTTAAACAAGTTATCCAAAACAAATCTACTTTAAAAACAATAAGTTTTTGCCAACCAAGTAATGAAAGAAAGAAACTTGTTGCAAATATATCATATAATCTAATTCATTTAGTGATCTCTAAACAATAAGACTTTCAAAATCTAACACAAATCAAACTGTCATAAGAAGAACCTTTTGGAATGCAAACATTGTTCCAAACAATATATTGAGAAATCAAAGCGGCTTTTTGATTTCAAAAGAAACAACTATAAACACAGAATAAGATCATTAAACATTTCCACTTAATAGACAAAGACTTGATAACAATATGATTAAAATATATATATATATATATATATATATATATATATATCTTGTAAGATCAAAGTTAATTTATTGTAATATTTCATGAACATAATTATGTTTCAATTCAATAAGGTGTACATTAAGTTTTATTTTCAGTCATGAAATTTATATCAATTAAATCAAAAATTAAAATTGAAGCAAATGTTTAAAATTGTCTCCTTCCCTGAAACAGAATTGGCATATCTTAGACACAGAGCAGCAAATTTTGCAAGAATTTCTGATGTTACTCCTGTAGATCATTAGTGAAAACATGAGCTAGTATCTTCTCTCTTCAAACACTTTCAGAACTTGCACAGGCACACCATGAAGAATGGCATAATATTTCTCAGGTGCAAATCAGATGATTAATTTGCAGAATAAGGAGGTGTTTAGAAAGTGTCATTTGTGTGAATGATACCGAGACCTTATATTGAAAAAATCTCAATTATTGACTAAAATAAATTATTCTAATTAATTCAAGGTATGTTTCATGAAGCCAGAAAGTTTGGCTATTAAATAAAATAGGTTTTGTCTCAGATTTGTGCTTAGTTTATCTTTAAGGATTAAAAATAACATGAGGTATGTTTTCTAAGAGTGGTGAGTACATATTTTTTATGAGAGGTTATGAGTATGTGTATATATAAATATATATGTGTGTGTGTGTGTGTGTGTGTGTGTGTGTGTGTGTGTGTGTGTGTGTGTGTGTATCAAATCCTTGAGATGTAATTAGCCTAATGACTAGAGTGTTCACCAATGGTCTGGGAGGCCGGGGTTCAATCCCAGGTTGAGTCATAGCAAAGACTCAAAAAACGGTACTTGATACAAGCTTGCTTAACACTCAACATCTATAAGGTAAGGATCAAGGGTAAAGTGGAGCAATCCAGGGAATGGAGATGTGCTCAGCCCTACACCTTGGTGTAGTAGCTATTAGAAAGGGAGTCTTTGGGTCACCCTCAACAAAGGTCGCCAACTTTACTTATATATATATATATAATTATTATTCGGTCCAGTTAAACCAGAGTTGGGAGTAATTCCTTCAGGACAAGAAAATCATTCAAGAGCTGAACATTTAAATTTTCCTGGTAGAGAGCTCAATGTGACTAATATTACAGAGCAATACTTTCTTTAAAGAAATTTATTTTAAAGAGATTTATTTTATCCATAAGATTTGAAGAAGTCCTGTTATATTTTTCTTCGATTTTTGGTTTACATCAGAAATACAAAACAGGATGGAAATAAATTTATAATCCTAAAATAGCTGGTCTTTTGTTTTTTCTTTAAAGAAAGTATATATATATATATATATATATATATATATATACGTTGTGATATAGTTTTGAAGAGTATAACTGCTCATAAATGAAATGAAGTAGATGACTGAAATTTACTTTTATCTGAATGCATAATGTACGTATTGCATTCCAATATCATTTTTTCGTACATGACCATAGACCGTTCGTAAGTGGCTGATTCTGGATAGGAACTTCCTCTTGTGACCAAGAGGCAAATAAAAGAGCAAAGAATTTTGAATTGATTGTTTTTTTCCCTGCATTCAATGCTGCGGTGAAATTTAAACAGAAATCTAATTTAATAATCTAGAATAATTTAAAATAAAATAAAAAAAGAAGTTTTTATCTAAAAGCTTTACATAATGAAAAGCATTTATGACAAATATTAGAAAATCGTTCAATGAGGCATCATGTCGACTTCTGCTTCAATTTTATATACCCCAGCCGTGGGTTAAATAGTACCACTCCTGTTTTTCTACAAGGAGGGCTTTGGCATCAATAACCTATGAATGTTGATATCCCATAAAAACAGAAGAAAGAAAGAAAGAAAGAAAGAAAGAAAGAGAATTATATATGTAGCTAACAAATCAAAATGTGTATTTCAAAAATGTACAGGATGTTTAAAGATATTGATATAATTTTATTATTAAATAACTTTTAACATAAATTTTATAGAATAAATTTTAACAGCATGTAAAGAAATAAGTCTAAACCTTATGTTTAATGATTTATGTTTTTTCTTTTTAGGAAAAGAAATGCAATTCACTGGAAAAGAAAACATTAAACAGATTTTTGAATAGTTTCCACACACGCAGTTAAAATTTGAGATCATTTATATTTTGACAGTCATTGGTATCCAAAAAGCCAAAATTCCATTTCTTAATTTGCCTTTTTTGGTTTCAGTTTCTTTCATATTTTTTCCAAAGAATTTTCTCCAAAAGTGAATATAATAGCACAACTAGAATTTGTCGGCTGCGAGTCCATCACTTTAGCCATTTTGCTAAAGAGACTCCTCACTTACCTTGACTCTCAATATCTTAATTCCATCCTTTTCACTACTGTTTCTGTATATTACAAGTGTTAATACCATATTTTACTTTGGTTTATTTAATGCCATATCAACCTATTATGGGTTATTAAATGCCAACATTTGATTCATTTGTAAAAGTTTGAATCTAATCATAACAATTTATATTTTTAACATTTCAATGTAATCATTATTTTTAAATACACTTTTTTATTTTTCAATAATCATTGGGTTATACACAGTTATATGGTTTTAAGTATTCCTATCAAATACTAATAATTTATATGCAATTACATGCTTTCAATTACCTATTCCTATTAAATAATAATCATTTGTTTGCCCACAGTTAAATGGTTTCAAGTATTCCTATCTAATGCTAATAATTCATACACAATTAAAAGTTTTCAAGTAATTATTCCTGTTTAATAATAATCATTTGCTTGCAAAAACTGTTAAAGTTTCAAGCATTCCTATTCAATACAAATAATCTTTAAACAAATCTATTTGGCTCATAGATGGGATTCTAACAGATACCACCATTCTGGGTCAGAGGGAATCTGGAAGTAATGGCAATGAAAAAATACACTTCACTCCTCAGCACTCTAAACTCAGGGCACCCATTTTTTTTGGGGGGGGGATACCCCTCTGGAGATTATGCTGTCTGTATATTCTAAGTACTGCTGATAGGGTGGTTTACAATTTGGTTAAATTGGGTTATTTGGTTTAATGGCACATCAACCCTTGATGGTTGCTTAATACTAAATCCTGTTTATGCATATACTCTTTTAAAGTGAATTGTTTGCATGCAACATTTTTTAAATGAGTCAGAGTTCATTTGTTGGCACATAGTTGAATGATTTCAAGTCTAGTTATCCAATACTAATAGTTCTATCTGCACACAGTTAAAGAGTTTTAAGAATGGTTTCAAGCATATCAAATGATTAAACAGTTCTAATTGACCCATACATGGGACCCTAACAGGTACTACCACTATGCGTCAGCAGGGACCAGGCAGTAAGGGCAATGAAGGGTTATTCTGAATTCCCCAAAGCTTAAGGAGTAGAACCTCAACATCAGATAGTTAAGTATCTAATTCAGGACACTATTTCTTTGAATGAAGAATTGTCTATAATTATTTGTATTAATAGGAGTAGCATTTTCTTTTCTCTATTAATTCTATTGAGTCTGTAGCAGAAAGAACTTAGTATTTTTGTTTGGTGCATAAATTAATTTGACTGTTAGGGTTGACGCATATTTTCACCCAATCAGGATGACTTATCCTATTCAGCCCAGACCATTTTTCCAGGAAGCACCAAATTGGGGAAAGCCTGCAAAACACTTTTTCTTGCTCAGAAGCTTTCAAACTGGAAAGATGTCTTACTGTCCACTCTTCAATAGCAGCAGCATCAACACAATGAGAAAAGCCATCTAATTTATGGACCCCTTGCGTCTATTCTCTTAGACCAAGGGTTCCCAGTTGAATATGAATTAGATGAATTCAATCCGCCTCACACAGGAACAACTCTAAGTCACCTTCAACTTTGGCTATGTCGACTGCAATGCAAAATACCGCTCCGACAGCCAGCCACTTCATCCCGGGGCAACATTTTCTGGAGACATTCACGCTTATCTCCCCAAATGACCAGGACCACACATTCATGGACGACAACAACGTTCCTGTTCTTAACCAGCAAACATGACCTTTGCTAACCTAACGACGCACATTTCGCTCAGGCATTTAGCTGCTAAAATACCTTCTCAACTCTATAACAACTTCATTTCCCTCCCTCTCTCCTTCCTTCCTTCCTTCCTACGAGACTTGCAGCATAAACGTAAACCCATTATTCCATGCTGCCATTAAAATCTTCATATAAAAACCTTATAGCATCTTCGTTCTTCTCTCTCCTTTATTTATTTTCAAATATAGCAAGGAACGAACAAAACTAAACAGGTGTGGGGGTTGTATATATGTAATTTGGTTGGATCAGTAGATGTGCGTCCGCAATTTACGGGTATTGCTCTCTAAATTATTCCCACCACAAATACAACACAAAACTTTACAATCGTGTAAAAGAAATGGAATAGAACACAACAAACATTAAACAACAAACAATTTAATATGCATATAACAGAATATGAAAACAAACAAAATACATGATGTGTAAATGGCCTTTTGGAAAATAAAGTTTGACCAGAAGAAAATAAATTTGTTTAAAGATGTGTGTATGTTCATGTTAACGGAGTCCGTAAAAAAGTCGTTCTTACTTACATTAAGTTCATAGCAGGTTTTATGATTGTGGCGACAGCGTGTCGCGTTGATGAAAGAAAGTTTGTCGGGTTTTTCTTTTGAATGTGATTCTCGGCCATCTGAAGAGAGGTCATGAACTTTAGTTGAGGAAGGAAAGGAATTTGTCGGACACAGTATCGGCTACTGCTTTACTGGCTTAGTGGCTTGTGGTGTTGTCTTCGTCTTTGTGTAAGCTTGTGTTAGTCTGTGTTATTTATATCCTACAGGTGGATCAAAGAATCGTCCTAAAATTTTGGCGCGTAGACATTTATTGACCAATCAGATTTGTATTTTACTATTTTATTTTTGAGCCTAAATATTTTCTGTTAGTTCACTTCCGATCCTATTTTTCTAGAACGTTCTATTCTATGTTTTTAGCTGATTGGTTGAAAAATATAAAAATGTAACTTAAATGCTAATGCGGTTTTGATCCTAAATTTCTAGAATGTTCTTAAGTATGTTTTTATTGCTTATTTTAAGACTAGAAAAAATGTGTATCCTATAAGCCCAATAGCATTAAAATTCTTTAACTTTCAAATCTAATTTGCAAATGAATAATAATAGTGTGGTGTGGTCACGCTCACCAGATCATTATAAGTTCTCAAGAGAGATAACTATTAAAATCCTATAGTGAATTTCCCCTTTATTTATTTGTAATTAACTTTATAGGGTGTTGCTCGATAGAAAAGAAACAAAGAACAAGTAGTATTTTAAATATCAATATTACCGGTATTTTTGCTCTCCTCAAACGTCAAACGACCTTGACTTTAAGAGAACATTATTAAGTAAAAAAAGAAGCAAAACTATGAAAAGGATTTGCCAGTAAATTTTATAATTAACAAGACCAAAATATTAACTACATCTATTTATCTGTTCACTGATCTGGTTCGTTCACGTACTTTAGAAATAAAAGCTTAAATATTAAAATCAATGAAGTTAAAAAAACAAAAACTTACAACAAAGTATTTTTTTTAAATCAATGAACTGAAAAAAAATACCCCCCTAAAATAATCAATACCAGCCGAAAACGACATGCCACTTTAATGCATCGAGACAACATAGATTGCATTTGCATACAAAACAAACTAAACAAAATATAAACGACATCAGCTGTGTTCCCCATCCAGAACGATCTGCGTAAATATTATGCTTTTTATTCAAAGAACACAGGTATTATTATTATTATTATTGGTTGTGTGATATACACATATACTGCAGTAAATGTAAAAATCGCAGCTTGGCTGGCCGAAGAGTATTGCAAAATAAGTGCAGCTATACTGTGTATGGGTACTTACCGGTTGGCTAGTTGTAAACTTTGGGTGTACTCATTGTAAGAAAGAAAAATAGATGAAGTACTCAAGAAAAGTCAAAACATTCTGGTAGAGTAGATAAAAAGTGGTTAGGTTTGAATTTTTATTTTCTTAAAAATGTTACAAGATGATAGGGTGCGTCCTTGAGGCGGAGCGTCTTCGATGACGGAAAATATAGTAAATTGTACAAGTCATCTCTTATACAACTTGTACAATGTATATAGGTAATTATTTACCTGTACCAAGGCTTCATATTTATTTAGCTTTTGGTAGGCACATATTGGCAACAAACTAATCTTCAACATAAGATCTACTTTTCTTTTTCTTTCTTTCTTTTTTTTTTTCAACTGAAACCAGGAAAAAAGTTAGGCAAGCAAAGAAATCGATACTCAATCAATCAATAATGTCTAACAACACCATTTCTTTCTCTCTGCCAAGTGGAAGGGATACAAATAGTAAAATACATACAAAATTAGATTTAAAAAAAAACCGAGTATGGATATATTTTTGTAGATGATCATTTTATTTATCTATTTTTTAATATTTTCTGTTTATTTACAATTTTTTTTTTTTTTTTTGTAACTGAATACCTTTACCATGACTCGAAACAGAACAAAATAACAGAGAGAGAGAGAGAGAGAGAGAGCACTAAACGCACTGACTCAGAGCGGACCGTCAGAGTTGTGTGTTCGTGTGTTCGCCGGAAGTATTTCCGGTGGCTCTCGAGAAAGTCGTCTGTAGTTTTTCGGCAGCGGCATAACATTTCATCTTGATCTCTCTACGATCTGCCGCTCGCCCATCTGCTGGTAAGTCCGTTTCCTGACAGTCTTTTTTCAACATTCATATTTTGACCTAGCATAGTCAGTGTTATCTCCCAGACGTATTTCTACTTGTTTAAAGGGTCAGATCAAAACTCATTTCCCTATTATCATCATCATCACCGTTTTAAATAATGATGCTTTTTCTTCTTCTTCTTCATCTCAGCCTTCATCAAACTCTTTACAATTTATTTGTGTGTGTGTGTGTTTATGACTTGTTCAGTGCATTTTAAAGTCCTGCTGTTGATAATCTGTTGCACATGTCAGTGTTTCTTTTAATGTTGCTAGTGTTAGTTGTTATTACCGAGAAAGATATTATTGAAGAAATAAGTAAACCTCCTCTTGTGTTTATTATACATGCTTGGATTTAAGAGAGGGATACAAATAATCTCCTTAATGATTGTGGTACCGCTTCTGTAGAAAAGCACTACTGACCCACTTTTTAGACTACGGATGGCCAATAAGTGGACTAATGAAATTGATGGTTATTTCTTTTATGCGAGTCATTACCTATCAAATTATTATTTTTTTATCTATGTATGTTGCATTTATTTTAAGTTGTATTTAATTTGATTTTATTAGCATATATATATATATATATATATATATATATATATATATATATATATATATATATATATCCAATTAAACCAAGAGACGTCGATGGATTTTTATTGATCGCTGTTCTGTTAATATTGTATTTATTGTGTTTTTTGTTATTCCATACTCATCCGATACCGTCCCCTTCTTTCTCATATGCACACACGCACATATATACTAGAATAAATCTGTATGCCTCTAATAAGAAAATTTCGATTTATATATATATATGTATATATATATATATATATATATGTTACCCATAATTCTTCTTCGTTGATTATTGCTTGCAACAGAACGGCCCCAGAAAGCAAGTGGGAGATACAGTCTGAGTGTGTTATCATGTCATTACTAATCAAATTAATAAAAGTATTATTCCTTATTTTTTTAAAAGTACTGTTTATTTTTCTGATTGCGGGTTTTAGTAATGACTGCACTATAAGTAGATAATTTAGCGCCGATGTGCCAACCGTAACAGAGAAATCTAATCGTTAGCTTTCTTCCTGTTCATGAGTTCTTGTTCGTGTCCTGGACTTTCGAGTCATGTAAACCTTGAAATATGGGACGATTCATATCATCATCAATTCATTGTCTTGGATTAAAAGAAAAATTAAATAAAACTCTTTAATCTTTTGTTGCTAAATTCATCTTTTTTCTTTTGGTAATAGTTTTAATTTTTATTTTCTTGGACCTCGACTTTTCCTTTTCTTTTTTTTTTTTTTTTTCGAACGGAAGAATTTTAGTTAATGTAGTTTAAATTCAACCAGTTGTTCATATTTTATTGTTTTTACTTAAAGAAAGAAAGAAAATACTGCTGTTATGGATTAATTAGTTTATTTGTACTATATTAAAAAAAAATGATGTTATGTAATTCTTTTTGTTAAAATGTGTGCATTGTGAATAATTAATTTTCTTAACTTTTGATTATTAGCCAAGGATATACGCACAAATACATTTCTTCATTGTTTAATATTGATTTGTGTGTTCTAATCAAATATATGGGAAAAGATCGAACAGTTAAAATACTGATGGCAATCATAATTCTGAATTTTATTCCATAGTCTAAACATTCTTCAGTTATACTATTTGTCTCTTTAAAGTTTTGAGATTAAAAAAGAAGTTTATTTTCAATAAAAATTTAGATTATTATTTGAATAATAATTCATAGAATAAGTGTATGCAAAACAAAACAAATGTTCCGCATCATTTTTCTTCTTTTTTTTTTTTATGTGTGTGTAATGTTCTATGACACACAAAACAAATATTGTTAATGTGTATTTACTAGCAATGTTGTGTATTGGGACATTAATTTAAAAAAAAATCTAATCTAATTTAATTTAATTCGTAATTGTTTATGTTAAAAGTATTAATTATTTCGATGTTTAACTCTTGGCAATTAATTTAACTTTTTGATATTGTAAGAAAAAATAAATATCACGTTTATTTTTATTACTTTTTTTTCTTAGTAAGTAAAAATTTAGTTTTTAAAATATTCCTTTTTGAAATCAAAATTAACTTAGGGTCATCATTTACTTTAGAGAAATAATTCGATTTTATGGTCAATTTATTTTTGTTTATTTTATTAAAATACGAATTTACCATAACAACGGAATTTCTCATTACTCTGTACTGAGGCCATGTGGTTTGACCTTATTGTCTCTAAGTAGTTTATTTTATTCTAGCAGAAGTTTCTGGTATTACGCGGGACAAAATAATAAATTCAATAAAGGTAACTAATTAAGCTACTGAGTTTGTTTTTGTTTTGTTTTTTTAATCTAAACATTTTCATTTTTTGATAAACAATATTTGAAAAACAAACATTTACAAATTAAATTTCAGTTTTATTACATTTTCAAAATAAACTAATAAAAATTGTCAACAGTTGCTTACAGCTTAGCTCGAAAATCTAATGAAATAAAGACTTATTATTAAATTGCAGGGCAGAAAAAGACTTTTTCTAAATATTTGAGCATTTAGATTATTGTTAAAATTTTTAAAAAATTCATTTTATTCTCAAAGGACAAGTTAAATTATTTAGTATTTAAATTATAAAAGCTACAAACAAAACAATAGCTTATTATAAAAAAAAAGACCAGATTGGAAATGATAGTAATTTATTGCTATTTGATTTTTAAATCAGAATATGCTAATTAGTTATCATAAAACAAGAACTGCTATGTTGGCCAAGATATAAGTGGCAGGATGCTAGACATAAATTATATATAGTGTAAAAAATAATTGCTCGCTTACATAAACTGCGGTTATTTTAACGACACAAATTTATGAAATATGTGCACATATCTCTTTCTCTTCTGTTTATCTAAATTTGGTGCAAGATCACGAATAGAACACACAGGAAGCATTGAACTTACTACTCTTGTGAATTTCTTTGCAGACATTTTTTTTTTCTTTTATTTCTTAGAATGCTTTGTTGGCGGATCTAAGAATATGCTAACCGTATCCACTTCAAAGGGTTAAAACCCCGATTGCAAAGAGATGTATTTAATGGTGAGTCTCCTGTTGTGAAACTCTAGGAAGAGAAGAGCACCAATTTGTTGCCATTACTGCCTGATCCTCTCTGACCCAGAATAATGGTAACTGTTAGGGTTCCATCTATGAGTCAAATAGATTTGATTCTTTGAACAAACAACTACACAATAGATATAAATGTGAATGTGATTCCCTAACCTCTAGGCATAAAATAATCATTGACTGATTGACATGCTGTTCAAATCAATCAATTAATCAATGATTTATTTCTTTGACAAATCACATGTGGAGAAAATATTTTATCTACTTTATATAGTTGTTCACTTCTCTGCACTTTCTGAGGGTTGTCCCTATGGCACTGTGGCTATTTTGCTGAACTTTGAAATTGTAGAGAGTTTAATTTCTAGTTGCTCTATTATATTCACTTTCAGAAAGGGATGAACCCTCCGATCCCTCTTGCTAAGAGTTAAATAGTACCACTACTGTTCTTCTTCAAGGATTGCTTTGGTATTAACTAACCCATGATGGTTTATATACCATTAAACAAAGAAACCAAATCAAACCAATTCAAATATTTTATTTTAAGAAAGAAATTTAGTATTTGTTAGAAAAATAAAATTGGGTATCTTTAATATTCCAGCTTAAAGTTTTATTTTTGAAAATTCTTTTTCGAATGAAAGAGGAAGTTAATTTTTAAAAGAAAAGCAAATTAAATTTACTCAGAACACAAACTTTATATACTAGGTTGAATTTTGAAGTCCTAAATTTTAGTAAAAAAAAGTTACAGGTTGACTTATACATGAGTAATAATAATCTAAATGTAATAGGAAGGACTAGGAGCAACTTTTAATTTTGAAAATTTTCAGTAAACGAATGGTTTTGTGATCATAAATCAAGAGTCAACTTATATACAAGATTCACTTATATATATAACTATGTATGGTCTTTAAAATATGATTTGTATGACATACTTGTTGCTTGTTTTGAATTTCTGTAACAGAGGGAATTATATATTTAAAAAAAAGAAAAAACTGAGAAAAAACAAAACAAAGAATTATGAAATTTTGAAATTTAAAGAAAATATTTCCAACTTTATAATGAAAACCTTTTTTTAATTTCAACCTTAGAGCACAGAAATAAGTTCAAATTTTAAAAAAAAGGAAAAAACGCGAAAATGTTTGAATTGCAAAAATTTTATACCTTTTTTATCTGTATCATCTATTTTCCTTTAATATCATTTGATCTACATTTGTTGTCAAATAATTATCTACCTTTATGGCACATAAACTGACCAATATTCTCTCATAGAATGTGACCAAATGAGGTTTATTTTACAACATGGTCCTCCTTGCAGTCCACATGTGTCTCCCATCTGTATTGCAGGGCTTAGATCCCATTGATCAAACAAGAAATCAACAGCAGATATGATGTCAGCCCATCCTTGAGTGTGTGTGCTTGTGTGTATGTGTATGTATATATATATATATATATATACACACACACACACACACACACACACACATGAGTTCTTGTAGCATAGGACCAAAATATGTTGTGTCTGAAAGAAAGGAGTTCGCAGAAAAGAAACACTCAAAACTTGAATTTTAAGGAAGAAAATAGTAGTCGCTTTTATTCTTGGGGACTACAGCAGACTGTAGTTAAAAAAGTTTGTTCAATAGCGTTCTTCTTCTCTCCTCTTCTTGGCGATGACAGCGGTGTCGTTATCATTGGCTTGTTGATACTTTCATATCAGTTGAATTGCTGACAGGCTGGGGATTTGATGGATCAATTTGAAGGTTCCCAAAGGTTCGATGATCACCTGTGAAAAAAATAGTGTAGCACGTGAAAGTTCATGCGTGATTATATTAAAATCACGCTTGAACTCTACAGGTCATTCTGCCTGCATGAGCGAGGTTTGTGACATTTTTGATTGTCAGACCCATGTACCCAATGATTGATGACAGCTGATGTGCTCGTGCGTTCTTCAACCTTGAGACCTCCGCAATTCAACGACAGCGCCCGTCCGTAATATTACATTCTGATACCATACACATAAAGTCAATGGTCTTGATCTGATGAAAATGGTGAAAAATTGACTGTTACCAAGCACTGTTGATTTTGTGTGTATACTATACTAACTTGAATATATATATACTCTATCAATGATATTGAGTACTCTTTATTTATAAATATAGCAAACTATATTATCAATATCTATCTATGTATTTATCTAAAGTAAAGACCGGCCCATTGGCTTAGTGGTAGAGTGTTCACCAATGGCCTGGGAGACCGGGGTTCAATCTCAGGTCGAGTCATTCCAAAGGCTCAAAAAGTGGTACTTGATACTTCCTTGCTTAACACTCAGAGTTATAAGGTACGTTTTAAGGGTAAAGTGGAGCAATCCAGGGAAAGTAGTAGCGCCCTTCCCTACACTTTGGTGTAGTAGCTATTGAAAAGGGAGCTTTTGGGTAGCCCTTGGCTACAGTTGCCAACTTTACTTACTTTATATATATATATATATATATATATATATATATATATATATATATATAAAAAAACTTAGTTTCATTGCAGAGGAATGAGAAATTCCATTCTTATGGTAACATGAATCATTATATATTTGATTTTTTTCACAGTTAATAAAATATTTGTAAATAACTAGGTAAACTACACTATTTAACTCTCTCACTCTCTTCTCTCACTATAAGTTTGTACACTTTGGTTGTCTCCTTTCTCTTCATCAGTTTGTATTTGTTCTCTCTTTGCTTTCTTTTGTTTATTCTAGTGATTTGAAAGGGTTTTTGTCAACTGATACTCCTGTGTTCTCAACTCACCAATGCAAATGATACTATTATTTTAACTCTGCTTGTATTATGAATATTTGTTAGGATGCAAGTTGAAACATTCTGTTATGGGTGCCATATTGATTACAATTTATCAGTGTAAACCCAAGTGAGAGAAGGAAATTTTAATATTCAAGGATTTAGTCAATTCTGGTCAGTCTGTCTTTTTTGGATAAAAATATGAACATTATGTCCAGGATTTAATATATAAATATTAAGAGTTGATTGTTGATGATTGATTGATTTTTAATAGTATGTCAACCCTTCAAGGGTTATTTCTTGCCTAGAGGTTAAAGAATCGGGTTTATTATACATTCATATTTACGTTTATTTGTGTTGTTTCTTAAGAGATTTTTTTAGAATATGATCCTATTAGATATGAATAATTTTTAAACAGTTCTATTTAAACTGTAGGTGAGACTCTAACACGTCAGGTATAGAGTGAACTTGTGATTAGTTGTAATAAAGGAGTACCCAACACTACCCTAGATCTCCAGAACTTGAGCCTCACCATCAGATGCAGTTTTGTGTTTGTTGTAAACTAACAAAAACCTACTGAATGAGAAATAACCAAAACGAAGGTTGTAAATGAAATGGAAACATCAACAAAATATAATACTTGCCAACAGTGTGAAGAAGGTACCCACTGCTAGTGGTGACTACCTAGTCAGCAAAATTACCCTTCTCACAATAATGTTCAATGTATTTATGAGGAATGGGACGTACCCATTAATGTTCACCAGGAGAGTATATAATAGTGTACCTAAGACACCCCTATTTTTTGAAGGAGGGGGTCTTACATTCAGCATATTCTAAGCTCTGCCAACAGGGGTTGATTAATAAGTAAGATTGCCTACCATAGGTGTTGCTAATAAAAGTGATTGGAACCTGTTTAAATATGTATTTGGTAATATAAGAAGTACTGCTCAAACATGCTTGGTGTTAATTTTCTGTGTGATAGGATTGAATTATAGTGTTTGTTAGTCGTGAGTACTATGTCTGAGTTATGTTTAGATGTAGAATTTTTGGCACTAGAAAGTTATGTGCCAATTGAAATTCACAGACTAATGAAAGAAATATTTAGCAGTGGATTCAACTTACCTAAAATTACTGTAGAGGCAAGATGAATGTTTTTGATGAGCAAAGACCAGGATGATTGATTTCAGTGATGCACAAAGAAAATCAAAGAATAGTTTGATGCTATGATTAAAAGAAAATTGGTGAATTAAGCGAAGAGACATTTCTCTGAAGCTGGACATTAGTCAATAAAGAGTGGGGCATGTCAATGTGACATTGTATTTGAAAAACATCAGTTCCAGATGTATCTTGTAACAACTGATGGATGCCATGAAGGAAAAATGTTTATCAAGAATTCTTCAAACAATTTTTTTTTTCTTTTGGAGTTGGGGTGATTTCCTCTTAATAATTGCCACCGTGGATATGTCTTGTGTCCATCATTATGTACCTGAAAAAAAAAAAAGGCAATCTATGGAATATCATCATCCAGATTCTCAAAGAGTAATTAAATTCAGAACACTTCTTTCAACAAAGAAAACCGTCTCAAAGCTTTTTAGGATTTTGTATCTGAAAACATCATTCACATCTAATGAAATAATTTGATAAGGATTTATGAAATCTTTTGAACACTCAGTAATCCACCTGGAGAATAAAATGTGAAAGAACAATATGAAAAAAAAAATCAAACGATGCAATCAATGATAAAAATACTGAGATGGCTGAAATTCTTACTTGTTGCACACCCTCCATACAACCCTGATTTGGTACCATCAACCTTCTGGTTGTTCCTCAAATTGAGACAGGCTTGAAAAGGTCAAATTTTTTTCATCAAAGTTGCCATTTGAAATTGGATCAAATATTAACCGGAAACTTTTATATGGTTTGGTTTCTTTGTTTAAGGCATATCAACCTTTGTGGGTTATCTGATGCCAAAGCTATCCTTGTCGAAGAATTGACATAGTACTATTTTAACCCATAGCTGGGAGGATAAGCGCAACTAGAGTTCAAATCCATTTATTATGATACCGCTGTCTAGCATGTTAACCACAATACTATAGGGACTCTCCCTTTTTACATGGCTGGAATGAAAAAGTTGTTAAAAGTTTGAACATAAAGATGATTATGTTGCAAAATAAACTTGCTTCATTTTGATACCAGTTATTTCGATCTGGTCTGAAACTTATTTTATTGCTTTGAACACCTTATTTATCAATCAAACTTTATATGTATTTTTATTATTTATTTTTGAAAAAACTTATTGTCATAAATCAGAAAACTTTTGAGATGAATGTATTTCACTTGTGAATTGATATATTTTTCTTTTTCTATTTCCATTGTCCTCCTTTACATCAGGTTCTGAGTTTAATTTGTTGTAAATGAATTACTTTAATATAGAATGTAAAGTTAGGTTAATTTCTCAGCTGAATCTCTTAAGTTTTTTCATCAAATGATTTTGAGAGTGAAGCTAACTCTGAAAAATATGTTTTAAGTAATGAATATTTCATTAACAATGAACATTCAGAGTTGATTTTGTTAAGTTGGTGTTTGTTTACATTATTCTAAGAACATTTTGTTAAGTTGGTGTTTGTTTACATTATTCTAAGAACATTTTGTTAAGTTGGTGTTTGTTTACATTATTCTAAGAACATTTTGTTAAGTTGGTGTTTGTTTACATTATTCTAAGAACATTTTGTTAAGTTGGTGTTTGTTTACATTATTCTAAGAACATTTTGTTAAGTTGGTGTTTGTTTACATTATCTAAGAACATTTTGTTAAGTTGGTGTTTGTTTACATTATTCTAAGAACATTTTGTTAAGTTGGTGTTTGTTTACATTATTCTAAGAACATTTTGTTAAGTTGGTGTTTGTTTACATTATCTAAGAACATTTTGTTAAGTTGGTGTTTGTTTACATTATTCTAAGAACATTTTAAGTTGGTGTTTGTTTACATTATTCTAAGAACATTTTCTTTAGTTAGTGTTTGTTTACATTATTCGAAGAACATTTTGTTAAGTTGGTGTTTGTTTACATTATTCTTAGAACACTTTGTTAAGTTGGTGTTTGTTTACATTATTCTAAGAACATTATGTTGATTTTTCTATTTTTAGTCATAAAAACAGGTAAATTTTATTGATCAGATGTTTTACTGAGTTACATTTATATAATTCTCTATTCTGTCAATAATTATTGCATTAAATGCTGGTTATTGAATATCTCCATTTTAATTTTCTATGCTGACACTTGATTAAGTGATGAAAATTATCTAATAAATTTTAAAGTTAAAAATGATAAAATTCAGTGTTTAAATCATCAACGTCCAGTTTTAACTCTTTGAACACCTTGATCAGTGTTTTTTCAATTATTTTTTTTTTTTACCCCTGGGAAACTCTTGAAATAGTTTTCATATCTCAGGAAACTCCTACATAAAAATTATTTGAGAAAAATGGAAAAACAAGGTAATCCAAAGAATTCACTGTAAAAGAAAAATGAATTCTCTTTGGATTACTTTGTTTTTCCATTTTTCTCTATATTTTTGGAGTCATTTCCATTATTTACTTCTGTAAAAATTATTATGTACCATTACTAATAAGTCTGTGTCTCCATCGGGTGAAACAGTCTCAGCAAATAATCCCGATTAACTGTAGATATGTGCTTGATAGATTTTTTAAAAATCAATTAGAGATTTATAATCAAAATTGTTTCAAATCTAAAATTATGTTGTTATCTACCATCATCATTAACATGACAGCACAACTTCTTTTTACTCACTCTTGCCAACCGTCCCTTTCTGCCATCGTACTTGGAATATCCTCCAGACAGCACACAGGGTAGTTTATCAATGCCTAATTTTATATTTTTATCATAATAACCAAGGGTTTCCCAACATTATGCTGTACATGTACTGTTAAATTATAAATATGAAATGAAACAAAAATTACTCAAAAAATACATTAGTCTGTTTATTATTGTTTCTTGCAGAACCTCCAGCAAAATCTTAGGGTCCCAGGGAACACATGTTGAGAAACAATGCCCAAAATCTTTCCCCCTTATATACCTCCAACTGTGAAAATTAAAACTAAAAAAGAATCACATAACACATTTTAGCCCAGTCGGCTGGGGCTGTAGGATATATCATCTGCATCTCTGCAGAGGAGAAAGTCTCCTCCAATGAGTGTCCTGATATGACATTAAACCATCTGATGGCAAGGTGTTTTGGGGAATATGGAGTACCCCTTCATTGCCATTGCTCCCAGGTCCATTCTGACTTGGAGTGGTAGCACCTGATAGGGTCCTATAGAACTTTTTGACATTTAAACTGAGTCCAAATAAATGACTTAGGTTAAATCAAATTGTTAGAAATAGAACTGTTTGACCATTTAACTGTATTAACAAATAACTGATATTTAATAGAATTGTTACAGTCATACTTGGAACCATTTAACTGTGTACCAATGAATGGTGTTAGATAGAATAATTAGTGTTAAATAGCAATACTTGTAACCACTTCACTGTCTGCAAATAGATGATTAATATTCAAAAGAACTATTAGTATTAGATAGCAATGATTGACACTGTTTAACTGTGTAGGACAATAGCAATGCTCATGTGCAAACAAATTAGTTCTAACTCATTTAAAAATGAAGTAACCCACAAACTATTGGGGGTGTCCTCGTGGTGTAATGGTTAAAGCGATGGACTGTGGAATCGTAGTAAGCAAGTTTGTACTCCAGTCGCGCTATTATGTTCACTTTCAGACAAATACCCTTGGGAAAGGTATGAACCCCCTTATCCTCCCAGCTATGGGTTAAATAGTACAACTACTGTTCTTCTAGGAGAATAACTTTGGCATTAAATAACCTACAAAGGTTGATATGCCATTAAAACAAAGAAACTAAATGACAAACTATTTCTTGTAAATCATGTGAATATCCATTTAGATATTTGCAAACAAGTGACTGATGTTAAATTGTTGCTGTTGCTTAGCAATACTTAGGACCATTTAACTGTGTGCAACCAAATGATTAATAGTAAATAGAATTACTCATGTTAGAAGTATTTGAAACCATTTAACTTTGTGCCAAAAAAAATTAGCTCAAGCTTGTTTAAAAATGTTATCAACAAAAAGTGTTTCCAAATCATATTTAATATGTATATAAAGAAGATAATCTAAAATGGTTGATGTGACATAAAACTAAACTATAACAGAAGGCCAGAGGTGAAATTTGGCCGAAACGTAGTGAAAGAAGAAACAACACAAAAAAAACAAAAAAACTACCAAGATGAGGACAAAAAGTCCGCAATAAATAAAAATTTATTCTCAGATTAAGAAGCCTCATCTCAAAATGATTCCAATTAAAGACAAGTACAAACCATAACATATTTAAACTTTGCTCTGGACTGAATTCCCTGATTGTTTAAGTCATTCTATTAAAAGAAAATCTCTAAATAGTTTTTATTATTGATATCTGGTATGATTTTCCTGAGCTTGAATATATTGTATAGAATAAAAAGACTATTTTGTTTAAACTATTAATTGTTAATTAAATGTTAATATAACTATGATTATTTTCGTTTTATTCATAGCCCTGTGGATGGGTTTTACTTGCTGCACCAGGACCAATACTCATGAAATTCTTGTGGGCAGGGAACCAATATATTTCCATTTTCTATACTAGGCACTCTTTGGGAATTAGCATAAGTTTTCTTACAGAATCTAGATAGATATTAAATGATCAGGAATATATAGTGGCCCTATTCTGTTTGCCTTATTTATGGAAGTATTACTGACAGGATAGTAATAATAAGCACAAACAGGAGAGATGAAGATAACAATTTCAATAAATCTTTCAATTATGATGCCTTTATTTTTGCATGCTGTTGTATTATTTATATGTGTAATATATATATATATATATATATATATATATATATATAAAAACACACACGTAACCAGTCAAAAGTGTTTGGCCACCCTCAAAAATTTTTATTTCCCATCCTAAAAGTGTTATTTTCAATAAATCAAGTTAAGTACTACAATGTTTTTATTTATTATAGTAACTTTGACCTTAGTATCTTTTGACCAGATATCTTTTGAAAAATTGATTTGATGGAGTTTTTCTTCTTTAGTTCTGAGCATGAATAAAACGTTTTCCAAAAGTTACATTATACCACCACGTGAACTTGCATTTTACTATATTGTATAGAATGACTGCTTGTGAGATATTACCTGTTTTAGCTATGCAGAGGAGAATTTCATCAGAGTCACTAGCTTGTGTGACAGAGGACTGATTGCTCCAAACAACTAAAGCAATGTTGTGAAAAAATGTGTCAACATGCACTGTGAGGAGAAGACTCCATGAAGCTGGCCTATATGGTTGAATTGCTGTCAAGAAACCACTGTTAAAGAAGCAAAACAATATCAAAAGGCTCCAGTGGGCCTAGGCGCACAAAGACTGGACGATAGAAAGTTCTTTGGACTGATGCATCAAAGTTTGAAATCTTTTCGTCAAATAGGAGGGTCTATGTGTGGCAAAGAGTTGGTGAAAGAGCTGCAACTCCTTGTATCACACCAACTGTAAAACATAGAGGAGACTCTGTTATGGTATGGAGGGAAGCTTTTGCCAATTGCAAAGTCAGGGATTTGCACTAGGTTAAGGGCAAATTGGATCTGACTGGTTCTCGCTGTATTCTGCAGCATCGTGCGATCCCATCTGAAATGCAGCTTGTGTGGATCAAAGATTTGTACTCGTGCATAATAATGACTGAAAGTATCCTAGTAAAATCTGCTAGAAGTATATTAAAAGCAAAGAGAAACAGCACATCTTTCAACTAATGTCTTGACCAGTGAAATCAGCGGATTTAAATCACATTGAATTAATGTGGGATGAACTTGACCGAAAAGTCAGAGCTAAACAACCCACAAGTGCAGCTCACCTCTGGCAAGTCTTGCAAGAAAGCTGGGCAGAACTATCTTCAGTCGACCTCCAGTTTTTGGTGGAAAGAATGTTGAGAATCAGTGAAGCAGAAATAGTGGCCGGAGGGGGTCATTTCGATGAATGAAAAGTTTAAGAAGTTTTTCGTGTTTTTTTGGTTTAATTTGTAGTTATTGTGACTTAGAAAGACCTGTATTTATAATAAAAAAAAAAATTGTAGTGCCTAACTTATTTCATTATGAATAATACTTTTAGGATGAGGAATTAAAATTTTTGAGGGTGGCCAAATAATTTTGATTGGTAGTGTATATATTTTTATATACAATGTGTGATTGCTCTTGTTATACCCTCTCCTCAGCAGTTACCAATCAAGGATGATGACTGATATATATATATATATATATATATATATATATATATCATTTAGTGTATTTGGACTATTGTCTTCATCTTTATTGTTATATTCACAATGTTTTGGCTGATGTGTCCTTCAGTCTTCTTCAGGTGTTTCATGTCGAACTCTGGAGTTTACACAGAACTTGAACAAACCCCTTTCTTTAATCACGAGTGGTAGATTGTTCTAATTCTGTTAACAGTAACTGGCTACAAGTGTTTAGCTATAGAACATATTTCTTTTTATTTACCTGTTGTCAGGATTGAACCTGAATTGTCCAGATGATTTCACTTAGGAGTTTTTTAACCAATCACCTATATCAGTTATGCCATGTATTCTGCAAGTATTTCAGAGTGAGTATTTGGGACTTATAAGCCTAATGTCTTTGTCAACCTATGAGATACTAATGTTACTATCATGTATGATTTTTTTTTACCTTTGTTCATATTGCTATTTCTTTTCTTTTTTTTATCTAGCTTTTTTGGTCATCAGTTCCCATATCATATTCATCTTTATACTTGGTCTATTCGACATATGTTCTGCTTTTTTAATACCTCTTACTCTCTAATGTTTTTCTCTCTTATTTTAACTTCATCCCACAAGGGAAGATTGTTTCTCTTTTCTTTCCATTTATGTTTAGTCATACCTGACATGGCGATTTCACCTTGACATACTGCTTTTTGATATTCCTGTAACCTTAATTTTAGTGAGTGGGGTGTTTTGCCTTTGTATTCTTTATCACAACAGCATGGGGTGAAGTACACACAATTGTTGGTCATGTTGTATTCTGTTGGGAGCTTGAATTGGAAGAGATATTTCTGAAGAGTTATTCCATTCCTAATTATTGTCATGATATCATAAGGACTACAAATATTTTAAATCTTTTCACCTTGGCCTTTGACATAGGACAGATAGACTGTGATGAGTTTTTGGGCATTGTTCTCTGTCGTTTGATCCAGATTTCTTGGAGTTGATATAAGGCTCTTTGGGTAGTTGTTGCAATGGAGGTTGTCTCTTAACCTCTTCCTTTCTTCCTGATATGCATCGCTGTCACTAGTAATGGTTTTTGCTCAATGTTGTTGGCAATGAATGATTCCTCTCTTTTCACTATATGGATCGTGGGTGTTAAGATACTGTCCTGTGAAGGTTGGCTTTCAATACACAGATGACCTGAAGCCTTGCTCTGAGCGAGTTATTCTTCTTCTTTGTCCATGGTAGTTGATGTGGACTATCTGATCAACCTATGATTGAAGATGAGGCCAATCTGTGCACGGAAGAGTCTCGGGCAGTGAGAACAAGTAATGGTGGCAGCAGAGGCTGGTGTGGCAGTGCCTTTTCTAAGTTTCCTGCATAGCTCAGTTTCTGCATTCCTTCTCATTTTCCAGACTTTTGCTCCAACTTCATGCCACTTGTTTCTGTCCTGCATCAGATATTCTAGACTATTAGGGTTGATACTGAAAGATTTCATGGAGACCATCAGTGTGTCTTTGAAGTGCTTTTTCTGGCCTCCATGGGAGTGCTTGCCCTGAGACAGTTTGCCTAGAACAATTTCTACAGGAAGCAGTGATCTTTTATGCGGACAACGAAGCTGTGATTGCATCAAGATGGGGTAGTTGTTAGGAAGAGAAGCCCGAGTTAAAACTAAAGAAGGGTAGTAAGAATGAGAGTTCAGTATACCTTGATTTTGGTTGCCTCTGAGATGCCTCTCTGATTCCACACATTCCTGTTCAGCTGGTCAAAGGCTGCACTCACTTTTGCGAATCTGGCGTTCACCTTGTCATCCATGTGGATAGACTTGGAGAGGGTGCTGCTGAGGTCGTTGAACTTTTCTACCACCTTCAGTCGTTGTCCCTTGATAGTGATGTTGGGTTTGAGGTATGGTTTTCCAGGCTGGTGCATTATTTCAGTCTTTTTTGGGAACTTGTCAACAATGTTTTGCATTTTGGCTTTGGTAGTAGCATTCAGTGCAAAGTTGTCAGCAAACAGAAACTCGTTGATGATATCAGTCTTCACCTTGATCTTTGTTTGAAGCCTTCTAAGGTTAAAGAGAGAGCCATCAGTGCGGTATCAAATGTTGATTCCAATATCCAAGCCACTAAATGCATCAAACAGCATCACAGAAATCATGATGTTGAAAAGAGTTGGGACTAGGACACATCCCTGCTTAGCTTCATTTGTGACAAAAAAAAAGAGTACAAAGCTTTCTCCATTGTCTTGTACCCTTGCATACATACGATCATGAAATCATCTATTGATGGTGATGAATTTTTTGGGGTAGCTGTATTTTGACATGATTCTCTGAAGGCCGTTTCTGCTGACTGTGTCAAATGCATTGCTCAGATCAACATAAGTTGAGTAGAGATCAGTGTTCTGTTTCTGACACTTCTCTTGCCGCTGTCTTGCAGCAAACTCCATGTCAACAGTCTCACATTCATTATGGAAGCTGTATTGACTCTCTGCTAAGAATCCCTGTTCAAGATGGTTGTTGAGGCGATTCAGAAAGACTCTGGCTAGGATCTTGCCTGAAATTGAAAGTAAGGAGATTCCACAGTGATTATCACATGCCTGTGGGGGTTCCCTTTCTGTTTGTAAATATGGATGATGGAGATGTCACCCATATCAACTGAATGAAGGCCAGAACTTTACCTGTCAGCACTGATCCACCCTCCTTATAGATTTCCGCAGGAATTGAGTCAGATCCAGGTGCTTTGTTGCTAGATATTTGACAAATAGCTATCTGAACTTCACCCAGGGTTGGAGTGAAATCGAATGACTTGTTCACTGGGACCTGTGGCAGTCATTCAATGGCCTGGTCTTTGGTAGAAGATAGCCTGTTTAGTGCATCGTTGAAATGCTCAGCCCACCTCTCTGGGATATCGTCCTTCTTTGATATGAGTTTGGTTCCATCTGCACTTAGAAGTGGAGATGAACCAGCTCTGGTGGGACTGTAGACCTCCTTCACACTGCTGTAGAAGTTTTTCATATCATTCTTGTCTGCATAAACTTGGATGTTATCAGCTCTAGCGCTCAGCCAGGAACCTTGCATTTTGTGCACTTTGAGCTGAATGGTGCTGCAGATGCTCCTCAGAATGTCTTGCTTGTTAGTAGACAGGATCGTGGAGGTGCAGCAAGTGGGCAGTGCACTTTTTTCCTATGAGGTCCATGATCTCGCATGGTTCTCATCTAACCAGTCTCTGTGCCTTCTGGTAGATGGTCCTAAACACTTCATAGCTGTGCTATATACGGTGTCTTGGAGGGTGATCCACACTGCTTCCACATCTTACTCATCCAAAAGGATGGTATCAAGCTGCTCATCTAAGGCCTCAAAAAATGATTGCTTGGTAGGAACGTCTTTTAGTTTTGTGATGTTCAGTCACATTGGTACTTTTTTACCCTGTGGTTTTGTTTTAGGCTGGACTCAGATGCTTTGTCCAGCATTCTGCACCACAACAGCCCTCGTGACTCTCACATCCCGCCTATCTCTCCATCTCACCATGACAATCAGATGCCTGTGCTTAGAGTTGAGGTGCATCCAGGATGTCTTGTTATGAGTAGGGATGCGAAACATGGTGTTGGTGATTAGATTATACTGAAGAAGCAGTAGGCCATTGCTGTTGCCTTTTCCAGTCCCGTGTGTGTGTGGACGTGTAAGTGATGTTTAGTATATGTGTGTATGAAGATACATGCACCGTGCGGTAAATTTGAAGTTGTCTCCTGGATGTATGTGATGCAATGTGTAGCCAAATTCATGACAGATTGACTGAGAAAAAAATTTTATTTGTTTCTTTATATGTGTGTGTGTGTGTGTGTGTGTGGTTATGATTTTAACTAAGGGACAAAATATCATCATTGCATTTTGAAGAAAATAAAGTTTTGATTTGTAAGTATAATAGGTGAGTGCAGTATGGTGGGACAGAATCACAATAAATATCATGGTGATGAGATATGTTATATTGTTATATACTATGGAGTATTATGCAATATTAGTATTTTATGCTAGAATATGATTTGTGTTTGATTGCAATAATAATTTGTATGACTTATGATATGTTAATGATATATTGCGTATACATCATTGTAACCCATGATTGAATGTGCATAAGTAAATATATTGTGTTAAGACGTTACAGTAATTGTTTATAATAGCTATGTCGTTTTTTTGTTTTTTTTTATGTGTGTGAGTGTGTATGGTGATGATTTTAACTAATGAGCAAATTATCATCATTGCATAATTAAGGAAATGAATATATGATTTGACATGTAAACATGATAGGTCTGGGACTTAAGGGTAATAGGTGGGGAGTTGTGTTGGATTACAATAACAATTTTTATTAGCTATCTATGTTGTGTTAATGTTATGTTATGTATACATTATGATGGTGTGTGCATGGGGGATATGTTAAATATACTGTGTGGAGACCTATTTCTAACACTCATGAAAATATGACTAACATAATGTCAACAGGTTGTGGAAGTGCATGAAGATCAATATAAAGATTTAATAGAGGAAGGTAGTACTTCGGTGCATCGGGTGTATTGTTTCATGGAGGAAAGTGATACTTATGGTGCGTCGAGTGTGTTGCGGGGTCATTTATGGCGGGATTTTTAGTAGTGGAGGTGGTATAGGTAAGATGGATGGGTTATGTGTATGGGTTGAAATGTGAGAGTAGATGTTTGTTCTCGTGTCTGCATTTGGATAAAATTTCTGATCTTTTGTTTAGCAGAGTGTTTTGTGATGAGTGGGTGATAATTGGTAGTTTTTTGTGGAGGCAAAGAAGGCATTTTTTTATGTCTTGCTGTAGGGGTGTTAGTTTTAGTATTTTCCAGGTAATGGTGTGTGAGATGTTCATGTCTTTTAGGTGCCATATGTGTGTGGATAAAGAAGTGTTGAGTTATTTCTGTTGACGAAGCAAAGTTTGTGGTTATATATTTGTTGTTTTATTGTACCCTCTGTTGCCCCTATGTATTGCTTGCCTGAGCTGTTGGTTTTTACAGTGGCTTTTTTTTTTAAATACCTTGTCTGGTGGCAAAAGCTGCTTGGAAGCACCAGAAGTGGCAGTACTGCCTTGAGCTACTGAAACTGTGTTATCACTCCTGGTTGGGGGCTGATGAGGGCAGGGTATTGCATGTGCTTTCACAATTTGAACACTAAGACTCTCTGGAAAGTAAGATGAATTTTTGGAAAGACAAAGTGACTCGCCAGAAAGTTGGAGTGACATCCTGGAAAGAAAGGAATTAAAAATAATATGAACAGTAGAACAAAGGAAAGATGCCCTCAGGGTGTCTGTAGCAGGGAGGGAGAATATATCACCCATCATACTTGCTCAAACGAAAATGACTTGGACATATACCCAGCTACAACGTGTGTTTGCGATGGAGAATTTAACAGTTTGTGAGGGTTACAAATCCACAAGGCACGCTGGTGCAAATGACCTAATTCTCCTACAGGAGTATGTAAATCGAATGATGGGCTTATGAATCAGGGCCCATTGTTAAGCGACAGCGTCCTGGAGACATTCCTCACAAGCCAAGAATTTAGTGGCTCAAGGGTAATCAGACAGCTACTTGGACAAACTTAGACCAGGAGCTTTCTTTTTTGCTCACCACCCATCTTAAGGGCCCCATTAATCATCAATTGTCAACTTTCTGCAGAGTTATATATGACATTTGTCTGGAGTGGTTTGGTGTAGTAATGGATAAAAAAGATAAAACCGAAGGAAAACGACCAAATAGACGACAGATACAGAAAGGAAAGCTAAGATCGGAACAGAGAATGCTGAAGCGCCGATTCAAAGAAGCGCCGATTCATGAGAGGCAGGAACTTCAGAATATCCTAAATGATATTCAAAAAAAGATTTTGGTGATCTCCAGAGCTGAAAATCAGAGAAAACATCGAAAGAAAAAGCGTCAGGCTCGGAGAGCATTCTACTCAAATCCTTATGCTTTCGTAAAAAAGCTTTTCGTGGAATCAAAGAGTGGCAAGCTTGATGTACCGAAGGAGGAACTTGAGAATCATTTGAAGATGACATACTCAGATGATTTAAACGGTATCCCAATACCTCCTCTAAGAGATTTACCAAAACCCCAAGATCCAATGGTAATGTTTGATGATAGCGGGATAAAACTAAAAGAAGTTTGAGATTTCGCCCACAAGGCCTGCGCAGGTAGTGCCCCGGGCTTGAATGGGATATTGTATAAGTTATATAAAAACTGCCCATGTGTCCTCAGGAAACTCACTGTCCTCCTTCAGCAGGCTTGGAAGAAGGTGTCTGGCCAATGGTATTTGGATACCAAAGGAAATGCAGTCAAAAGGTATCACAAATTTTCGCCCAATATCCCTCCTAAATGTAGAGGGAAAATATTTTTTGGAGTTCTTGCTTGTCGTATGACAACCTTTCTGATGAGCAATCATTATATAGATACATCTGTCCAGAAGGCTGGGATACCTGGCTTCCCCGGATGTCTGGAACATTCACAAATGATATGGAACTCAATACTCTCAGCTAGAAGAGACAAAACAGAACTACATGTGATCTGGCTTGATCTTGCCAATGCGTACGGTTCAGTTCTGCACCACTTAATCTGAATGGCCCTCAAATTTTTCAACTTCCTTAGCAAGGTTGGGGAAATCATAATGAAATACTTCAATTCAGCTTTCATGATATTTACCGTTAAAAACTATACCACCAAGTTGCAGGCACTTGAAATCGGCATCGTGATGGGCTGTGTGATTTCCCTACTTCTTTTCGTTCTAGCCATGGAACTCATTTTACAAGGTGCAGCAAATATGTCAAAAGGAGTTATGAAAAATGAACATCTGACTCTTCCTCCTTCCAGAGCTTTTATGGACGACATCACCATTCTCGTCCCATCCCAAATCTCTGCCGATGGTTTACTACAAAGGTATTATGACCTTTTCACATGGGCGAGAATGAAGGCTAAGCCAAAGAAAAGTCGAAGCCTATCGTTAGTCGGAGGATCTGTCAGGGAGATCCATTTCAAAATTGGGGGTGATAAGATCCCAACAGTCAGGGAGAAGCCAGTAAAGAGTCTCGGACGTCTTTATTCAATCCCACTGACTGATCATCACAAGGGTACAGAGGTCCAGAAAGTAGCCTTGAAGGGGCTTAAATCAATTGACAAAACTTGTCTCCCCAGAAAGATGAAGGCTTGGTGTTACCAACATTGTCTGCTACCTGGTCTTTTGTGGCTCTTACAGATGTACGAGATTGCGCTATCTCGTGTTGAACAGCTTCAACAGTATAGCAACAAATACCTGCGTAAGTGGCTTGGAGTTCCTCCTTGTTTTTTGAAAGTGGGTTTATATACCAATTCTGGAAACCTAGAAGAATTCAAAATTGGGAAAGTACGCCTTCACATGATGATGAGGAACTCAGCCGATGAGATCATTCAGAAGGTGTATCCAGAAATAAAATCAAGTATGAAGTGGTCAGCCGTTAAGGCTGCCCAGGAGGTGGAATGCAGCCTACAAATCAAAGACATCATAGGTGTGACTCAAACCAATCGAGCTGGGCTGGGTAGCACAAGCAACAAGGTATTCTCCAAACTGGGCCCAAAGGGAAAAAGAAACATGATGAGCAAAGAAGTCAGGATGTTTGAAGAGGAGCAAAGAACAGCCAGTACTGTTATTCAGGCCAAACAATGTGCTTGGATAAAATGGAATGATATCAAACCAATTAAATTATTGTGGAAATCCTTAATTGCAAAGGAACCACTTGCGATATCATTCCTTCTCTGATCTACATATGATCTCTTACTAAATGCGACCAACTTAAAATTATGGGGATATACCAATTCAGACCTGTGCTTGTCATGTATTAGTGATCGGAGTACCTTGTGCCTTGTACTATCTGCATGTCCACAATCGCTTCAAATGTACACATGGTAACGTAACAAGGTGTCAGAGGTGGTCATAGAATTGTTAATAGCACAATGTGAGACAGCAAACCAGGAACCTGTTACAGCCAAGGAACCTGTAATTCAGTTTCTCAATAAAGGTGAATGTCCTGTGAGGAAACCAAAAACTCCCAACATGAAGCTACTGAATGAAGCTAGTGACTTGAAAGTTTCAGCAGGTCTCAAAACATCTCAACAATTTCCAGTTCACATTATTCAAAAAGAAAAGCGGCCAGTAGCGTAGTCCGATTCAAAGAAGACTGTCCTCCTCATAGAATTGACTTTCCCCTGGGAAGAAAACCGGAAGGAAGCATACGAGTGGAAGAAAAACCGATACAAGATACTGTATGCCAACTGTGTGGAAAAGGGTTGGATATGTCATGTGATTCCTATTGAGGTTAGTTGTCGTGGTTTTCTAGGACACTCAGTCCTTTCGTTTCTTTCAAAAATAGGAATCACTGGCCACAGTTTGAAAGTTGCCTCAAATCATCTTCAGACCACAGCGCAATATGCATCAAGTTGGATTTGGTCAAAAGCAAGAAGTTTTCAGCATGAATTAGATGCACACAAAGCCATCATTCTGTGTGATTGAGGTTGGAGCCCTGGCCTCAGTGTTCGAAAAATCAGCTACAGAGCTCAAACAACAAAAACTACTAAAATGCAAACAAACAATACAAATAGCAACATTCAACATTAGAACCTTAAATAGAATAGGTCAACTACCGGAGCTGACTGCATCGGCCGTAGAACATAACATAGACATAATATGTATATAAGAACACAGATACACGCACAACAAGGATATCAAATATCATGATACTGGCAATGGATGGACGCTAGCCCTTGTATCAGCTTGAAAAAACGTTATTAATTCCATGGTAGTAGGTGTAGGAATACTTATAGGACCAAGAGCATTAAAATCACGTAATAGCATAGAGAGAATACAACCTAGAATAATGGTAGCTACTTTTAATAGCAACCCCAGAGCAACAATCATCTCCTGCTACAGCCCTAACAATGTTAGTGAAGAAACTAAACTCATCGCCTTCTATGATGAGCTATCCTCTCTTGTGTGTAGCATTCCAAAACACAACGTTCTAGTCATTGGCAGAGACATGAATGCCCAAATTGGGAAAAACAGAAAAAACAAATATAGCCTACGCAACAAGTTTAACAGGAATGGACAAAATCTAACAGATTTTATGATAGAAAATAGATTAACATGCCTCAATACAAACTTTCAACCGAGGGAGGGAAAATTGTGGACCTACACATACGCAAACAATAATAAAGCACAGATAGACTATGTCTTTATAAACAAGAAATGGAAAAATAGCACAATGAATTGCAAGGCATACTCCTCTTTCAAGGGTGTGTCCTCCAATCACCGAATAGTCATGGCAAAAATACGACTAAGCCTACAAAAGACCACCACACGAACAGCAACCAACAAAAACTATGACTGGGCCCTTCTTAACAACAGGGATATTAGAGATAAAAATGTGTTAGAATTGAGAAACAAATTCAATGCACTACAGAAGACAGAAAAACGTACCCCAAATGATGAATATGAGAATTACATCAACGCACACCTCGAAGCAGTAGCGAAGTGTATTCCAACAAAACCTAGAACTACATATAGAGTCCCATGGGAAACGTTAAGGGTTAGAGAAAAACGTGCACACGTGAAAACTGCCTCCAAATGCAACAGGAAGAACCCAACAAACACAAATGGCCTGAAACTAAAAAAGGCACAAAATGAATTAGCAAGCATATATCTGAAAAAACAGATAGAATACATACAAAATCAGATAGATAAGATTAGAGACTCAGTGGAAGATAGGCAATCTAGGATAGCGTGGCAAACGATAAATGAAGTGAGTAGAAGGAAGAGCACAGCCAAAGCTAAACTGAATGCTAAAAACCTACAAGAAAAAATAAAACTGTGGAAACAGCATTTTGAGAATCTACTAGGAAACCCACTGAAAGTTACACATGAACCAACTACAAGAATTATTAGTAAGCAATTAGACATTAAACTATGACCATTTACTCAAGAAGAACTCGACTCAGTACATAGAAAAATTAAAAATAGGAAAGCCGCAGGGCTTGATGAAATTCCCCCAGAAGTATGGAAGACCAGACAATTCGACGATATACTGCTCTGACACTGTAACACTGTTTATAATCAAAATCCGATAGACAGATGGATGAAGGGATGCATCCTCCCTTTCCCTAAAAAGGGTGACCTTGGATTGGCCAAGAACTACCGAGGTATAACTCTTACATCCATAGCAGCCAAAATTTACAATGCCCTACTACGAAACTGCATAGAACCCAAAATTGATAACATTTTTAGGAAGAACTAAAATGGCTTCCGAAGAAATAGATCCAGCCATAATGATTCTCTATAGAAACACCAAAGTGAAAGTATGTTCTCTGGATGGAGACACAGACTACTTCGACATTGTAGCAGGAGTACTGCAAGGGGACACACTAGCCCCATACCTCTTTATCATCTGTCTAGACTACGTGCTTAGAACATTGATTGATAAAATCAAAGAAAACGGTTTCGAGCTGACAAAGAAAAGAAGCAGAAGGTACCCCTCAAAAACAATTGCCGACGTTGACTACACCGATGACATAGCAATTCTGGCAAATGCACCCGCCCAAGCCGAAACACTACTGCATAGTCTGGAATGAGCCGCTGCAGGCATTGGCCTCCATGTCAATGCACACAAAACAGAATGCATGTGCTTTAATCAAACAGGTGACATTTCCACACTAGGCGGTAGCTCTCTGAAACTAGATGGCAAATTCACCTACCCAGGAAGCAGTGTCTCATCAACCGAAAAAGACATTGACATGCGACTAGCAAAGGCAAGGACAGCTATTGATAGGCTATCGGTCATGTGGAAGTCAGACATAACCAATAAAATGAAACGCAGTTTCTTCCAAGCAGTGGTCGTGTTGATACTGCTATATGGATGCACTACATGGACGCTGACCAAACAGATGGAGAAAAAGCTAGACCGCAACTACACAAGAATGCTATAAGCAATTTTCAATAAGTCCTGGAAGCAACACCCCACAAAGTAGCAGCTGTAAGGCCACCTACCTCCCATCACGAAAACTATCAAAGTTAGATGAACCAGACATGCAGGACACTGCTGGAGAAGCAGGGACGAGCTCATAAGCAATGTTCTCCTATAGACCACCTCACTTGGCCAAGCAAAAGCAGGGCGACCAGCTCGAACCTACATACAGCAGCTCTGTGAGGATACGGGATGTAGCGCTGAGGACCTGACAGAAGCGATGAACAATAGGGAGGAGTGGCGAGAGAGGGTCAGGGATATCCATGCTGGCGACACAACAAGATGATGATATATATATATATATATATATATATATGAGGTGCATATGATAAGTTTCCAGACTTTTTTTGTATGGGCCCTTTTATTGATAGTACACACATGAAACTCTAGTCCCCTTCGAAGTAATCTCCTCCAGCTGCAATGCACTTGTTGTACCATTTCAATAACTTTTGGAAGGCCCCATGGAAGTCCTCTTGTGTGAGCATGTCAATGACCTTCATCACAGCCTCTTTCATCTCAATTGTCTCATGACAACAGCCTCTGAGCTTAGGGAATAACCAAAAGTCACAGGGAGCAAGGTCTGGACTATTGGGAGGCTGAGGAACTGTCTTGATGCCCATCTTGGTCAAATAATCTGTGACAAGGATGGAGTTGTTGACTGGTGTATTGTCCTGGTGGAAATGCCACTGAGCCGATTTGAAGAGTGCTGGCCTCTTCTGACAGAATCTCTTCCTGAACTCCCTTAAAACCTCAATATAGTAACCCTAACTCCAACCCTAACCCTTTGGCCAATCAACTCTGGTGTTCTGACTTCCTTACTCCTCCCACACCTCTCATCATCCCTTACAGATTCCCTGCCTTCCTTGAATCTCTTATGCCACTCAAAAACTGATGCTCAATTCATGCAAGATGGTCGAAAAGCAGTCTGAAGCATTCCATATGTTTCTCTGTCATTTTTCAAAGTTTAAAACAGAATTTTATTGCATATCGTTCTTCTAAAGTGTCCTCACGTCCAGATTGTGTTTTTGAAATTCACCAGCTGTGACAATCAGGCTTTAGTAGGGTGTAATCCAATTGCTGCTGTAGCTATTCATTTAAACCTGAAATCATAAAAATTGGTCAGTCATCTGATAAGATGTATAGCAATAACATACTGAATTTTCAAGAGTCTACAACAATTTCAAATGCCTGTACAAAAAAAGTCTGGAAGCTTATTGAAGGCACCACGTATATATACACACACATATATATGTATATATATATATATATATATATATATATATATATATATATATATGTATATATTTATCTGTGTGTATGTATATATTATGTATGTGTATGCATATATGTGCATTTATATGTCTATTTCTTTGAATGTACCAGTGTATATGCGTATGTAAGTGTAATTCTTTGTATACATGAGCATGTACTTCTGTGTGTGTGTGTGTGATATATAGATATATTTTCAAGTCTTCTTGGAATGGGCAAACAAGTTATGTCTTATGAATGTGTTTATTGAATTCATCTTGCCTTTTTACCTGGTAATGTGCATATAAATAAGTGAATGTAAGTTATCTTTATTTTGGGGGCAGGTATCTCAAGTGATTTTAGTGATCTTGTGGCCACTATCATGAATATATATGTTTTTTCTTCTGCTAAAACTCTTATGTTGGATTGTTCTTGGAGTTTCTCTTTTGAGATGTTAAGATCTTAATTTTATCATTGGACGTTAAAAAATCAAGGAAATCTGTAAGCATTTGGGTTTCGATAAATGTGCTACACTCTCTAAAATCTCAAGACATTGGTAGTGATTTTGTCATTTACTGTGTGGTCCATAAATATGGCAGATAGGATTATATATAAAAACCGTGTTTATATCTTAAATTATTAATTCTCAGTAATTAAAAGCTGTTTTTGGTGGCAATTAACCTCAGTGTTGAGTCATATTCTGTTAATAGTATTTATTTCATGATTCATTGATAAATGGAATCAGTATTTTTATAGTTACCTCCCTTTAAGAGATGAACGCCCTCCCCCACCCATGCTATTTTGAGTGAGTTTTAAATTGGATTGGGAAATGCTTTATTCTCTCTGTTGAAGTATTTCAGTGCTATTGCTCTTACAAAAATCTTGCTACAATGTGCCATTGTTATGCTAACATGCATACTATAAGTAGACCATTAACATGTGTATATATTACTAAATTCTTTTGTTTGTGAATATGTTTGTGTTTATTTGATTATCCCAGCAAAAATGGCATATCATAGCTAGATGTTCTTCTGAGCAATATGCTTAAAAAGAATAAATTTATTTACAGTTCAATTTGCTACTGAACATTTTGGGTCCGCTGTGCATTGAATATCATTTTATAACCATCCAAATTATCATTATAACAGATAGTACTTATCCTAAACTAAATTGTTTGAAATAGAACTGTTTTGACATCTGAACTGCATACTTATGCCAAACTGAATTATCTGAAATAAAACTGTCTTTACATTTAACTCTGTGTATTGTCCTGTCAGCTGGGCCTGTAGAATACACTGACTGCACCTCTGCAGAAAGATAAGACCCTCCCCCAACGAGTGTCCAGGATAAACAATCTAATGGTGAGGTTTCAGTAATGCTGGAGCTTTGGGGAATGAGAAATACCCCTTCATTGCCATCGCTCCCAGTACCACTTGTATCCAGAGTGGTAGCACCTGATAGGGTCCTATCTATGGGTCATGTAGAACTAAATTATGTACTTATGTAAAACTGAATTGTTTGAAATAGAACTGTTTTTGACATTGAAACTGTACTTAGGCTAAACTGAACTGTTTGTAATAGAACTGTTTTGACATTTAATTGTGTGTGGGCAAAAACTATAGTGATACTAAACTGAATAGCTTGAAGTAGAAATGTTTTTGACAATTAAACTGTACTCATGCTAAACTGAATTTTTTGAAATAGAACTGATTATTTGTATAAAAATGGATTTGACGTTAAATAACCTACAAAGGCTGATATGCCATAAAACCCAACCAACCAACCAACCAGGAGTGGTAGTTATGAGGTGTTAATTAGAATCCTTCACTCTTTTCCAAATAGAAGCATCAATATCATCATGGACTGCCGTTACACTTGAGATTCTTTGCTGTTTAGGGTTGTCTAGTATAGAAGTTGAGAGAATTAGAATATTAATTGAACAAACAAAAATCTTTGAAGGACAAAAAACAAAACAAAACATGATAACTGAAAAGGCAAATCCAAGTTACTTTTTAATACTTAATTTCATGAAACGCTAATCCCTAATCAGATTTAAAATGTTTAATGAGAGAACAAGACAAACCTTTGTTAGCCTCGTTTAAATTGTCACAATAAGTTTGTCTATCGTCAATGACGAGGGACAGTTAAGTCACTTGACTATTAGTTAAACAAAACACCTGCCCTATCAGCTGCTGCTGCTGCTGTTGGTATTGCATGTAATAATTACAAAAGTACAGTCTTGTTTGCTATATATTTGTCAGTCTAAAAAAAAAATATGCTAAGACAGTTTGGTAATTATATTCTTATGATGGGTTGTTGATTTAAAAACAATACAAAAACAAAAAAACAAAAACAACAGTAGTGTAAGAATGAATTTAAACAAATTTTTATAACTCATGATAAATTTGTTGAAATATTGATTTAAAGATAATTTAAAAAAACTATAGTTTATAATTTTACTGATATATACTTTATAGAAAACCTAATAATATATAATACATAAATCATTTCTAAAATATTTTCTTATTTTTAATTTACTTGATTATGCATGTCTGTCTATGTTAGTATTTTATGCGATGTTTGTGTATATGAATTTTGATTATCTTATATTTTTTAGTTATTTGGTTACATACATTTGTGTGTATTTAATTTATTAGTATTTGTGTGTGTGTGTGTGTGTGTGTGTGTGTGTGTGTGTGCGCATGCAAATTTCAATTTATATATTTATTTTGATCTCCCTCCTCAAACAATGTGGCAACTGATGTTTTTTTTTCTTTGTTTTTCTTAAAATTCTTTTAGGAACTTTATTATACCTTTTCCTTTCTTTGAATTTCATGACGAATTGTTCTCAGATTAAGTCTTGAATTAAAAAAACAATAGATAAATAAAAAAATTATGTTCCACTTTCGATCTCGTTGACGTCAGCGTGTTTGAAATAAAACGTGTTTAAATTTCATCTGTTAACATAAATAATAAATCCTCGACGAATGCGGCATCCCCCCCCCTCGTTTTATATTCTGAAATTGTATTATTAAACTAATTTGACTTCAGTAGCCACTTTTTTTTTTTTCATGATGAAGAAGAAGAAATATAATTGAAAAGAAAACCAACATCAGCAGAAAGTGCGAGAAAGTGTTTTAAAGTCGCAGTGCGGACGACTATGTCATCATTTTGTGTGTAATTGATTTCACCGGTTCACCATGAGGAAATAATGAAACGATCTCATATTACAGTTTAACTTAGAGTATTAAAACTTTTCACATTAATATTTTAAGGGGGGGGCGAGGAGTTAAAATAGATTGAAAATGTTTTAAAGCAAATTTTTTAAACTTCAGAAAAAATTGTGATATGAATTTATCGTATATTGTACTGAAGACGAGCACTAAGCTGGCGTTATCAAAAAAAAAAAAAAAAAAAAGGAGTAAATAAATATCGTTTCTGTATTCGTCCTTAAGTTTGTTTTATTTCCTAAAAACTTCAGTAGCCTACCCGTAAAGAATGACAATTATTTCGTCTCATTTATGTTTCTTATTAAATATTTAAATCTTTAATAATTAACAAAAAACAAAACTGCTTTTACACGCAGACGTTTAAAAAAAAAAAAAATCCATACTCAGAAATTTGTAGTTTCGAGGAACTTAATTCACCTATATATATGTAAAGGAACAATTGTTACTTTTCCTGTTTTAAAATGGTCACTACAAAACAGCAGTCAACATTATTTTGATTTCTAGAATAATAGAATTTTCCAATTTTTAAATATCATTTTTTTAAAATATGTTTTAGGGTTTTGTTTTGCTACAGATAAAGTAGTCGATTTTTTTAAATGGGTAAAGTAACAGTTGTTTAAAATGTGATAAATCAAATAAACAGCTGTCTTGTTAAAATGTCATTAAAAACAAGAAAAAAAAGCAGTTTTCATGTTAAAACTTAAGGGGAGAAAAAAAAAAAAGAAAAAATTTCTCAGTTACTTGAAAAATAATCAAAGTGGTGATGTTTTATATTTAAAATGCTCTGATATTATTTGAAAAAATAATGAAATAAATTAAAGTGGAGGAACAATTTCTTAAAATCCTGACATCTTTTTAAAAGAAAAAGACTCATTACCACCGGGGGAAGTCGTGGTGCTATAGTGGTTAACGTGCTGGACTGCAACATGGTAGTTAGTGAGTTCAAACTCCAGTAATGCTATTATATTCACTTTTGGACTAATACCCATGGGAATGGTTTGAACCTTCTTATCCACCCCCTTTAGCTATGGATTAAATAGTACCAATACTGTCTTTCTATAAGGATGGCTTTGATATTAAATAACCCATGAAGGTTGGTATGCTATGAAACAAAGAAACCAAACCAAACCAAACCAAACCAAATCATTTTTACTATTAGATGGAACTAATCCATATAATTTCACATTCATTGAATGTTAAAAAAAATGTTGCTGCATTCGATCTGTCTGTTTCTTTTATGAAAATATGGCAATATCTCATTAACAATAAAATCAGTTTTCAGTTTAAAAAATAGTCACAAAATCAGTGATAGATTGTAAAGATAAACATAATGGCTGTTAATAAGAATGTAATAAAAGATAAAAGTGGAGATTTAGGGGTATCATTTTTAATGCTGAATTAGTGTTTACTGATATTGAATTACCTCCCCTATTCTTTTTTTTTTTTTTTGCCTTTTCTTTTTACCTAACCTCATATAAAAAGGAGATAACAAGTACAATCACTTTTCTACTATACAAAATGACCCAAAATAGTAAATTTTGAAAAGATACCATTTTCTTGACTCTCAATTCATTTCATTTAAAAATTCAAAGAGGTAAAACTCAAATATAAATCCTCTAGAGTACCAAACATTTTTTTAAATTTCCTTTTCAGGCGATTCCACATGGATTCACCATTTTGCGCATGGATCTCCTCATCAGCTGGATCAGCAAAATTTTGGGCATGTATTACAACAGAATGTTGATAAATTCCTCCACCTTGCATTTAATCACAATGTCATTATACACAAGTTTTACCCATATGTGTTCCTGCTTAGAATTCAGTTACAATCAGAAGAGTTGATGCTCTCCTACCTGTAATTGGTACCACAAAAACATCTACCACTTTTGCATTTCACCAAATAACAAATGTCCTTGGTAATTCAATATTAAGAAAACATTTTGAAACAAATTAGAAAAAAATTACCTTTTTTTATATGATGATTATTACTGGCTTGTTGGCCTAATGGGTAGAGTGTTTGCCAATGGTCTGGGAGATCTGGGTTCAATACCAGATCGTGTCATACCGAAGACTTTAAAAATGGTACTTGATACGTCCTTGTTTAACACTCAGCAATATAAGGCATGTATCAAGGGTAAAGTGGAGCAATTAAAGGAAAGGAGTAGCGCCCTCCCCTACACCTTGGTGTAGTAGCTATTGAAAAGGGAGCCTTCTGGTCGCTCTCGACTATGGCCACCAACTTTACTTTTATATGATGATAGATATAATTAAGTATTAGTAAAATTACATTGTAAGTCTCCACATTTGTTGAAACCTACATTTGAAAAGATAAGTGACTATTTCAGATAATTACAAGCATTAAAACTAAAAATTTTTTCTGCATTTTCAAATTAATTCCATCCCTTTTTTAAGCAGTTGAGGTGTGAGGAATATGCCATTTTTGTCTACCTGTTCAAGCATTTAAATTGCATCAGGGTGACAATTTTATATATATGCTTTAGCTAAACACTGACGAAAAAAAAAAAAATGTAAACAAAACCCAAAATGAATTGACATGAATTATTATATAATAAGATTATTTTGATAAATGTTTCAATTTGACTCTGTGTCTAAAAATTGACCTTCAAAATGTCTTAACTCCCCAGTGTCTTATAAATTATAATATACCTCTCATTTTTAATTATAATTTGCAAAACAAACTTTACACAATCCTACAGCACTAAGCGGGCTGGGCATCCTAGTGATTTTTTTATATTAACATTGAATTCATCATAAACAATCAACCAATAGGAAAATGCCTTTCATTGAGCTATCATAAAAAAACAAAATATCGCTCTACCTGCGTACCATTACCACAAAAATGTTGTTCTGCCTGCAAAAGGTTTAGAGCAGAAAAAAGGGATTTAAAGGAATATAATAGAAAAAAAATATCTGTTTCTTTGCTTCGTAGTGAATGTAGTGTTCTATTTTAATGAAAGAAATTAACCCTTTGAACTCACTTGATATCCTGCATTTGAGTTCAGGAAATTCCTAAAAAAAGACAAGCACAAAACACAAAGTTTTCTCAAGCATACAAACCTCTTTATTTAAAAGCTATCTCATCATTTCATTAACATAGATATGATCAAATTTGCTTTGAAACAGTTGAGCTAAAAAAACATCTTGTTTTTAAAAATCTACTAAAAACCAAGTAATTATTTGATCTTAATAAAATTTTCTATACTTATTTAATAGAGGATAATAAAATTTTTATTAAGATTTTATTGTTTCCAGTCCAGATTTCTTCAACAACATTTTTTTTTCTTGTGTTCATCCTTCCTTAGTTTGATGACCTGCTTTACAGGAAATTGATTATTATACATTTGAAAAATAAATAAATCCTTTTTTCAAAACAAATTAATACCTGGCTATATTTGGTGGCCTTCTGACATTAAAATTAAAACCAGTAGAATATTTTGCTCTTGGTAATTTTTAGTTTTATTGGCTAACTTAATATTTCTCCGGGAAGAAATTTGATTTTTTTTTTGTGTTACTATAAGAAATGACACCATAAAAAAGGGAATTTCTCATTACTCCATTGTTGAGACCAGATTGTTAAAAGATTGCAAAAAACTTATCATCTTAAAAATTAATATGATTTACAGCAAAGATTAAAATACAAAACCCAGACTAACCTTATTTCAGTATTTATTTACTTTTTGTATTGATTTAATTATTATCATTAATCTTGGTCCAAATTTTGTAAAATTAAAGTGGTATAAGTTTATTTAAATAATTATAATTTTGTAAGATAATTATTTTAAAAATTTCATGTGGTTGGGTGTGTATATATATATATATATATATATATATATATATATAATGTGTGTGTATGTATGTGTGTTAACATTCATATCATAATTCTACTTCTGTTATGTGGAGGGTGAAAAAATAATGTAACCAGATTCCATCCTGAAAGCCATGTAGCTTTATTCTGATCCTAAACAGCACACACAGATACTATACTCTGATCATCATTTAAATGTTTGTCATTTCTGACAGAAGCCAAACTAATGTCTGTGTGATATATATATATATATATAAAGCATAGCTTCTGCCTAAAATATGTTTACTGGAATTATTTGTGTATAAGACACACTATTTTTCAATATTTTTCAGGCTAACATTTAGAGGTGTGTATTATATAAACTAGATATTAACTTTTTTTTTTATGGCCACATGCATTACCATATTTGGAACAGCATAACTGAAAGTAAATTATATCTAAAGTCCAAACTAATGTGTAACAAACTGTTGTATGAAATAATGTTACAGAAAAATAGACATTGGAATTTGTATTTGTTTATAATTTGTTTCTTTTATTGTCAACTTATTTTTACTGAAAGTTTGTTACATTTTTGTGCAAACATGTCTTTGCTTTTGCCCTAAAATACTGTCTAATTTTTGTATTTCAAAACATTATATAAACTAAATAAATTTTTATTTTTAGTTGATACAAACTGGATACAAAGTTGAACCAATGTTAGATTTAGTTTAAATTTAACTGTTTGAAATTCCAAAAAGTCAATGCATCCACCAGAGATTTTTTCCCCAGAATTTCACAGCTGAAAGTTAGGAGCATGTATTATACATGAATGAGTATTATACACAATTAATTACAGTTGGTAAAAAGATTAAGTTACATTATATCTTATATATAAGTCGTTCTTTTTTTTTCCCAAATTAAGAATATTTGATCTTGATTGGCGTAAAATTCAATTCTGAGATTCATGTTCAAATTTTCACTTGAATCTACATCCATAAAGAATACAAATAAATTCTTAAGGTTAATTTGTGTTAAAGTTTCAATCCTATTTTGTATGTCCTAAACTGTTTCTAAAAGTCAAAGTTTTAAAATGTTATTTGGTTTGGAAAACTTCTGGTACATGTTTTGTAATTAGCTGAATTGAAACCCTCACCATAGCGGTTATAAAATAACTAGTAGATGATGACTAGTAGTTCCCAAATATTATTGTATGATACTAAACTAAGGAATATTTTTGTCTTACTTGTCAAAACAACTCTTTATACCTTTAAAATATGAATATACATAGATATAATTATGAGATTTCAAGGCCCGAAATACATGTTTACATATTTGGAAATATACCTTGAGAGATGGTTGCTATTGTGCTGTCACACACAGTTTGAAAACCAATGTTATACACAATGGTTGATTGAATTTAATGGCATATCAAGCTGTCTTGGATTATTTCATGTGTAGCGGCTAGGGAATTGCATTCACTTTTACATTTTGGTGTAAGTTTTTCTTAAGAGTTTTTTTTTCCTATCAAATATGTATAGATCTATTTGATCCATAGAAAGCACCCTAACAGGTACTACTACTATGGCTCAAAGTGGACTTGGGAGTAATGGCAATGAAAGATACTCTATATTCCCCAGAACTGGAGCCTCACTATCAGATGCAGTCTAGTGGCTAGGGACTCCTCTTTTAAAGTGAGAAGAGTCTTACTCCTCTTCAGGAGATACAGTCAGCATATTCTAAACCTTACCAAATTTGCATGTTATAGACAATGAGAGAATGGGATTATAAACTTTATTCAAAATAAAGATTATTTAACTAATATATTTTTATAGTATGACCTATAAGTAAGTACTCCATAAACACTTTTTTTTATAAAAAGGTTAATATTCTTTTAAACAAAAGGTACCAGTATTTCATTATTTCTTGTGTAATATCATACTGTTAACAGGTATTAGGTATTATCTAGCGCTGAACTCTACAGTATTTAAGCTATGTAACCAAAATTGAAGTTGCATAAATATATATAAGGAGTGTACTTATTTTTGGACTTTTGGATTGTTAGGAATCTACTTATTTATGGGTGACACTATACTAGTAACATTGGCGTCCGGCCAGTATCAGACCATAAGATATTTTTCTCAATCTCTCTCTTAGCACCATATTTGTTGATATTACTTTTTACACTTGTAGTATTTGTAGTGTTGCATTGTCAGCCGATATCAATTTTGACAAGTACTTTTTTTTTTTTATTGCAATTGACTCAGACTGCCAATCTACAGCAATGAGGAGACAGTATAAATAAAAAAAAATATATATGATAAGCTTTCAGATTAAAACATTAAGATGAAAGCAAATTTTAGAAATAATGCTTGATAATGTTTCTTTTTCATTAGTGATGATGGGATTCAAAATTTGACCAATTTTATAACAGTAATTATGATTTATTTGGGCCTCCATACATTTGATTAAAAAAAATGTTCTTCCTTTAATTTAAATGAAACCCACTTGTCAAGCTTATTTTCTTTGAAATTATTTAAAATGTTTGTAATTGATTGATTGAAGTTTAAAATCATTTATCAATTGGTTTTTCTAGTTGTTTGTGGGTTTGTAATGGTTGTATTAGTCAGTGATATCAGTATTAGTAAGCAACTCAAGAAGGCAAGAGAATTAATCAACAGAAATCCTTTCATGAGTAAATAGAAGAAAGAAAGTATAAGAAAAAGAAAACAAAGAGAATAAGTTTGAAGGAAAGAGAAAGTAAAAAAGAAAGAATGAACATAAAGTATTGAAGAGGGAATTACAAAAGTATAGAAAGTTTGAGAGAGAGAGAGAGAGAGAGAGAGAGAGAGAGAGAGAGAGAGAGAGAGATTAAGTTGTGTAAAAGTAACCAAGTAAAGTTGGTGACCCCCTAGTCGAGGATGACCCGAAGGCTCCCTTTTCAATTGCTACTACATCGAGGTGAAGGGGAGGGCACTACTCCATTCTCTGGATTGCTCCACTTTATCCTTGATTCTTACCTTATAATGCTGAGTGTTAAGCAAGGAGGCATCATGTACCATTTTTTGAGTCTTTGGTATGACTTGACCTGGGATTGAAACCTGATGTCCCAGGCCTTTGGCAAACACTCTAACTTCTAGGAGTGTAGTCTACCTTAATCTATACCCATGGAGAAAAATTCATAGCTACATTTGAATTTCTAAAATGCCTCAAGTTGACATAACAGAGAAAACCAGATTATATAGTTTATCTATCTATCTATCTATCAGTAAAGTTGGCAACCTTTGTTGAGGGTGACCTGAAGGCTTTCTTTTCAATCAAGGTGTAGGGGAGAGTGCTACTCCATTCTCTGGATTGCTCCACTTTACCCTTGATTCTTACTTTATAATGCTAAGTGTTAAGCAAGGAGACATCAAGTACCATTTTTTGAGTCTTTGTTGTGACTTGACCTGGGATTGAAACCCCAGTCTCCTGGGCCATTGGCGATACTCTACTCATTAGGCCAATGGCTTGGTCATATATAAAATTATTGTTTTTTATTATGAAATATATGGTAGTCTATATTTTAAAGTAAAATAGACCTTATATGTTAATTTTATATATAAACTCAAGACAATTTGACAAACTATTTCTGTGTTAACTCCTCTCTTCAGAGTAAAATAATCATTTTATATATATATATATATATATATACATATATATATTGTGTGTGTGACATTGTATTTTATATATCGGTAAACTTGTTTATATAATTGATATCATGGGTAGGATTTACTAATGAAATGCATCAAAATTTTCATTCACTGTAATAATTACATTTGACACAGAAATTATTAAAAACATATATAGAACTAAACAGATACTAAAATTACCATCTCACTCTTGGTATTTGAACAATTATAGCTGATATAATTTAAGTTACATAAGAAATTAATGTTGAATACATTTTGATCTTAACTATTTATACAAAGTATCTTATTGTATTAATTTCTATTTTAGTAACCCAATATAACAAGAGTAAAATTTATTCTAACAATTATATTAAAACTTTTATTCATTCTAATGATTACGCCTGTATTAAGCAAACTCTCGTAGCAGTGGTAAAAGAAATAGGAAATAATAATCATGGTAGTATTTAAATATTAACTCCATTTGAAATTGTTTTATGCAGGCAAATTTTTTTACTGTTCTTATCACTGCCCACTGTCTTTACCACTACTTCAATGTATATCTTAACTTAACTTTTATAACTTTTTGCAATAACTGGCCAAATATTCCAGGAAGTGGGAGCAGCATTTTATGATTAAACATAAAATTTCACAGTTTTTTTTAATCTAAAATTTATTTGAACAAGATACATCACTTAGTTTGTATCTTGTGTATTAAAAATGAAAGAAAAAAGGGATTGTCATTGGTCAGGAATTGTTAGAAGCTTTTCATACCAATAATATAGTTAAACATAAGAATAATGTAATGATATTTGAGGAATAAAATTCGTTTTTTTTTTTTTTCATTAAGTGATATCAGCTTTTAGTTGTTTTTTTTTCAAAACAGAATAGAGTACTTTGCCCTTTGTACTTAAAATCCATGACTAATGATGTTCTTAATATATCCATTTTCTATTTACAAATTATCAAGTTACCCACAGTTTTCTGTGCCCCCCCGCCTCTCCCTCAAAATCATCCTAGGACCACAAACAGTAGGGTTGTCTGAGATGGAGAGTTATGTTATTTCGTAAGCCAGAAGAATACGGTACTCAGTGAGACTCTAACTCACTAATAATGGTCTGCCATTACACCATGTGAGTCACTTGTAAGATGGGGAGTTATATGATTTAGATGATGGTCCTCATCTTGATTGTTTTACTCCCAGTGTTTCAGCGACTGTAACTCTCCAACCTTTTTCAAATGACAAAAGACGCCCGAAGAAGGATAGAGCAAAAAAAGAAATTGTTTTTATAATAACGAAGATGAGAACAATGATCAGAGTGTTGTGTGTAAATAAATCAAATGTAAAGGCTCTTTGTACATTCTGCATTGAAAATGAGAGGGGAAAAAAAGGGATTGTCAGTGGTCAGGAATTAATAGAATAGGCTTATTAATCTATGATATAATTAAACACAAGAATAACTTTATTATCTAGATATAAGAATTTGAGCAAGACAATGCCTTTTTTCTTATGATATAAGTGCTTCATTTTTTTTTTTTTTTTTTTTTCATTTGGTATCCGATACAAAATCAATATCATAAACTGATTATGATAATTGGTATTCATTGTCGGTCCAATTTTTTATGTTGCAAAAGAAAAAAAAATGCAGATAATTAATGATATTCAAATTCTGATGAATTTCTATTTAAAAAGAAATATCAGAGAATTACAATTGACTCTCTCAACCAAAATAATGACTCACAGTTTTATATAAAGTTTTTATTTTTATTTTTCTAAAACAAATATTGAATAGTAGTCTCAAAAGTTCTGGTTTAGATAAGATAGCTTTTCTGATATCAAATATACCCAGCCGTGCATTGTTTAACCGTTCATTTAGTATGTACGAGGCGAGGAGTCAATAAGTCTATAGTCTGAGACAGTTAACCTATTAGTCACCATTACCTCACTAAGGGGTGTTTACAAAAATTCTTATATTTATATTCTAGATTATACCAAAACTTTTTACATATAATAGACATACAAATCTTAAATTGTGTGTTCATTATTTTTGCAAGGTCCAATGTTTAAGAAAAGTTAAACATTTTCCACTTGAATAATTCTGACATTTATTGGATTAATAGTTTGATTTTGATCTGAAAATTTCACTGTATCTTTGACCTATGTGTTTATTATTCGCTATTTAATTAAGTGCATTGACAAAATTATTTTGAAAAATATTTGTTCTGTAAAATAACTGCTATATTATATTTTAACTTAACTATATACTTCTCTTTGTGTGTGTGTGTGTGTGTGTGTGTGTAATATAGTATTAGAGGTGTGTAAAAGTTTCCAGCACACTTTTTTGCAATCTAGAGGCTTGAATACATGGTCGAAGACTTAATTTTCTGAGGGTGTAATAAGTTGTAAATGTTGATCCACAATTTTTATTGTATAATGTTTCTGAATAATCAAGTGTTTGATCAAGTGCATTAACAAAGGATATATTGCTAAAAAATGAATATTAATTGTATGAAATAAATACTTTTTCTTCATTTAACTACTGGCTTATTAGTGTATCTATGTGCACTGTTGAGTTAGTTTGTAAATACTTATTAAAATGAAAAGGACTTAAAACTTTTAGGTGATATTTTCAAGATAAGAAATTAGTTTTATAGCAGTTATTAAACACTGAATAGACTTTGTGATGCGTTTGTGATTTCCAAATTTATATAAGAGACAATGAAACTTACCACAATAGTTTCGATGACTAAATTCTAATTTTGAACCATATATTAACCTGATATGATCTGAACATGCAATTTAATTTTACTGTCTTCTAATTATGAACTTTAAGCTTATCTGTAAAACACAATATGACATATATATTGGTTATACAATCTTGGTTTGTTACAGAGTAATGAGAAATTCTGTTATTATTATAACTTTAGGCTTTATTCTGCAGTGAACATGACTTGTGTTGATATAACAATGGAATTTCTCAGATTATTATTGCAAAAAGCTTCATTCTTGGTTTGAAAATCAACAGAATTTGAATACAACAAATAGAAAAACTAGACAAATGTTATTTCAATATTTATTTGGTTTTTGTTTTGGTGGTGGTGGTGGTGGTGGTGGTTGTTGTATTCTTCTTCTTCTTCTGTCTAAATTTTGTCAATCTGAAGCTATGCAAGTTTAAAACAATTGTAATTTGATGAACTTATTTTTTAATTTTATATATCTTTTTATTTGAATAATTTTTGAAAAGTTTTTTAAATTTAACCCACAAAAGTTGTTTCCATTGCTGCAGTGGTCCATAATGATATTGATGCTTCTATTTTGGAAAAGTGAAGGATTCTAATTAGTATTTCATATTTATCTCCATTATATCAAGAAATTTGATGTTGATAAAAAAAAAATTATGTTCAGTGCAAATGCTCTAATCATATAGATGATGATGATGCCTATATATATATGTATACTGTAAATTTTCCATTTAGCTGCAGTGAAAATATATTTGTCATCAATGCTGCAGTGGTCACTTTCACTGTTGTATCAATCTCCTCCCCCTATCCACTGCTACTGCTCACCTATTGGTCATTTTACTGGTCTGGTTTTGTTACGTAGCTGATGCATCTATCTATTTCTGCTAGCCACAGTCATCCTCGTTGGTTATTGATTGTTTCAGTAGTTAACCATATTTAGGGATGAATGGCAAGAGGGAGTCAAAGGAATCCATGATGTCGGTATGCCCTGATGATGATGATTGTCTGCTTTGAACCCAAATGAAAGTTGGTCAGACAAAAGATAAAATTAATTTTTATTAGGCTGAAGAACAGAAAGACTTAGTAAAAATCAATCCGAAGTTCACAGGTACTGTTGAAAAATTAGAGAGACTTTTTACTTATTACGTTGATCTCACTAGCTGTTGAAAGTTGTTTGAGTCCTTATTTGTTGCTCAATAAATCTTGTTTAGTATTGAACTAGGCTAAATTTACAGTTTTATTTGGTCATTATACCAGACATTGGCATAATGGTTAGAGTGTTCGCCAATGGCCCGGGAGATCTGGGTTCAATCCCAGGTCGAGTCATACCAAAGACTCAAAAAATAGTACTTGATGCTATCTTGCTTAACACTCAGCATTATAAGGTACGCATCAAGGGTAAAGTGGAGCAATTCAGGGAAAGGAGTAGCACCCTCCCCTACACCTCGGTGTAGTAGCTCATCGAAAAGGAAGCCTTCGGGTCACCCTCGACTAAAGGGAGACAACTTTACTTACTTATTTGGTCATTATCATTAAACATTAGTATTGTTTATTTTATCTAACTCTAAAATAATCTTGTTAGTGGGGTTTAGAATATGCTGACTGTATCTTGTGTAGGTGGGTAAGACCCTCCCCCTGCTTAAAAAAGGGGGTGACCTTGTTATGGGACTAAACTGCATCTGATGGTGACGCTTCAGTTTTGGAGCTCTGCAGAATGTGGAATACCTCTATTTTGCCATTACTGCCAGGTCCACTCTGACCTGGATTGGTAACACTTGTTAGAGTTGCACATATAGGTTAAATAGATCTGCTTAGAAATTATTTGTATTCAATAGGGCTGTGTGCAAAAAAAAAAAATCTTTTAAGTGACAACATCACAAAAAAATGTAAATATGAATGTACAATTAAAACAATTCTAAAACCTCTAAACATGAGATAACCCGAGACATGTTGATGTGCCATTCGACTCAATCAATCATTCATTTTCAATCAATAACTTTTAGAATTTTTTCTGAGAATAAACTCTACATAAAAAAGCAACTAAAATGATAAAATGCTTAGGCAGTGAAAATCTGAAAACAAAAATGAAATGACAAATATATTTCAGAGACGTACTTAATTTTTACCTACCGACTTTCAATGCTGTAAAGTTTAGTTATAAATAAGGGGTCCATTTTGAGGTGCCTCTGGTGATGTAATGATTTGCAAGCTTGACTAGCAAACCTTTACAAGTGAGTATGATTCTCATTGTGTGCCTCATTCATACATCATCTTAGCAAAATGCTTAGTAAATTACAAATAAGGGGTCCATTTTGATTGTACTAATAGAAATATCAAAATCTTAATATCTTGAAGAAAATGAACTTTTTATAAAAAATATTATTAGGTGTGTATCATTTATGGACAATTCTAAATGTATTTACCCAACCCCTCTACCAGAAGCACGATGTGATGCAAAATCAATTTTTAAACTGTGTAAAGCTAGTTTGAATTCAGAGTTTTTCATCTCCTTACCCAATTGGTTAACCAATGTAAAAGAACATAGTCTGACCTACTATATTTCCATTGCTGAGGAAGAAAAGATGGATTCTTTTTCCCAAGGGCATTAGCATAAAGTGAAATGCAAACAGCTTCATCCAGGATTTGAACTTTGGTTGCCAGTTCCATTTCATACAACAATAATCATTACACCAAGTATATCACAATCATGGGCAGTGTATCTTTTTCTGTATGTTTCTTTGTTTGTCTCTCTGTAATTTTAATGCAGGAAACAGATATATATATATATAAAATTAAGTAAAACTCTAATATGATTAGAACATCTGATTTAGTGGGTTCTATGTTAGCATTCCGTTATTTGTTAAAGAGAGTGAAATTAAACTTGATTTTTTTTTCATCAAAGATCCTACACACTTGCTGCAAACAGTACTTTTATTTTATTTATTATTTTTTTTTTTTGGCTCTAAATATTTCTGAGGGAGAATTTGATGAGGAAACAACAAATTTTGCATTTTTTTAAAACTTCAAATTTGAGTTTTTATATTCAATCTGTATTTTCAAAATAAAAAGATTATCAATGGGTAGGAAATAATAATTCAAGCATTTCTTATAGAAAAGTGTTATATCAATTATATTTTTGAGAAGTCATTATCATTCCAGGAGTTTTGAAGTCATTTCAGCCAATCAATTCTACAACTTTCTTTAGATATATAACTCATAATAAAAGAAAGTTTCTTCGTTTAATGGCATATCAACCTTCATGGGTTGTTTAACGTCAAAGCCATCTTTGTAGAAAGGTAGTAGTGGTACTATTTAATCCATGGCTGAGAGAGATAAGGTGGTTTATTCATTTCGCTAAGGGTATTAGTGCAAAAGTGAATGTAATAGTTCATCTAAAGTTCGAATTTACATACTATGATATTGAAGTGTAACACGTTAGCCACTTCACCACGTGGACTCTCTGCCCCTTGATAATGAAAGAGAGACTGGCCTTATTCATGATAGAGAGACTTGCCTTATTCATGATTGAGAGACTTGTCTGATAATGAAAGAGAAACTTGCCTTATTAATGATAGAGACACTTGCCTGATAATGAAAGAGAGACTTGCCTTATTCATGATAGAGAGACTTGTCTGATAATGAAAGAGAAACTTGCCTTATTAATGATAGAGACACTTGCCTGATAATGAAAGAGAGACTTGCCTTATTCATGATAGAGAGACTTGTCTGATAATGAAAGAGAAACTTGCCTTATTCATGATAGAGAGACTTGCCTGATAATGAAAGAGAGACTTGCCTTATTCATGATAGAGAGACTTGCCTGATAATGAAAGAGAGACTTGCCTTATTCATGATAGAGAGACTTGTCTGATAATGAAAGAGAAACTTGCCTTATTAATGATAGAGAGACTTGCCTGATAATGAAAGAGAAACTTGCCTTATTCATGATAGAGAGACTTGCCTGATAATGAAAGAGAGACTTGTGTGACGGCAAATCGACTAAAATCCCAAAACGGGACTTTATTTTCGCACGTGTGAAGATGGGGCAGGTTGGCACTTGATCCCCTACAGAATAGGTTCAGTTCAGAGTTCTTCTCTCAGGCAGATGAGAACTGGCATATTACGTGAGGGAATAATTTAGGACCAGACTGACCGCCGCTGGCGAAGGGGTTCCAAATTTCACACTATCACACACCCACCAGGCCGCTAAACTTCTTTCCCTTAGATAACAGAAGAATACGGGCCTATAGGTCTTAGTTGTAATAATATTAATATTGTAAAGTAAAAAGTAAAGTTAGCGACCATAGTCGAGGGTGACCCGAAGGCTCCCTTTTCGATAGCTACTACACCAAGGTGTAGGGGAGGGCGCTACTCCATTCCCTGGATTGCTCCACTTTACCCTTGAACCGTACCTTATAATGCTGAGTGTTAAGCAAGGTGGTATCAAGTTCCATTTTTAAAGTCTTTGGTATGACTCAACCTGGGATTGAACCCAGGTCTCCCGGGCCATTGGCGAACACTCTAACCGCTGGGCAGTAGTCGGTAACTCTGGTTTCCCGTGTGATACTTTAGGAATTAATAGGACAATTCTAAGCAAGATAACATAAGGCGAATAGAAGCTGGAAAGAAAGCATGAAATAACAACATAGACCACATGGTAAAATGAAAATACATAAAATCCTTTACTACTTATATATACACGTTCAGAGTGTCAAAAACATATAATTGGACAGTCCACGAATATAAACGTCTTTTCTGACTTTTGTCCTTCTTCAAATTGAGAGAGAGAGAGAGTGGTAAACGAAATTTGGGTGTAACGGAAAAATGTCCCCAAAGTTACTTATCTTATTTTCGACGGGGTTCCACTGGAGAATTTTCTTCTTTCACAGGCTACTAGACTTTGTACTGTTTTTAATACTGGCTTGAAGGATTTGGAGTCCTTCGTGTCTCAGCTAATCTTTTTGTCTTCAGCCCGGAGTAAAATGGCTATGGTCCGTCTGCCACGAGCCTTGCTCAAAAACTGACTTTTTTGTCCTTTACTTCCGCTGAGGGGAAGGGAACCCCACTTCCGTTTGGGGTCCCCGCCAATCATTTGGCTTCTCTCTCTTTCCCCTTCCGATGTCCGGTGACCTGAGGTCACTAAGTGCGAACATCTGTCTATCTCCTCTGTGACCCACATTCTCTCTTAACGGTCACTTTTTGACTGCTAGATAGTGCTAATAGCAACACGGGAGGATAATATCATTCTTACCTCTTCGTCTCCGTGAGCTATCACGTGACACTTGCCTTATTCATGATAGAGAGACTTGCCTGATAATGAAAGAGAGACTTACCTCATTAATGATAGAGAGACTTGCCTGATAATGAAAGAGAAACTTGCCTTATTAATGATAGAGAGACTTGCCTGATAATGAAAGAGAGACTTGCCTTATTCCTGATAGAGAGAATGCAGAATTTACTCGTTACACCATTTTTAAGAGATTCTATAATTAAATAGTTTGATAAAAACAGTATTTCAAATTGGTTGATAAATTTCTGTAATTTTACTGCCCCAATATTATAGTTTTATGTAGGTTTGGTTTATTTGTTTAATGGCATATCAACTCCTTATGGTTTATCTAATGCCAAAATTTGGTTCATTTGTAAAATGTTTGATTATGATTATAACTATATTTTCAATGCTCTTTTACACTTTTTTTTTTATTTGTCTTTACTCTTTTATTTGCACAGTTATATAATATCAAATGTTCCTGATACAAGTAATTTGCACACACTTATATGAGTTCAATTATTCCCATCTTATACTAATAATTTATATTCATATTTTTCAATTAACTATTTCTATTTAACAATAAAAATTATTTGTTTACACACAGTTGTTGTAAGCATTATTACAGATCCTATCACCCTAGATTAGAGTGGACCTGGGAGCAATGGCAATGATGGCTTCTCAATACACCCTAGAAATCCAGAACTTGAGTCTCACTATCAGAGGCAGTTTAGTGTCATACTCAGAACAATCCCTTTTGAAGGGGACTAGGAGAGTCTTAATCCTCAGCAGGGTTGTAGTTGATATATTTTAATTCTTGCTGACGGGGCATTACTTTGATATTGAGAATGTATCTCTGTTTATACTGATTTTGAGGCTGCAGAGTGTATTTTTCACATTATACAGATTTTATATTTAGTTAACATAATTTTGATTCAGTATTTATGTAGAAATTTTTTATCCCTATTTACTGCAAAAATTTTATAAAATACACCCATGTGCTGTATTTTATAAAATGCTTAGGTGAATCAAAAGTTTTTTATCTTTTGGTTATGTGAGTCACAATTTAGCAGCTCCTGATGTTTTTGCAGAGGTTGTTTGGGTGAACTACCCTGGGGTGTGAGATGCCGAGCTTGCCTGATACTCTCCAAGTGCTACTTGTTGGATTTGCCCCAATGGCTTGGAACATGACCTTGGAATCCACAGCTTTAGACCTACTTGACCTTATGTTATCATCAAGGTTCTTGGAAACTGAGTGAAATTTTTTGAAATATCTGGTTACTGTGATTAATTGTGCCACCTTCATCTTTTCACAGCAAATGTTTTTGGTTGTTTCCACATTATTATGGGACAGTTGAACTCATAAAGCCTTAATTCCTGGATTAGATTATGTTTTATCTTTGTCTGTGTGGCTTTCAGATCACATATGGTGTGAAGTAATGTACTGTGTGTCTGTGCACTAGTTATCATATTTACCAACCCCTTCGCTTGGGCAGGATATGACACAAGGTCAATTTTTTAAGCAAAGTTTTATGGGTTTGAATTCAGAGTTTTCCTTCTCCTAGACTAGTTACCTCAGCAAGGCTGAAGAACCCAGTTTGCCCTACTATTTACCCATAGCTAGAGGGATAATAATTGGATTCATACCTTTCCCAAGAGTATTAGTGCTATGTGAAATGCAATCAGTCTTGTTCAGGATTTGAACTTGTGTTGCTGTGTCCATTTCCTACAACGATAACCATTACACCACGGGCACCAATTATCATGATACTACCAACCACAACTAGTATTTTACATGTCTTGGATGGACTGCTTCGGTCAGATATGCCCAATAAACTAGCATGCACCAAAATATTGCAAAACTTTTGACTCACCCAAGTAACATATCTTCAAGATATTAATAAACAAATGAACAGATATAAAAAAGTGATAAGACTTTTAAAGTAAATTTGAACAAAGACTTTTTCTTTTTTTAATAGAAATTGGGAAAATTATATTGTAGGTATTGAGACAGGTATATAAATCAGATCAACAGGTGGGGAATTTTACAGCATCATCATTCATGGTTTGAGTTGCTCAGAATATGTGCTGAGTTGATTGGTATATTGGCTACAAATTTTTTTTGTTTGCCATCAATTTCTGCAGAAAAAACCCTACTCTTATACACCTACAGAAGGCTAAAGAGTGACTCCACCTAAATATACTAACAACAAAAGTAACATAAAATATGAATTCAATTGTCCAAACAGCTCTTACAGGGTTGATACTTAGGTTGTTTCAAAAGGGATGGAATTGTCTTTAAAACTATGTTAACTTCTTTGTAGCACTAGAAACAATAGTTTTAGGCAACCCAGTCTAACTTGATAGTTTTCTCAGAGATTTTCTGGGTGAAGGAATTAAACACTTGGACACATAATAGAGGATTTTATCATTAACAAAGATGGCCATCACTTTTAATTACGGTCACTATCAGTATCAACCAAATACTACAATGTTGTCAACTTGTTGGGAAGTGTAGACTGGAAAAATTATATATTAAATTTGTCTCTCACATTTTTATAAGAATTATACATAAAATAGTTTCATCCTTGAAAAATGGCATTGATCTTTACAATAGAAAGTGATAGAGGCTTGAATAAGGCTAGTCATGACTTAATTTGTTTTAACTGTTTAATAGTTATTGTATTTAAAAGAATATTTCAAGTACAGTTTGGCTACAAGTCTAATTTTATTGAATGAAATTCATATTGATTCTACTCTCTTTTACATAGTACTTATTATTCTTATTCCTTCATAAAACACTCTGTGTATATATATATATATATATATATATATATATATATATATATATATATATATATATATATATATATTCTTTAAGAAAAAACAAAACTGGTCACTATAAGATTATAAATTTATTTCCATCCTGTTATGTGTTTTCGATATAAATCAAAAACACCAAAAAAAATTAACAGGACTTCTTCAGATCTTTTGGATGAAATAAATCAGAATAGACACAGAAAAGAAGGGTGGGAGGGGATAGAAGAGGGGTGAAGAGTTTTCTCATCATTTAGCCCCCACTTTCGTTTTTTTTACTTTATTGCTGGTTGGAATTATTGTAAATTAATTCTTTTATTTTTATTTTTTAAATTCTAAATACTTTTTGACTTAAAACTCCAGATTTAATTCTAAATAGATGAAATAACTTTATTTAATAACTTTACATAAGGATACCGTAATACTTATATTAAATCAAATTTAAAATTAAAATTAAAATTTTTTTAATCTGAATCTTATTTTCGTGCCTATTAATTCAGTTACCCCATTCATTAAAGATTACATATCCAAGATATGGTTCTTCTCATTTTTTTAATCTTATTTTATTTTTATTCATTTCACCTTAAATCTCAATTTAATCCTATATTTTCTTATTTAAGCATTATCCATGATAATTTGTCTATAGTTTAAATTTATTCCGATGTCTACATCTATCTATTAATTCACATCTCTTATTTAACGATTTTTCAGGGTCTGGGTATATCACGAAGAAGTCCTGTTAATTTTTTTGGTGTTTTTTGATTTTATCAAAAACACATAAAGGGATGGAAATAAATTTATAATCCTAATGTGACCATATATATACAGTGTTTTATGAAGGAATAAGAATAATAAGTACAGAATGGAAAATAAACACAGGATGGAAATAAATTTATAATCTTAATGTGACCGGTTTTGTTATTTCTTAAAGAAATTATTGGTCTGTAATGTCAGTTACATTGAGCTCTTTACTAGGAAAATTTAAATGTTCACTGTTGAATGGCTTTTTTGTCCTGATGGAATTACTCCCAACTCCAGTGTAACTGGACCGAATAACACACACACACACACACACACATATATATATATATATATATATATATATATATATATATACATAATGGTCATTCAAAAACTTCTTACCCAGATTTTAAATTAATCACACACCTCTCAACCTTGTATTTGTCTTACCTGTACAGAAATTAAGACTGAATTCTGAATTAGTTTTTCTATTCTTATTATAAATGGTAGTGTGTTGTCACAACAAAAATGTTCACCTATGGCTAGTCCTTCTGAGTGAGGCTTAGAACTTTCTGAATGACCCTTGTACACATATATATATACGAAATTTTGCTAAATAATATTTAAAATTCTCTGATGGGTTATCATGATTCCAATTAATAAAAAGATATTAATCTAAAAAGTTTGTATGATTATGAAATTTTAGTCTTTTAATAATTACTTTTCACTGATTTACTTAAACTAGCGTCTTTGTCTTGGTTATTATTGTAGTCACAATATTTTAAGAGCAGAATCCTCTGTTCTTCTTCAAGTATCTGTTATAGTTTGGGACATTCTAAAGATTTTCAAACAAATCCTTTGTTCAATTGTTGGCATTAGATTGTTTAATGCACTGACTGTGTTGACTGAAATTGTAAAAGAGAACCAGTTTCAGGAATTTAATGCAGCATATAGGATACTTCTGGTTATGAGCATATAGGATACTTCTGGTTATGAGCATATAGGATACTTCTGGTTATGAGCACCAGCCTAAACTGGAGTCAATTGGATTTGGATTTAATAAAAGGGATTGATTTAAAATTCCAAGGTTACTGACTACAATAGACACCTGAAGAAGGACAGAGGGTACAATAGTTGAAACATGACTATTCTTACTACCAAGATGAGTATATTGGTTCAAATACATAAGTAAATGATAATGACAATTCCTCTACTCAAAAATTTGAGCAAAACTTTGAATAATTGTCAAAAATTTTATTGTTTTTGAATATTAGATATTACTCTTGATATGTGACTTGGGAAAAAAATTTTTCTTACAGTTTTCATTTTGATTGTTTTTTTGCAGGCTCCTTGTTTTGCCCAAAGCAAGCCGCAGAGATGCAAGATAATCAACATTTAGCAGGAGAATTATCAGATGAAGGAACCAGTGGGCCAAGCAATGTAGAAGCAGAACACTTTGATGGCAGTACTGTAAATACTTCAGTCTCAAATGGTGGTGCGAGGCCCAAGGTTTTTTCCTCTTATATGAGAATGACCAAATCAAAATCTGCACGTCTTGGTCCTAGCAACCAAGGCAATGAATCCAGTGAGCAGAACCCCAACGAAGAGACTGCCCCTGAATCCAACTGCTCTTATTTAACAACGTCAGCCAGCTTTCTCTCATCTCCCCATCCTTTCTCACGTGATGCAAATACTCTTAGTAACCCAAATTTAGTTCGAACCGCTGAATGTTCATGTGAGGAAGAACCAATGGAACGGTGGAAAAATGCTGGGATAGCTCTCCGTAAGGCACTATCGTCAACATCTTCCTGTTCAATTAACACACCCATTTCCAATTGTATGAGTAGATCATTCCGAATGTCCAATCAGAGCACTTCTAACAGCCGGAGTGGGAGAAAGGGCAGTCGGCACCACATTACCAGAAAAAATATTTTGGATACTAATTCTTTGGCAATAAGTGATGCATCTGTAATTTTGAGCAATATTCCGGTCACTTCATCTCCTCTTCTATGCAAAACACATGGATCATCTATATCCGAATCTCCATTGACTGGGGACTTGGATATTGCTTCTACTAGCCAGTTGGAATTGCGTGGAGATTTTGAAGTGGCCACACTGCCTCTTTCATCATCATTCAACAGGCTAAAACGGGTCGACAGTTTCTCAAAATCAGAAAATGAAATTGATATCTCTGAAAAACCTGTCCTGGAACGTAGTCCAGGAATGTTCAACCTATGTTCAGATGATCATGATCTTCGGACGTTTGATTCTAAGAATCCAAGTCAAAGCCCACATAGCTCACAGACAGACCTTAACTTTAGTCAGCACCATCGGGGTCTGGTGATGAATTCCAATCGAACCTTAGAGAATGCAGTTTCGCAAATTCCTAACTGCACTTATGTGGACAACCCTGACAGCAGTCAATCACAAAATTACAAAATGTTGGAATGTCGACTTAATACTCTCATTAGCAGTGACGACAAAAGTTTTATAGAATACTCTAGCAGTGAATCGGATATCACTGATTGTAGCTCATTGTATGAAGATGATGATACTAGTCTGACCGATGTGAAAGCAGTACCTCCTGGAGCTAACCAAGAAGAGCGGGACTCAAAAAAGCAAAAGCGGAAGTCACAGACTTCAAAGAAATATCGTAATGGAGAGACAGCATGTTCTTCAGATTCTATACAAGAAGGCGCAAAAAATTGTCAAAGACAGAAGAAAAAAATGAAAGGTGAGTTAGAAGGTAAGGTTAACCATTTAAAAATGTTTTTAAGATTCAAATTTAATTTTGAATAAAATATCTTTGTAATTAAAAAAAAGAATTAAACTAAAGAAAACTTGATGACCAAAGTGTGCCAACATCATGGATTCCTTTGACTCTTATCTTGTCATCTGTTTCTATTGACCCTCATTCTTGGTATGTCGTCTAGTCGGCACCCAGTGTCAGCTCAAAGCTAATAAATATAAGTTTTTGCTGCTTTGTCAAAACTGGTAGGAGTTCATAGGAGAACATAGTTTGAATTCATTCTTACTTCTCCAGCAGTGGCCAGCATGTCTTGCATGGTTTGTGAGACGGTAGGTAAGTATCTGTACAGCTGCTGTTTTGTTGGGTGCTGCTTCAAGAGAGAGATCAGATTTTCATATGGCTGTTAACCTATCAATGACAGTCCATGGTTTTCCTATGCATATCTTGATATTGCTTTCAGTAGATGAGATATTGCTACCAATGTAAATAAACATAATTTCTGGGGCTTACCATTTAATGAGGAGATGGTACTATTTTCATTAAAACACATGAACTCTGTTTTATCTGAGTTCATGTAGCGACCAATGCCTCTTGCTGTCTGTTCTTGGCAATGTAGCAGAGTTTTGGCTTGAGCAGGTGTATTTTCAAATTAAACTTATTTAAACTTAATATTAATTAAATGTAATCAAAGAAAAGTAAGACTAATCTCACTATTAAAAAATCATTTTAAAAAAAAACAACTTTTTCTTAAAATTCTTTTGGAGTTGCATAAACTTTATTTTACTTATAAGGATTCATATTATGATCATAAAGTTGTTTTTTGTTAAAATTTTTGTATACAACTGGTTCACACTTAACAATCAAATTTTGTTTTGATGACCAATTTGCTAGGTGAATTGGTTGATAAGCAAGAACTTTTTAATATGAAGCATATTAAGAATCCAAACATATTTGAATATTATTTACATTGTTTAAGCTTTTATCATAGCAACATTTATCATTTTCATTCTTAAGTTTTTTAAAATTTTTGCTGGAAAGAAAAAAACTTAAATTTTTAAAAACCAAAATAAATTGCCTCTATTATAATGTAAAATTGGACAATTGCCAGTGTAGGCTGTTTTGAATACAATTGCTTCAGGATTCTCATCATTATGGCCTTGTGCCAAACTAATCTTAGTAAATATACCTGGTTTTCATTAAAGTTCTGTTTCTATGATGTTTATTCTATTATGTTTATTCTCTCTCTCTGAATGATATTGATATTGTTTATATTATTTATACCGTCAATTTTGCATCATTTATCATATGCTTGGAAAATATCCAGACAACAGATCAGTCAATTTTGAATGGTATTTTATACCATTGAATTTAAGGAAACCACCTCTATTACTGGAAACCATAATAGAATCATTTATGTGTAGCTCTGTTTATACTCTTATATATACTAGCATAGCAGTACCTTGCTTTTTCTCTTTCTCCATCCATTGTTGATAAGTATTTCTCTTTCTCCATCCATTGTTGATAAGTATTTCTCTTTCTCCATCCATTGTTGATAAGTATTTCTCTTTCTCCATCCATTGTTGATAAGTATTTCTCTTTCTCCATCCATTGTTGATAAGTATTTCTCTTTCTCCATCCATTGTTGATAAGTATTTCTCTTTCTCCATCCATTGTTGATAAGTATTTCTCTTTCTCCATCCATTGTTGATAAGTATTTCTCTTTCTCCATCCATTGTTGATAAGTATTTCTCTTTCTCCATCCATTGTTGATAAGTATTTCTCTTTCTCCATCCATTGTTGATAAGTATTTCTCTTTCTCCATCCATTGTTGATAAGTATTTCTCTATTTCCATCCATTGTTGATAAGTATTTCTCTTTCTCCATCCATTGTTGATAAGTATTTCTCTTTCTCCATCCATTGTTGATAAGTATTTCTCTTTCTCCATCCATTGTTGATAACCATGTGATACTGGTTATAACTGAGATGGTCAATAAGGTGTATTAATTTTGCTTTTGTTTTTTAATAGTTTTTCTTTAATCTTATTTTCTGTTGCTTTTTATCACAGTGCTCAGCTTATTTTTTTCATTCTGATATGACAGTTAAAAGCAAACAGCACAAATCAGAAATAAAGACTAAACTTCCAATAATATTTGAACTCACAACCTTCACCTTTGGATGGTCTTTTACTTTATCTGTAAATGTAAACACAAGTTGTTTTTTTTTTTCCAGTGATCAAAAGGAAAATTCATGGAAGAATGTCATGACTTTCTTTTTTAGCAGGGAAATTTTATGGTAGATATCTACTTTATATGGTTAAAAAAAAGAAAAAGTTTTAGTTCAGGTGACAATAACAGATATAATGAGAGGGTTTGATTTAGCCTTATACTTAGATTGTACATAGAAATCCTTGCTAAAAAGTTTTCTGAAGTTTTACAATTTTCAAAAACTAATAAAGTAAAAAGATACTCTGGGGTCCCATTAGTGATCACAGAGAATTTGGTGGTTATGGCTCTAGTTATCTTTGACTTATAACAATGAGAGCCAGATGGACAGAAAAGATAATTGGTGTATTATAAGATTGCCCTTTTAGCAAAAAACAGTCTAATGATAGATTAGAAGGCATTTACTGCAAATGGACATGACAGAAACCTTTTTCAATAGAATTAAAGAGTAAAGTATACAATTATTGTATAATATGAATGATATGGTTGTAAAATATGGAAATTAATTTCTAGAAAAGAAATTACATCCAGGATGTCTATTGATACAAGTCTGTCTCTTTGTCATTGTTATTCTTGTTGCTGTTGTTGTTTTATAAACTATTATGGTCTGTCTTGAACTTCATAAGTAACTCAGGAATTTCTTGAAATTGCTAGTTTTATAATCTTAAAAATGTATACACACTTTAATTCATTATAAATACAATTTTTATTAAGATATATTTACATTTTCTAATTGAAGTTAAGGAAGTCTAGTGTAAAATATTTTGAGGTATCAAAGATATTTGAACTGATCATCGTTTTGTTTAAAGCATCACTAATAATATGAACAAATTATATCAATTTATATTTGTGTGCATTCTGTTTCAGTTGCTGCTCTCAACTCATTGATCATTGCAGGTTTTGTGCTATAAAGTTAAATACAACAATTGTAAATTCTAGGCACTTCACAACCCGCATATTATGATTAAACACCATGTAAACTTACTAGGGTTTACACTGTTTAAGTGTTCAGTCACGAGTCAAAATGTGTGTATGTTTTTTGGGACACCCTATATATATATATATATATATATATGTATATATGTGTGTGTGTGTGTGTAATATTATTATTATTGTTTTCTAATTAATTTTTTTCCATCTTAATATTACTTTTTATCAAAATAATACTCTGGTTTGATACTGTACCATTATTATTATTTTGACTCTAGTTTTATTCCTTTTTATTATTGTTAGGATCTCTTGCAACACTCTGGGTAAATATACATTTTGACTGGTCGAGTGAATTGTTCAAAATTGGAAGTAGTTTTAACTTGTATCTTCCACTTGAGTAGCATTTTTTTCTTGGCCATCACTGAAAACAATTCAACAATGGAAAACTCAATGGTTAAACTGGGAACCCCCACCAAAAATTAAAAACTTTAAAAATACCATCACTAGATTGTAAAAAAAAAAAGAGAGATGAGTTGGTGACAGAATGATTTCGGGTTTGCGTTCTGCTTGATTGCTTAAACTTCCATGGCTGAAGTGGTTATGATGACATTCATAAAAATAAGTTACAATTTGTGAGATATGAGTTTCTGTCTCATTAGAGGCTTCTTATTTGTTTTAGATTTTGTACTCTTTCCTTAGAAGGCATGTACTGTTGACTCCCCACTCTTCTGAAATTCTTGTTATAATAAAATAGAAATAATTTTCTTCAGAATAACATTGAGAACCTAACTTTCAGATAATAGACAAATTTTTAAGGGAAAATTGTCCGTTTGATTATTAGAAGTGGGTGGGGGGAATCAGTTTGCTTTGTTACTTTTACTAGACACCGTTTGGCCATTTTGTTTCATTTTTGGTTAAGCAAACAATTTACTTTGAAAATGATAATCTCAGTGAGTAGAAAAGCTGAAAAAGTTTAGCAATGAGAATATTTTACAATATCTCCAAGAGCTGGTTAGAAGTATAAACAAAATATTCATACAATGGTTTTAATACTGCCAAGATATTTCTATTGCTAAAATGCAGAAAGACTGAAAGCTGCAAGGTGACACAGTGTATGTGTACCATTGGGATACTAACTGAAGGGATGTTCTCTTTGATGTAAAAGTAATGTAGCAAATTAATCCCCCTCTCTAAAAATTAAATGATCAACTTTTCCATGAAAATTTGAAAGTTTGGATCTTGATTGATGATATTCCAAAGAAAATTATTTCTATATTATTTATCTACTGAGTAGATTTGTTTCTATGTCCAACTCTAAAGAGATTCTTATATGCTTATATGCTATATCTAACTCTAAAGAGATTCTTATATGCTTGATATCAAGCCACATTGAAGTGAAGGGAAATGAAAGAGCTAACTTGGCAGCCAAATCAGCCTTAGACAAATTCAAGATTCCATAAACTGACTTGATATCTGAAATTGATAGATTTATTAATACAAAATGGCAAAAATTCTGGAATAACAACATTCACTATAAGTTCTTAATCAAACCCACTTTGGGAGACTGGAGACGAGCAGAAAATCCAGAAAGGAACAAGTCAGTATATTTTAATTACACATTGGTCACCCAAGACTTGTATATTCTTTTTTACTCAATTAATTAACAACCTCAATGTATAACCTATCAAAGATCCTGCACTGTTAAACACTTTCTTATAGAACCTTTCACTCACAATAGAAAATACCTTTTCAATGTAAGTAATATGAAAGATCTATTTGAAAATATCAAAATAGATGAAATTCTGTTCTTTTTGAAAGAAACAACATAATACTAAAGACTATAAACAAAAAACTGCTCAAAACCCTTAGATGATAGCAGTATATCATCAAAACTGTTAACTACAAAAATTCAATTGTAAATGTATAACATACTTTAATCTCTAACTTCTGGGCATAAAATAACCCCAGATGGGTTGACATGCTGTTAAAATCCATTAAACCAAACAAATCAATATCATTATAACAAAACTTTTAGAGGTGGTGGATTTTAAAAGAACAAGTTTGCCTTTTCCTCTACTGATTGTAGAGTGTATTGCCCTTGTGCGTTTTGTTTAAAAACAACGATGAGATGGCATAAGAATACTTCATCTAAAACAAATTACAAAAAAATAACTAAACTACTTTTTTTTTGTTCAGTATAGAGGCAGAACAAAGGATCTTCATTTCATTTTTTTTTGTTCCAGAAACTCTGGAAGATACACCCCCATCTGGTGGTTTCCTCTATTTGTTAGACATACCCTTTCACCCCACTGAGTGGGATCACTCGACTTTTTCAGATTCAGATTCAGATACCAAAACCATGTCATTCCGTCGTCGATCCCGACTCCGATTAAATCGAATGTCACGAGAGAAAAAGCCAAAAGATTATTATCCAGAGGAAATCCTTATAGATGGCAGGTGGGATATCAAAGCACCTAAACGTCACACCAGCAGAACTTCAAGAGACTTAGCTATGTCCACCAAAGGTGGTCATGATTGGGCATCAACGGATTCTATGTCAGACACCTTACACAAAGAAAAGGCACACCTAGGAACATGCAGCAGCTCAAGTAGCCTTGATAGGATAACTGGCTGTGATCTTGACCGGACAATCCCTCCTTTAACATTGAGTATTGTTGATGGACTTCATTCAGGGTCAGATTCACGCCACCAGAGTCAAATGTCACAAGACATTCTTCGAAATCTACACTCGAGCAACCAAGACCAGTTGGTTGACTACAACCAGACACGGACGTGGTCACTACTTGATAGTTTGTACAGTCAGTCTAATGAAAATTTGTCCAATCTGCTTACTGCAAATGCTGGTCGCCATAGAGACCAACAAAAAGATGACAGTGATCCTTCGTGTGTTGCCTATGATGATGTGTGTTGTAGTTGTTCTGCAAGCAAGGGAGGCAATGCCTGCCGCCGTTCAGAGTCGCACAACAGCTACCACTATAAGGATTGTACTAACATAGAAGAGTTCACCTGGAACAAACTTGATACCCAGTTTGCCTGGGATATGTGGGACTTACCCCCCAGTGAGTCTACACTTATTGACATCCCAGCTGCTGCAGATTGCCATAGTGAGGTAAGTGTAAAAGTTTTTTTTTTGTTGTTGTTTAATTTTACAATTCATGCATTTTAGCAGTTTCAGATGTCTGTTGTATTTGCCTACCTTCCAGGAATTTTAAATTGAACCCTTTATTTTATGCATGGGGTATTTTGTTCTTGTTTCTTGCCTCTCACATATAGGAATTTCAAAACATGTAATCAATGTTTTCTTTAAAGTATAATAGAAAAAATATGCCATGTCGTGAACATCTAATACTGTGTACAAATTTTGAAAGTTTCAGATAAAGGAAGAAAAAGTTCCAATAAAACCATATGACTGAATTGCTTCTTCATTCATATTGTTTTATTGGAACAATATCATTCTTGCTCTGATCTTTTGTTTATGAACTTTGTGACAATCTTTTTTCGTTTTTCAAATGTTGAAAATATTTTCTGCTCACATCATATCTTCAGTTTACTCACTGGCTTTTAGGTCCTGTGCAAGCCAGTTTTCAAGAATGTTTGATTGCATTTACAAATGCAAATTAACTGATTATAAAAATGTTATTTCTTGTCTTTTTTTATAGCATTGTATCAGAAAATAATTATTTTTAAATAAGGAAGTTTCTTTATTATAGAAGTATGGGATAAATCATAAACCCATAAATTATAAAAAGAATTATAGTCTTTACTATTCACTTTCCAGCTCTGGTATAGCAAATTCTAGTCTCTATTTTTTTGGGCAAATCCCTGTGGGATAATGGTTAAAGTGTTGGACTGTGGCCTTGAAGTAAGCAAGCAAGTTCAAACTCTAGTTGCACTATTACATTTACTTTTCGGACTAATATCTTTGGGAAAGGTATGTACCTCTTTGTTCTCCTAGCCATGAGTCTGATAGTATCACTGCTGTCCTTCTAAAAGGATGGCTTTAGCATTTAAAAAACCCATGCAGGTTGATATACCAAAAGAGATCAAATCAAAATATTTTCCTG
>OY757923.1:3084608-3087108 GCA_963585895.1 Sepioteuthis lessoniana | reverse complement strand
GGTTCCACGTGTATGCTGAAAACTTCTCGCTTTCAACCAAATCCAACTTGATGCATATTGAGCCACAGTTTGAAGACGATTTGAGGCAACTTTCAAATATATATATATACATACACTACTGACAAAAATTTTGGGTATACTCTGCATTTCTTTTAAGATGAAATATTTTTACACTTTTTTATGTGAAAATAAAATTTAAGTATTTATAATGTACTTGTTTTTATTCTCAGTTTTTCTCTCGGCTTTCTTCTTGTATAAATTATCCTCCTACTGCCAAAAATTTTCAAACTTCGACTAATCTATCCACAGTACATTTTGCTGAATTTTGAATATATTGTTTCAAATAAACCTCAATAAGTTTTGAACTAATATTTGTCTAATTGAACCTCCTTTATTTTCACTTTTAAGTAAAATATTTAACTAAATTTTCTGCTATTTTTGATTATTAGTTTTTGAGATATTTGAAATTTACGAAAATGGAGTGACTGAAGTTAGTATGCAGATTAAACTAATATTAGTTTAAGACCTGAAATCTAATAAAAACTATTTTTTTCTTTTTGTCCCTAATGGTTGAAAAAACGAAAATAACTAAGTTATTGAATGAGGGAGTATCCACATTAGAGATATCAAGTATGCTTTGCAGAAATCATCAAATGATAAAAATGGCTGTTGAAAATATAACTAAGTTTAGAACTTGAAGCAAAGGAAAAGACTAACGAAGCTGTTTTCTTGAGATGAACATAAACTAAAGCAAGTTATTGTGAAATAACCACTTTTAATCAGCACTAAGATCTAAAATAAAAAATATAAGTGAAATATATAATAAATTAAGATAAATAAATAAATATAAAATTTTAGTAACTACAGTGTATTTACTTTTATTTTAACAAAAATAAGCACCTAACTATACAAAATTATTGTATGTTGGCATCATATTTTGTTTTGCCAATAAAACCACAACCTACCTTATTTAGAAATTCTTGGCAAGTTTATTTTTAATTTGTAGCATATGCCAACAAAGGAATTCTGAGTGCTGTAATAAAATCCTGACATGGATTTCGTTCAATTAGTATGAAAACTGTCCAAAATTTATGTTGTTTTTTTATATAATGATTTTATTCTATTTACACATCAGGGGAGCATATCTTATTTCTTAGTGTTGTGGTAATAATTGTGCTTGGCCCTCACCTCCCTATCTATCATGTATATATATATATATATATATATATATATATATATATATATATATATATATATATGATTTGTCAACCCCTCCACAATGAGGAGGACACTGCACAAGGTCAATTTTTTTAAAGCTGACTTCAACAGGTTTGAATTAAAAGTTTTCCTTCTCCTAGTTTGGTTGCCATATCATGGTTAATCTATAATGGGTGGGAGAATAATCTGATTCAAACCTTTCCTAAGTTTATTAGCACTATGTGAAATGCAAACAGCCTCCTTCAGGGTTTGAACTTGGTTTGCCATCTTCATTTCATACTATGATAACCATTACGCCACACAAATGCTACATATATGTTGAATTTTTCACTAAATTTACGTGTTGGCTAATATTTCTTCTCTTTACTTTTCATGTAGTATATCTTAAGTATTCACTCTATTTTGGTAAAGTTTCAAGTTAATGACAATAATAAAAATTATTATAAAAGAAAAACACCTTTAAAATTCTATATGTCCAATACTTTTGTATGTAACTTGTGTGTATGCACACACACACACACGCACATATATATATATATTCACACACGATTGCAAAGAAAAGGAGCATTGATGTTTACCAACTTTGCTTTCATCACTTGCAAGAATTAACCCCACCTTTGGGTTAAAATGTGTAAAGAATAGCTTTGATGTCACCACGTTTTTTATTCTTTGGAAAGCTTCCTGGCATTTTTTAGTCCAATTCCATTTTTTTTCTTTTTTCAATCGTTTATTTAGTGGGGCATGCAAATCATACATGTTATTTATTTATACTTGGTAATAGATTGCTAATTCCAAGAACGCTTGTAATTCTGCAATGTTTGTAGGGGTGGACATATTCCAAATTACACTAGATCTTTCTGGGTTAGGTCTTCAAACTTTTGCTTTGATGATTTGCCCCAAATTTTTGACATGTAAGATTTGTATTTATCCACACTGAGTTTGAACACAGATTCAATTCTTTAAAATACTTCTTTCACATGTAGCATGTTCTACTCAAATGTTCCACTTTTTTAAGGGTATTTTGTCTAAATACACCATAGTGAAATCCAGTTCAGCCAACATATTACCCATTATTTTTTGGAATGGGATTTGTCCTCTGTCCCATCTACCGGACGAGTATGGCACAAGGCCTTTTTAAGGTTGGTCCGGGCATATTATTTTTCGGAATACACTTTACATCTGAACAGTAAATGATTAAAACTATATAAACCTCTATGAGTGCTAATTGTAAGCAACTTCAAAGTTTCTTCATCGACCATACATGACTTGTAGGTATGTGTTG
>OY757923.1:3007108-3079608 GCA_963585895.1 Sepioteuthis lessoniana | reverse complement strand
TGGATCAGAGTGTAGTATTCTGCTTAAGATCAGAGTGTCCCTCCCCAGCACTTTTGTTGAGGATCAGAGTGTAGTTCTCTGGGATAAAATTAATCAAGTCATAAAATTATATGATTATAAAATTAAACAACTACAAGTTTAGAAAAGGATGATATTTTATCAGTTACAACTTCAAATTGATAAAAAAATTAGATAAAAGATTAATAATGGTACAATCTTATTTCAATATTTATTTGAAATAAGATTTGTCTTTTTATTTTTAGTTTTCTTTTTTCTTTGTTTTAATCTTTAATTCATATTCTATCAGTTTTTAAGCTGGAAATGAATCTTTTTGCAATGTATTTACAGTGAGATCTTACAATTGAGTAATGAAAAAATCTGTTGTTATGGTAACACTACAGTTGATTGATATTTTGTGTTACTAGAAGAACAAAATTTCTCATTACTCTGTCATGTGACTTGGCTGATTGATATATATATGTATGAGTATGCCATTGTATTTTATATCTAAATAGATTTCTAAGGGGACATATCTGTTTAAATCTTAGAGAGTGTTAAAAATTTATTTTTTTTATTTACTACTAAATTTTTTCTGCTTATTTTTCATTTTATTTCTTTTGTTTTGGTTCAATTCCATAATTTTAATGACTTAATATTGTTTTGAGTGTTTTTTGAACTTTTAATCACATTCTTTTTGTTCCTTTAATTATTATCACAATATTTCAACTGATATATTTGTGGCTTTCTTCATGAACTATCACTGCATGTTTATGAAAGAAACTACATATAAAAACTGGAACAAAATAAATAATCTATAACAATATACGAAATACAAGGATCATTAAATAAGTTTCCAGACTTTTTTTCGTATGGGCACTTTTATTGATAGTACACACATGAAACTCTAGTCCCCTTTGAAGTAATCTCTTCTGGCTGCAATGCACTTGTTTTACCATTCCAACAACTTCTGAAAGGCCCCCATGGAAGTCCTCTTGTGTGAGCATGTCAATGACCTTCGTCACAGCCTCTTTCATCTCCTCAATTGTCTCATAATGACAGCCTCTGAGCTTAGGGAATAACCAAAAGTCACAGGGAGCAAGGTCTGGACTATATGGAGGCTGAGGAACTGTCTTGATGCCCATCTTGGTCAAATAGTCTGTGACAAGGATGGAGTTGTGGACTGGCGCATTGTCCTGGTGGAAATGCCACTGAGCCGATTTGAAGAGTGCTGGCCTCTTCCGACAGAATCTCTTCCTGAACTCCCTTAAAACATCAACATAGTAACCTTAACCCAAACCGTTTGGCCAATCAACCCTGGTTTATTGAATTCCCTACTCCTCCCACACCTCTTATCATCCCTCACTGACTCCCTACCTTCCTTGAATCTCTTATGCCACTCAAAAACTGATGCTCGATTCATGCAAGATGCTCCAAAAGCAGTCTGAAGCATTCCATATGTTTCTGTGGCATTTTTCTCAGTCTAAGTTTAAAACACAATTTTATTGCATATCGTTCTTCTAAAGTGTCCTCATGTCCTGATTGCATTTTTGAAATTCACCAGCCGTGACAATCAGGCTTTACTAGGGTGTATTCCAATTGCTGCTGTAGGTGTTCATTTGAATCTGAAATCATAAAATTGGTCAGTCATCTCATAAGATGTATAGCAATAATATACTGGATTTTCAAGAGTCTACAACGATTTTAAATGCTTGTACAAAAAAGTCTGGAAACTTATTGAATGTTTTCCAAGGACAGAAAATGGTGACAACATTAACCTTTTGAATCGTTCTTTGAATTTCTTATCTAAGCTCTTAAAGTTTCTCAAAAAAAAAAGAAGTATAAGAAAATATTATCAACATAGTTTCATCAATGGTAAATCAATATTATCAAATATTTTCAAAAGTATTGATGTTATAAATGAATATTTGATGGAAGGGGATTTTGCAGATATTATCTATTTGGATTTTAGTAAGGCATTTTATATGATATCGTATTATTATTGACTTGGGAAAATGAAAAACTTACGTATTTCTTAAAATAATTGTAAACATCGTAAGATATTTTTTGGCAGATAGAAGTACAAAAATAATTATTAGTAATAATTATTCCGAAACACAGAATATACCCTCTGGTTTTCCGCAGGGATCAGTACTTGGACCTTTTGTTATTTTTAATATTCATAAATAATTTATCTAATGATAAAGTCAGAAATAGAACTATTTGCTGATGATGTTAAACTGCATGTTAGACCATTATCAAAAGAAATAACACATCAATCTAAATTGTCATATTGAGAAGATACTTAGAAATAAAAATTTAATCCAGAAAAGAGTAACGTACTAAGTATTGGATATAAAAACGTCAAAGTTAAATATGAATTAAGCAACAGGAAAATCTAAAAAGTTAATTAGTAATGTGATCTCGGGGTTAGCTTTGATAATACATTTAAAGCTGTTATATACTGTACCTATGAACATTAATGGGTATGTTCCATCCCTCATAAATACATTGGGCACTGTTGTGAGTCGGGGGTAATATGCTGATTAAGTAGTACACCACTAACAGTAGTTTACCTTCTTCCCACTGCTGGCGAGTATTGTAGTTTTTTAATGTTATTAAGATTTCCATTTCATTTTCAATCTCCATTTTGGTTACAACAAAAGCTGACAATCATATTTTCTCTTTTGTATTGATTAGTTTGGTTTGGCTTGATTTTATGGCATATCAACCTTTGTAGGTTATTTAATGCCAAATCCTTTTTATACATATATATTAAATATATGATTTCTAAACACATTTTGTCGATAACATTTTTAAACAAGACTAAGTGCATATTTTGCCCACAGTAAAGTCGTTTCACTTTTTTCTATCTAATACAAACAATTCTATTTACGATTAATAATTTTTTTGCACACAGTTAAATGTTTTCAAGTATTGCTATTTATAACTAACAATTCAATTAAACATCAGTCATTTGTTTACACACAGTTAAATGATTAAACTGTTCTATTTCAAGCAGTTCAGTTTAGCATTAGTCATTTGTTTACCCTCAGTTTAAGTGTCAAAGAGATCTATTTGACCCCTAGATAGGACCCTATCAGGTGCTATCACTCCAAGTCGGAGTGGACCTGGGAGCAATGACAAATGAAGGGGGTACTCCACATTCCCCAAAGCTCCTACATTATTGGAGCCTCACCATCAGATTGTTTAGCGTCATATCCAGGACACTCATTGAAGAAGTCTTACCCCTCTGCAGAGATGCAGTCTGTGTATTCTACAGCCCCCAGCCAACTGGGCCATCTTTTGTACTGAGGGCAAACGGAATGACTGACTTGATGGTTAGAAATTTTATTTCAAGGGAAGCAAATGTTGTTTTAAAAATATCTAAAACCCTAAGTCCCCATATAGAATATTGTGCTCTGGCTTATGGTTCAGTGTTTAGAGATGGAAATTAGAATGTAATATTAAGATAGGTTGTATACTGAGAAGAGTGATAAAATTAATTTTAAAAAAAGTAAAAGATTACAGTTACATTGAGAAATTAGGTTTGGTTTGGTTGGTTTATTGGGTTTTATGGCATATCAACCTTTGTAGGTTATTTAATGCCAAATCCATTTTTATATAAATAATCAGTTCTATTTAAAACAATTCCGTTTAGCATAAGTACACAGTTTAATGGTCAAAAACATTTCCATTTCAAACTATTTAAGTAGTTATATGTAACAATTCAGTTAAGTGTAAATACAGTTTTAATGTCAAAAAACAGTTCTATTTCAAATAATTCAGTTAAGCATAAGCACGCAGTTTAAATGTAAGTATGGTTTAATTGTCAAAAACATATCTATTTCAAGCTATTCAGTTTATTCAAACAATTCAGTTTAGCATAAGTATGCTGTTAGTTCTATTTAAGCCATAGATAGGGCCCTATCAGGTGCTACCACTCCGGGCCAGAATGGACCTGGGAGCAATGGCAATAAAGGGATACTCCGCATTCCCCAAAGCTCCAGCACTGCTGGAACCTCACCATCAGATTGTTTAGTATCATATCCAGGACACTCGTTAGGGGTGGGGGTCTTACCCCTCTGCAGAGGCGCAGTCAGTGTATTCTACAGCGCCTCCCCCAGCCGACTGGGCAAGGAGAAATTAGGATTAACTTCTTTACTAGGAAGAAGAATGAGAGGTGATCTAATTAAATCTTTCAAAACAATTTATAGAATTTTTGATTATGGAAGACATTTTTTCAATATTTCTCTATGAAGTGAAATTTTATTGTTAAGGCACTTTTCAAAAAACTAAGCTTACTAATCAATTGGATTTTTTTTTTTTTTGCTAATAGAGAAATATATATATTTTTTAAATTGCCTTGTTAGATCAAAAGCAGCTACAGTGTCAAAAATGTTTAGATTAAATTGGAAGATTTTAGAAATAATGGTAAGAAAAGGAATTAAGAGGGCATTTTTGGGAATTATCAGATGAGAAATTGAACTTTATATTGATATTTTATTAATAGTGTAAATGTTCTGTGCAAAGATTCTTTTTTTTTTTTTTTTTTTTTTATAAAGGAAGAGATAGTAAAAAAGGGAGATGCTTAAATAATAATAAAATGCATTCAAATTTTATACCTGGGCATGAGCATCTTTGTTTAAAATTATCCCATTATTCCATTTAAAGAATGTATCATTTTATCATTAATATCTAATATGATTTCCCTGAGCCTGATATATGAGGCTTATGGTGTATAGTAAAATATCGCTCAGTCAGAAATATCAGATGTACAAGTTCAAAGCAAATGTATAAATATTTAGAACTGTTTGAGTCAGATACATTTGTGAATTTTGGTCTAATGAGTGGACCATATCAGATTTGCCACCATTTCTTTTTTAAAATTTTATTTCTATTTTGTTTCTGTTGGTTGCTCAACTGATGAAGAGAAAAGAGAAGAAGAAAAAAAAAAAGAAGAGATCCCACATCAAAAAGAATTTTAGTATATGTACTGCCAATGCTAAGTTGTCCAAATAATAATTGAAATAGCTCTGTTCTCTTCATATTTTTCTTCTTCTCTTCTCTTACCTCTTCTCTTTACATTTTTTTTCAATTATTTGCATTTTTTCATAAAAATCATTTCATTTTGAAAACAGGTCAACAAGTCTGTCTGAAGATAATCCATTAGATATAAACATTGATGAGCTGAATCCCCTGGACTTGCTGTTAATGCGTCAGGATGCCCGACGGGATATGTTGGAACTCATGTTTCAAGTAAGTAGTCTTCTCTTTCCTTTTTGCATAGTAATTGGAATATTGCACTTGGGTGGGCAACTATTGAGAACAAATTTATGATCTAGCTGTTGTGTTCTTGTTTCATGTCTGTTTTCCTTGTTGGTCAGGCAAAGAAGACCAAGATGGTATCTCTGGCATTTAGTGTCCCCACTTGATCTGTGTTCAATCACAGATCAAGTGGGGACACTAAATGCCAGAGATACCATCTGATATGGTCCACTCTTGTCATCCAGTTGGATTGTCACCAATTAGTCTTTCTTTTTTTTTCTTTTTCCCTGCTGGTTGTGTCACCAAGGATTTATGGAAAATTGGATCATTCTGTTTACACCAAACAGGAGTGTACACATAGTTTTTATTACTTTTCATTTGGAGGTATACCTTTTAACACTAGTCTAAAGCTATCACAAGAGAGCGGCATTTCAAAACAGATAATATGAGAGATATGTTTGAGAATGTCCACATGGATAATGTTCTCTCTTTCTTGAGAGATACAGGATTATACCTAAAAATATAACACTTTTCACAATTCTTGAAAATTCACTTATTCCAACTTATCAATCAACAAATAAATTATTGTTGAATTGCAATACTTGAAACCATTAAATCTCTGTGAGTAAAACTGTAGTGATGGTTTGGTTTGGTTTCTTTGTTTAATGGCATATCAACCTTCGTGGGTTATTTTAATGCCAAAGCCATTCTCCTAGAAGAACAGTAGTGGTACTATTTAACCCATAGCTGGGAGGATAAGGGGGGTCATACCTTTCCCAAGGGTATTTGCCCGAAAGTGAACGTAATAGCGCGACTGGAGTACGAACTTGTGTACTACGATTCCGTAGTCCATCGCTTTAACCATTACACCACGAGGACACCCCCAAAAAAACTGTAGTGAGAAATGATAACAACTACTTGGCTGTGCAAAGAAATTATATCAAATAAACTGCCTCATGTTTGATAGAAATACTTGAAACCATTTACTCGTGTGTGAGTAAATGAGCTATGTTTTTTTTTTAAGGTATGTTCTCTACAATATATGCATTTGCAGATCATGCATATCTAATATATGTGAACTGGATTTGGCATTAAATAACCCATAGTGGTTGATATGCCATAAAACCCAAACAACCAACCAACTAGTATAAAAGAAGCACTTATAGAAGTCCTAAGATCTTTTCTCGCTTTGAATGTTTGTCCAAACAAAATTATTAATGGAAACTTAGGGTTTAGTTTGTTAGGTAACACATCACTATTGCGCTGGGTACATCCTGATGTCTTTGGCAATGGTTAAGGAAACTTAATGCAATATTGAATTATGTATCATATCTGGTGAGTATACCTCTATACCACTCACACAGGTACACATTAAAAAATGTCCATGGGTTATATTCTGGCATTTTGTGGTGGAGATTGTATAAAATGCTTACAATTTTGATATTAGAGAAGTCATATAGATTTTTTCCTTATTTCAATTTGATGTCTTTAAAAAAAAGAAGTGTTAAAAAATCTTGATTGATTCTTTCATTTGGAGGACCCAACTGATATTTTGTTTTTGAAACGTTTTACAACTGATTATGTCCCTTTGACACTAAAAAAGTAGTGTATATACTCACATAATGAATTACACCTAATTTTTAGCCACAAAAAGGTCTTTTTATCATATATTACATATAATGAATAACCCATAACTTTTGGCTATGTTAGCCTACAAAAATATTCTTCAAGATCCAATGACATAAAGAGAAAACATTCAAGCACTTATTTATACTTTCAAAACTATTGTGATACGGTCCAAATCAGTGCAATACCGTTAATAAACAATGTAGTCTAGACCTTGATGTAGCTTACCATGTTTACCTGGATATTCCAAACATACTAAAAACCCACTACTGATACACAATAGCATTGATGATATAATAATCATGTACTTATTCATTACTCTGTCTAATTTCCCATTTATATGACCCAATGTGTTTCCATATAGTCTAGATAATGCCTAAACAAAAGCTTTTAGTTAAGATAATGAAGGTTTTATGTAAATTCTTTTACTGTTTATAATATTTGTACATATTCACAAGAATTTTAAACAGTAAACAATGTCAAGTAAAAAACTTTATTTTCTTAACTAATAACCTTTGCTTGGGATTGGTCTCTGCTGGGACTCTTTGGATCAAAGTTATGGCAAGGTTAGGAGTAGAATCAAGGTTATGTTTAATGTTTCAAAAACATATATTGTGATATAAATGACCTCTTATTTTTTAGGTGAAAAATTGATTTTAAAAAGTCATTCATTACACAGGAATATATGGTAAGGGAAAACAAATTGGGAAGTTTTGTTATCAATTGTATCTCTTAGACACGCAAAATCTTTTGTAAGTAAAAACAAATGAAAGATTTAAACTTTTTTTTCTCGACAAATAAAAGCATCTCTATAAAAAGAAATGTTACTTCATCTTTAGAATATTTTTTGTATGTTTCACAAACAGAAAAAATGTAATCTAAGATGCAATTATAAATCTAAGCAAACTCTCTATTTCTCTCTCTCTCTCTCTCTCTTTCTCTCCTTCTTAGAATGTGATCCTGCAGATGCTGGCCGTGCACCCCGACCTCCTCAATGACCAGGCTCCACCTCCTGCGACACAAACAGTTATTGAAAATCTGCAGTCAGTCTATGCCACTCAACATGATGTGGGTAAGTACAGCTGTGTGTGTTTGTGTGTGTGTCAAGTTTGGGTTGTGTAGATGTAGTGTCAATGGCACTTGATGACTATCAGTTTCTTGCCTGTGTGATTATTGCACACATACATTATTCAATTTTCTAGGGTTACTGTTTGAAACGATTCCTTTACCAAATCTTTGACTCGAGGTAAAATAATGTTTTCCTGAGAAATTTATTGAGCATATTGACAGATTTTCTATGTGAACAGTACTCGTGGGTACAACTTTTTGTATTTCGGATTGAGATCGTTTTCCTGGAGTTTTCTTAATTTGTGTGTCAATTATTCTCCATAATCCTTCCCAGTGTTCCTATTACTACTGGAATAGTGGTTATATTTAAATGCTACATTTTTGGAATTTTTATTACCAGGTATTTTAACAGTTTATCTAATTCTTTGGTTGAGATTTTTTTCAATCAGATGATTGGTTGGTTTGGTTTCTTTGTTTTAATGGCATATCAACTCTTTTTAGGTTATTTAATGCCAAAGCCATTCTCCTAGAAGAACCATAGTGGTACTATTTAACCCATAGCTGGGAGGATAAGGGGGTTTATACCTTTCCCAAGGGTATTTGCCTGAAAGTGAACGTAATAGCGCGACTGGAGTACGAACTTGTGTACTACGATTCCGCAGTCCATCGCTTTAACCATTACACCAGGAGGACACCCCCTTGATCAGATGAGATAGACATGTTTATGAAGTAGAATTTATATTTTCCTTTTAAAGCTTTTATTATTATTATTATTCTATCTGGTCTATCCGTGCTAGCCGCATGACATGATGATGATGATGATATCTGGTCTGTTGTTTTGTCTACCCAGTAAACTTCTAAAACAAAGTAACATTTTAAACACCTTCTAGCTCTAGTGATATTGTTTGTTCATATCATTTTTCTGCTTGGAGTTGATTATAATGTTTGTGTATCATCTAATGTGGGTATTTTCCTCTTCTATTAAACAAATAAATATGGTTTCCTCATTGGAAATGACATGGATTGAATAAAAGAAAAAGCTTTCTAATTGTCTGACCATCTCCAACCAAACGTGGTTCATTCAATAAGTTTCCAGACTTTTTTGTACAGGCATTTAAAATTGTCGTAGACTCTTGAAAATTCACTATGTTATTGCTATACATGTTATGAGATGACTGACCAATTTTTATGTTTTCAGGTTCAAATGAACAGCTACAGCAGCAATTGGAATACACCCTACTAAAGCCTGATTGTCACAGTTGGTTAATTTCAAAAATCCAATCTGACACTTTAGAAGAACAATATGCAATAAAATTCTGTTTTAAACTTGGAAAAAATGCCACAGAAACGTATAGATTGCTTCAGACTGCTTTTGGACCATCTTGCATGAATTGAGCATCAGTTTTTGAGTGGCATAAGAGATTCAAGGAAGCCAGGGAGTCTGTGAGGGATGATGAGAGGTGTGGGAGGAGTAAGGAAGTCAATACACCAGAGCTGATTGGCCAAGGGGTTAGGGTTAGGGTTACTATGTTGAGGTTTCCGTTGGAAGAGGCCAGCACTCTTCAAATTGGGTCAATGGCATTTCCACTAGGACAATGCACCAGTCCACAACTCTATCCTTGTCACAGACTATTTGACCAAGATGGGCATCAACACAGTTCCTCATCCTCTATATAGTCCAGACCTTGCTCCCTGTGACTTTTGGTTATTCCCTAAGCTCAGAAGCTATCGTTATGAGACAATTGAAGAGATGAAAGAGACTGTGACGAAGGTCATTGAAATGCTCACACAAGAGGACTTCTATGGGACCTTCCAGAAGTTGTTGGAACAGTACAAGTGCATTGCAGCCAGAGGAGATTACTTTGAAGGGGACTAAAGTTTCATACGTGTACTATCAATAAAAGTGCCCATACGACAAAAGTCTGGAAACTTATTTAATGATCCTCGTATACTTTAAAACTCTGGGTAGAAAAGTTTAAACAAATTCACTGTGAACATTGTTTTTTTTTTTTTTTTGACACTCTTTGATTTTGATTTTGACTAACCAATATTGCTTATTAGTTGGCTTTTTATACATTTTATAGTCAATGCCACAAAACCCTAATGTGTACTTAGGTTATACAGCTAACTTTATTCTGTTTATAATTATTTTTTTCAAAGGAAATGAAAAGAAATTCTTCTATAAATTCTGTTTATTAAATTATTTTTTGTTTGTTATGCCTCTTTGTGCATCTCCACTTTTTACTATCTTCTCACATCAACCTCTAAAAAAAAAAAAAAAAAGAATCTTTGCATAATATTCTATTTATATAATATCTATATACAAATAAAATTCTATGTAATCCATTTGATAGTTCTCAAAAATGTCCTTTTAGGGGTTTTTTGTTAACATTTTTTCTGAAATCATTCAATTTAATCTTAAAATTTTCTGCACTATTGCTGTTTTTAATCTGATTAGGAAATTTGTTCCAAAAATATAATTACTCTGTTAGTAAAAAAGTCCACTTGGTTAGAAGACTTAGTTTTTGAAATCTGTCTTGATAGTCAACTTCTAGTTCAAGGAGAAGTATTGAAAAAGTATCTACCATGATTAGAAATTCCATTAATTATTCTACGTCGACTCTTTTTTTTTCTTCTATTTTTTCTTTTTCTTTAGACCAGGATGCCAGCTGCCCAATATGCTTGTGTTCTTGGGAATTGAATGAGGCAATGTCCCAGCTTCCTTGCCAGCACCTTTTTCATCCTCTCTGTATTCGTGCTTGGCTGGTCAAGGTCAGTTTCCAATGTCTTTTGTCCGATGATGACAATTCTTTATAACTATTTTATAGTGACAGTTCAAAGTAAATGTTTAACAGTTGTGGATACAGGATGTTGTCCTGAAGACCTACCTAGGGCGATGAACGATAGGGAGGAGTGGCGAGAGAGGGTCAGGGATATCCATGCTACCAGCGCGATATGATGATGATGATGAGTTATTGAGGTGTATGCCATTATTATTTGGGCATAACATTCACCCCAAACTTTGGACAATGAAATTCTGGAAATTGTGCATAATATCCACTGACTTTTTAGAATTTGCGGCTGCTAAATTTTACCTAAATTTACCAGTTCAATTTTTTATCAGCTTGTAATGACTAAAAAAAAAAATTTATATAGTTCACATTATGTTTTAAAACACAAAATTTACATAGTATTCAGGACATATGCTCAGGAATGTTCATGCAAAAATGCCACAAGCTTGCTGTGAAAATAAGCACAGATTATGAGAAATAAAAGGATCAACAAATACACATTCTCATGGATAATTCTCAGTAACCATATCCCCCCCCACCTGCTCGGGCAGGATATGACACAAGGTCAATTTTTAAGCAGAATTTAGCAGATATGAATTCAGAGTTTTCCTTCTCCTAGACTAGTTGCCTCACCAAGGCTGAAGAACCCAGTCCATCCCACTATTTACTCATAGCTGGAGGGAGAATAATTGGATCCATACCTTTCCCAAGGGTATTAGTGCAATGTGAAATGCAATCAGCCTCGTCCAGGATTTGAACTCGTATCGCCGTGTCAATTTCCTACGACGATAACCATTACACCTCGGTCACCTCCATGATAATTCTCTGTAACGGTATAAAACACGTTAGTTTTTTTATAGATATAACTTATTTTTAGTCATCCTGTCCTGAATCTGGTGAGACGTGATAATTGATTGTTGGGACACTGACACACTGTGCATAGCTTCACTTTGTGTGTGATTTGAAAGTCACACGGATGAACTTGCAACATAGTTTAATTTGGGAACTTATTCTTTCCAAATTCAAACAGAGCCATAATGCTGCGGAAGCAACCAAAATCATTTGTTATGTGAAAGGTGAAGGTGCTGTTTATTAGAGGAAAGTAACAAGTTAATTAAAGAAATTTCATTCAAGTTGGAAGACAATCAAACAAGGTCAGGTGAGCCTAAAACCATGGATTCCAAGGCTGTACTCCAAGCCATTGAGGTAAAGTTAGAGAATATAAGGCAATCTTGGTATCTCACAATCTATTGTGGTTCACCACCTTTATGACCTTGGCAGTGCATTCAGAGTTGCTAATTGTGCCTCACATTATCAAAATATTGCAAAACATTCAACACACTCAACTAATTCTTCATTTGGTTATTTATATAAAAGTAAAATTCTTTTGTGTTTTATCCTCTTGTATAATTTTTTCTTCTATTTGTTTATAACATTTTATTCCTTTATTTTCCAGTCTGGAACATGTCCCGTGTGTCGCCACGTACTGTAGCAGCCATCAATTGCAGGACACCATCTTAAACATGCAAAGTACGAAATATTAGTACAAATGGTCAACAGCTTGAGCCCATATCTCTTTTTATATTTACAATTAAAAAGAAAATTGTATTGATGTTCAATTCACATTTTGGATAAAGCTGACCATTGGCTCGTCTCTAACAAGCCACATATCCAACATAGACTGGACGAATTTGAATTCAGTTGGTTAATTGATGACCAACTGTTTATTAAATATGAAAAAGTTCAATTAACGAAGACAAACAGAGTATAGTTGACCACTTGTCTTGGAAGACTCAATCATCTTATATAAGTTATAATAATGAGGTGAAACGATTCAGAGACAGTTGACCGCTTACTAATCTGTAATTCCAAATGGTGGACTTTTCTCTGTCGGACTATGTGTGTTTCTTGAATCCTTACAAGAGTCTAAACTGGTACCAATTGAAGAGAAACCTTTTATTTATTTATTGGTTCTTAATCAACAGTTAACTGCCCTAAATTCCCACCTACATTTATTGGTCTTTGCAGAAATGCAAAGTTTTTTTGTTTTGTTTTTGTTTTTTAGTCGTATACATTCAGCCATTTAAAACAAACAAGAGATCATTGCAATTTTTTAAATGCTTTTTTAAAATTTATTTATTTTTAAATATATACCTCTTCTCTCTCTCTCCTTTTCTTCTTTTCTTACTCTGTCTTTCGCTTCTCTTTTTTTCTTCTTTTTCTCCTCTTTTCTCTCTCTCCTCTTTCTCTCTCCTCTTTTCTTATCTATTTTCCTCTCTCTCATCTCTCAAACCTCTGACATTTGTTATCTGGCATGCATACAAATTAACTCTTTGCTTCCTGTACAGCACTTGAGACAGCACTTCATATTCAGTACTGTTATCTTTTTGATCAAATCACAAGATTGATACTATTCAAATTTTGATTACTTTCTTTAAAGTATAATAATAATGATGATGATGATAATAATGATAATAATAATAATAATAATAATAATAATAGGATTATACTGTTTTAAACAATCCACCTATTTTAGTCTTTATCTCCAAAATCCTTTGGGACTGGGCCAAAAATTTTATAATTTTTTTACCAGAAGTTAAGAGTAACTTAAATTTTTTTAAGCATAAATGATAAGATATACATAGGTATGTGTGTTTTTTGCTGCTCATGAATGAATGGTATCCAAACTTGTCTCACAGATCGTTACAATGTTTGAATGTCAATGGGTACCTCACTGGATTTTTAGTGCTATGCTAAGTTTTTATAAATACCATATATATATATATATATATATATATATATATATATATATACTTGTGCCTAGATTCAATTTTAAAGACCTAATTTTTAGGCAAAACATTACCATCAACCTATACAAAGTAATAATTTTGTAAGGTTGAAATATTGGCAAAATGGATTGGATTAGAAGCAGCCTTTAATTTTAAAAATTAATTCTATAAATTAAGGAGTTTGAGGCCATAAATCAAGGCTTGACCTCTACAGGTGATCAATTTATACACAAGTATAAAAAGGGGTGTATGTATCTATGTATGTATGTGTGTGTGTGTGTGTGTAAAGATATGTGTACATGTGTATATTTTAAAATCAAGACTTCAGTTGAAAAGTCATTCTAAAAAAAATGAACTTAATTTTTTTTTTTTTTTTTACCATTGTTTTTTTATTTGAGTCTTGCTGATATTCTGATGTGTGTAATGTCAGCTTTCCTGCAGAAATGAGTTATATCTGATCTGCTGTTTTAATTAATGATTGAATTTAATCTCTAGTCGTAGCCTTCATTCATTTAATAAAAAAAAGGTTGTTGTGCTACTTGATAAGTCACACATTAAATACAAAGGAAAAAAAAAAGAATTTTTAAGTTACATTCCTTTGACTACATCTGATCTAATCAAAAAGATTACTGAGAGGCAATTTTTGAATTTTTTTTTTACACAGTCTTTCAAGAAGGACACAACTATCTTTTTGACCACTTGTATTTAAATTAATTATATTAAATCTAAAAAAGACTATTCAGATACAAAATCTTTGATAAATTTCTGAGAGATTTTCTGGGTATGTTAAATGCTGATACGTATCAAGAACTTGTGTATCTAACAAAGATTGTTGCCCTTCGTTCTTCTTCACTCCCAGTCTCATGAAATTTATCAATGAAAGACATTATTATCAACTTGTTGGAAAGTGTAGACTAGCAAAATTTTGCATTAAATTTGTCTTTCATGTGTTAGATATCTATGCAAAGTATATTCGTCCTTGGAAAATAGTATAAAGAACCAAATACCAAGGAATAAATGCTTGAATAAGGCTAGTTTATGATGCAAGTAAAATTGGTGACCTCAGTTGTGGGTGACCCGAAGGTTCCTTTTTCAATAGCTACTACACCAAGGTGTAGGGGAGGGCACTACTCCATTCCCTGGATTGCTCCACTTTACTTTGGTATGGTTTGACCTGGGGTTCAATCCCAGGTCGAGGAATACCAAAGACTCAAAAAATGGTACTTGATGCTACCTTGCTTAACAAACACAGCATTATAAGGTAAGAATCAAGGGTAAAGTGGAGCAGTCCAGGGAATGGAGTAGCACTCTCTATGTACACCCGTCTGTGTAGTAGATATTGAAATGGAAGCCTTTGGATCACCCTCGACTAAGGTCCTCTAACTTATAATGAAATCCTTTTATTTGCTAAATACATTTTTTTAGGATCACATTGTTTATGAAATATACTTTATTCTGTTTAACTTGTAACTTTCTTGTGCTTTGGGGATGTCTTTCAAATATTCTAAAAGTCATTGACAAATCTTGAGTTCCAAATTTTTGTAGGTATTGGTATGAATGACTGCTTTGTGTTTGTTAAGAATAAGGACATCAAAAATGGCCTTAAAAATACTCAGCACTTGTGAAACATTTCACACTTTCTGTGTTTAGTTGTCCAGTGGGACATTACTGACTGGCTGAGGTCTCTCTCAGAATAGACGAAGTTGGCTTCAGGGGGCTTTTCTTCACCAGACAGCATCTTTCCTGTTGTTAAAAAAAATCCTGTGTCAGCTTCATTGCCTGAGGTGCCCCAAAAAGTGAGCAAGGATGGTGGAGCCAAGCTATTTTTGGCACTGCCCCTGTTCATGCATTTATATGTGGGGGAGCCTCTACCTTAAAATTGACTTTCTGTCACATCTCATGCCTATGACAGAAAGGCTGGATAAACTCCTGGAGCATCAGTAATATTCTTTTCTTTAAGAGTTAAGTCTACCAGATTTAACATTCATGTGATGCAAGTGGCAGATATTTGTGAATAGTGAGAAAATAAAAAAAACGAGGACGCTAGTCATAATATTTGACTTAAAAACTTTTGCTGACATTTAAATTGTAAACATCAGATGGCGCCAGTGTATTTCCAGTGCGTGTAATTTAATTTTGTTACCAGAAAGTATTTCTAGCAGTTGTTGATAGATGGCATTATAGTAATGTTCTATTGAAACAGGGTATGGCTTTGAGTGATAAATTTCTCTGTAAAGTACTTGACTGGTTCAGTTACTCAGTATTTATATGCTAATAAGATATTGTAAGTTATATTTTCAAATGATAATTTTAATGTACTGACTGCAAATTATCAAGCAAGGCCTTTGTAAAAATACGTTAGTTTTCATTCATTGTCTTTTCATGAGTTACTTCTGACCAACATTGACAATTGGTGACTGAATTTTATTTTCTGGTTGTCATCTTCATTCAGTATACTGATCCAGTGTACTCCTTGACAAGTCATATCTATATATTGCTAAATCTCTCATTGTATTTGTATATATATATTTTTATATAGGTATGTAACTGTAACCCAGCAAAAACAGCACATCACAGGAAGATTTTTATTAGAGCAATGCACTCTAATAAAACAATTTCCAGTCCAATTTTTAACTGAATGATTATTTTGTGGGTGGATGGGGTTTTCTGCATTTGTTTTGAAGATCATCTTTTAATCATCTAGATTCTTTATATGATGGAGATAACTAAGAAATTCTAATTAAAAGAACACTTTACTTATTCGTAAATAAAAGTATAGATATCATCATGGACTGTTAAAGTGTAAAACTCAATGGATTCTTTGGTTATCTTGTATCAAATAAAAGAAAAATCTTTAAATTACATTCCTTAAACTGCATCTGACCTAAAATAAAGTTTGAAAATAATGTAATGCAGTCCTTTCAAAAAATACTGTATTAATCTTAGATTTTATTTATGAATTGCAATGATGACTGAAATATGAGAAGGATTTTTCTGAAACATGTTTACAGTAAGGAATATTTGATTAACACTCAAAACCTCATGTTAATTTTGTTTAATGTCTCAATTTTTCTTCACATAATCATTGTCATGAAAGGCATGAGTCCAACTTTTTCTCAATTTTATTCTATAGCTAGACAAGACAGACTTAAAAAAATTAGGAAAAATAATTCAAAATTTTTTACCAAGTACTAAACTTTTTTTTATAAGACGAACATATATATACGACTGCAAATCAAAAGTTTTGCAATGTTTGGGTAACTTATTTATTTTCAATTTACAACAAAATTTGCATAGCATAGCATTCAAAGCAAAGGTGATTGTTTCCCTGTTTGAAGTGACCTTTCTGCCAGTTCTTCGATACCATGCTGATGACAGTTCTTGTTCTTTGAGGTGAAGAACTTCACTTAAGTTTCCAGCAGTTCCTGGTCATTGGAGCATTATGAGTGCAGGAAGTGAACCAAGAAGAGAAATAAGTTATAATCCAAGGGAGCTAGATCCAGACTACATGCTGGGTGTGGCATTAGTTTGATTCATTCAAGTTCCTGGAGTTTATTCCTGATCATTTGAGTGATATGACGTCTTACATTGTCTTGCTGTAGAAGAGCTAAGTTTCTGATAATCAGTGCTGGGTATTTTTGCTGCACAGTGGCATACATTCTCTCCATCTGTTGGGAATACAATTTGGCATCAATAGTTTGATTGTCTGGAATGAACTCACAATAAATTACCCTCTCATATGGGAGGTGCCCGTGGTGTAATGATTATCGTTGTAGGAATTGGACACGACGATACGAGTTCAAATCCTGGACAAGACTGATTGCATTTCACATAGCACTAATACCCTTGGGAAAGGTATGAATCCAATTATTCTCCCTCTAGCTATGGGTAAATAGTAGGACAGATTAGGTTCTTCAGCCTTGGTGAGGCAACTAGTCTAGGAGAAGGAAAACTCTGAATTCAAACCTGTTAAACTCCGCTTAAAAATTGACCTTGTGTCATATCCTGCCTGAGCGGAGGGGTTGGTAAATATGATAAATTACCCTCTCATAATTCTACCAGACACAGAGTATCACCTTGCATTTAAAATGCTTATATTGCAAAGCTTCAGACTCATTGTAGTATTAAAAAAAACGTCACAGTCTTTTTAAATATCAGTCTTGTCTTCTAACAAATATTCTCTGCTGACAATACAAGTATTATAAAGCCTGCATGTTCTATATGCTATGAAATATTGTATATAGTGTAAAATATTGTATATATATATATATATATTCAAGATATATTAAGCTATTATCTTCTTGTATAATAATGAAAAGAAGCACTTTTTTTTTTTTCAGCGTAAATTATACATATATACATATATGAAAAAGAAAAAAAACAGTTTAGAAAATCATATTGACATATTTCACTAGTGGTGTAGCATCATTGGAATTAAATGATTTCATTACCCCCCCCCAAAAAAAAAGAAACAATCTACATTAAAGGGAGAGATATGTAATTTACGTAAAGGAATCTGAATGCTTGATTTTAAAATCTGTTTCCCTATAGAAAGACAGACTTTAGTTAATTAATATCTATTTTTTTTTATTGTTTGTGTCTTTTAGCATCCAACATTCTGAGAATTAATTTGGTGAGGAATGAGGATACATTCTAAAATACCAAGCATAAACAGTAGACGGTGAAATTGTGAATCAAGTTCTTTCTTGACATCATCGTAATAAATGATTATTTTTATAGAACAGAATTTCTTCGATCCAAATTGTGATCTTCTAGTCTTTTGTAGTCAATTTACTTCTGGGTTTTTAAAAATGTATCTCTCTACCACACGAAATTAATTCTCATAGAATTATGGAATACTAAAAAAGATAAATGCAAAAAAAACCCCCAAAAAACAAACTGTCATTAACTAAATTCTCTTTCTCTAGCAATACAATTGGATTTTAAAATTAAGTGTTCAGATTCTTTATATTTCTATCTCCTTTAATGTAGATTCTTTTTGAGAATGAATAATTTGCATTTTGATGAAGCCGGACCTCAGGTGAAACATGTTGATTTGAATTTGCAAATTATTTTTTTATTTTCATTCTGTTGAATTCCATTTCAAACTTTATTCTCTCTCTCTCTCTCTCTCTCTCTCTCTCTAATATATATATATATATATATATATATATATATATATATATATATATATATATATATATTCATTCTTTGTAAGTAAATTTTTGCTTTGTTGATAAAACCATTTTAAAACCTAAAATATGAAAATAATTTGGGAGAAACATGATTACAGTAATGAATTGATCAACATACAAAACCTACCCACCTACTTTTTCTGGCTTTTAGGCTGGGGTTGAGTTGTGGTATATCGTCCTTGGAATTCCAACTCTGCAGTAGTTTCTTCTCTTTACTATATCAAGGGAAGAAGGCGCTCAGAGTAGTCCAATGCCAGTGTGACTGTTGTGGGGATATTGGCTATTTTCAACTTTGCACTTATGCATGCCACCATATGTTAAACTGATCGCCTCGCATGCTGCACCGTAGGGGATGCAGTTGAATGACAACATACAAAACCTGGAATTGATTTTGTGTAATACTTACATATTCTTTCATGTCATCATCATCATCATCATCGTCTTGGATGATGTGAATAAATGATGAAGTGTTACTGAAATTAAACTCTTTTTGATTGCTAGGGAAATAGTGGTCAACAATGAGCATGTTTTGCAAAGATACTTTTCATTCTTTACACACACACACACAACTATTTCAGATACTCTATACATATGCCCACACATATACACACACACACACACATACACCTATTCCAAATATATAAATTTGGATAGTGTAGATGTAGAGCATAGGTGAGAAACTGACAGTCACCAAGGACTGTTGAATCTGTGTCTACACTATCCTAATACAAACACACACACACACACACACACACACACACACACACACACACACACACATATATATATATATATATATATATATATATATATATATTTATATATATATATATATATAAAATGTACTTCTTTTTTGTTGTTGTTGTTGTTTTTTATATTTTATGCAGAGGGCTTAATATTTAAAAAACAAATAGAGCTATTTAAAAAATAATTATTATTAATAATGAATTATCATCAATGTTTTTTGTGTTAATAGTCTGACTGCTGTTATGGACTATTAAATAAAAAGCTGTTATTATTATTATTATTATAATAATATATATATATATATATATATATATATATATATATATATATATATATATATACTTGTATATAAGGATGTATAAAGTTTTTTTTACCAGCATTTCAGAATACTAAATTACAAAATGATTTCCTCAAAGAACAAAAAAAAAAAAATGAAACAAAATGATAATAAATAAAGTTCTTTGTTTTCTGGTGGAATGATTGCAAAAAATGAATAAAATGTTGATGAAGACGAACCAATTGATTAATCAATTGAACATTCTTGAACCTTTGGATTGCATCTGATATAAAAGTTCAAAGTTCAAATTCTTTTGAAAACTAGAGACTGAATATATAGTTGAGAACTGTTTCTTTGCTGGAAAGTTTGGCACATACCTAATATAAATAAGATTGTCTATATGTACATGACTGAATGTTCATGCCTATGTATATATGCCTGTGTATGTGTGTGTGTATATATATGTATATATATATATACACTAAAAAATGTGATGTTTTCCCTTGTTTTCCTCTTTCTTTCTTGCATATAATATTGTTATATCAAACAAAGGCAATTCTTTTCAACCTTTAAAAGTATTCATTATAACTTGCATTGCTGGCAACATTATTTTTTCTATCATGATGAGTATTATTGCTATTGTCATTATTATTATTAGTAGTAGTAGTAGTAATAGTAGTTGTAATAGTAGTAGTAGTAGTTGTAGCAATATTAACAACATCACTTCTGACTTTAAAAAAAAAAAAGAAAAAAAAAATCTTCCCCCATTTCTACCACAAGCATGATAATTGCTCTTATTCACTGTGACTAGAAGATCAAAGTGATGCATCTGTTCATCATTCTAAAAAAGAGAATTGGCAAACCACCTAGCTGTTCACTTGAAATTTTTTACATCACTTTCATACTAACGCCCTTGGGAAAGGCACGAGTCCAACTTTCCCTAAACTTTATTCTATTGCTTGTTATCTGGTCTCATCACTTATATGCCACAATATTAATTGTTCAAAAAGTGTGTATGTAAGTATTTGAGCAATTTACTTAGTCATTACCTTTTTAGGTTGTGGCAATAAAATTGCTTTTATATCTCTTGTCAGCTTTGACAGATGGAGACCAGTGTATTACTATCACTATTATTATTATTATTATTATTATTATTATTATTACCATATCAGCTCCAGTTTTATCATCATCATCATTATTTATAATATTGCTCACCATATCATTGCTATTTTAATTATCATTTAGTATTATTTTTCTATCAAAAACTTTTTATAATAACAATTTAATAATTAATGATTATAACTACTATTTGTAGAGTTGTCATCATCGTTATTAAGATTATCATTAACCATTTTTCATTTTTATAACGATAGATGGGTGTGAGAATTTAAAGGAAAGAGAAATTTGTAGGAAATAGATTTTCTATCTGAAAATATTTAATGAATTTGTAGGGAATATTATATTAGAGTGTGTCAAAATTATTCTCATTTTTTAAAAAATCAACTGACATTTCACGAGCAACAAGAACAGCTGTAAGGTTTTAGAAACTTATGCAATATTCTATATATAGTTATTTTTTATAGACCATAGCTCTTCTGATATTTTTTCATTGCTGCTAGTTGGGTTAATTTGCATCATAATCCATAACTAATGAGCGTGCACTTTTGGATTTTTATAAACAAGAGACAAATCACTATTCTTAAAATGATTACATTTCCTTCCAATTCCTGAATTCTGCAAGCAGCTTCAGTGGCTTTGAATTTTAAATGATTCCTGAAAATTGCAAAAAATTCTTATATTCACTATTATATCTAAAACAAAAGGTACTGTTAAATAGTATTGATTATGATATACATATAATGGAGTCTTTAGATAAATGAGCTTTGAAGTAAAAGTCTAAAAAAAATGAAAATACTTTTGATACACCTAAATAATTTACTCCCAAGTTGGCAGAGAACTTTAGTCAACCCTGTAAATGTCGATGACTGCAAAAATTTGCTTTAATCAACAATATAACAAAATATTTCTTACATTGTCTTTCATTTTGGCCAATCATTCATTTTGTTATCATACTATATATTACAAATCTACCTTATTTGATAATTTTGATAACTTTTTTTATCAGTTATACGGATATATTTTCAAAGTAGATGGATTAAAGACAATGATAAAAAGCAAAAACAATCAACTTTGCCAATGATTTTTATTCAACAGATGCTGAGCATCAGTCATCTATCTATCTATAATATATAATAACCAGGATGCTATGTGTGCATTCACATATTTATGATAGAGGGCATTCTTTTAGTTTTATTAAATATATATATAATTTTAAAAAGGATTTCATAACCCAACTTTATTTTTGGTTTGTATTTATAATGATATATAATAAAGTCAGGTTATGGAAATACATTCTGTATGATGTGTGTATATATATATATATATATATATATATATATATACACCAACACTTTCTTCATGGTACTGAGCAATAAAAACCAGCAAGTAGTTAGTTTATAATCCTAAATTTCAATATATATATATATATATATATATATATATATATATATATATATATATATATATATATACCATTCAGATTGTATATTATTTATTATAAGCCAACTTATCATTATATATATATAATATATCATTATAAATACAAACCAAAAAAATCAACATATTTCAATCTTTAAAAATCCCAACTGTCACTGATTTTTTGGAGATCAGTTTATATTAATAATTAGGAATTGTTTGTCATCTATAGATGGTTAAAGTATTTCAAGCAGAGCTACTAAATTAATTAAGATATATATATATATTTTTTAAAGATTTTTGCTTTATAGCATGTAAGATTATTTGTGGTACTGATTATCATATAGGGATGTATTTGTAATGTGAAGCTATGGCAAAAAAAAAACTCAAACAATTTCTTACTCTGATCCCTTAAGAGGGAATTTATTTTGAACACTTTGTTATATAAATTTTATCTTTATATCTATTTTTTTTATACATCCTTTTTAAAAACTTTTTAAAAAATCTTCATAGTTTCCAAAAAGGTAAAATTGTTATCACATTCAAATCAAACTTGGTTTTTGGAAAACATTTTTTATTTCTGAAGTTTTACAACTGTTGTATATTTTTCTATTAGCAGAACTTGAGGCATTCTATTTTAGGGTGTTTAATTACCTTACCTTAGGTAATTAATGCTATACACCATAATTGATTAAACTTATACAGAATAGAAAGCTGTTATATTTTACTTTAAATTGATCTCTGATAAGATCTAAAACTGATCTAATTTCTTGTTGCTGTCTATCAGAATGTAGATATTTATGACAGTTCATTCAACTTATAGTTGTCAAAATTCTATAAGGATTATATATATATATATATAGTCATCCACAGACAGATCTGTTTCGTTCTATCAGAACTCATCAGTGTAGCTAGACAGTAGCTTCCCGTAGTTGGGATCGAAACCCGGTTGACTCAAACGCCAAGCCAAGGTTTCTAACCATTCAGCCACGAGGAGACATTAGCTGCGAAGTAAATTTTTTAAACGGTTATGAATCACAATTACTATTGTTTACATACATCCGTTCAATATATATATATATATATATATATATATATATATATATATATAATGTGTTTGGTATTTGCTACATGTAACAATATCAAGTGAAAAAACAAAGTACTCTTATTGACTGTTGTCACTTAATCTGGTTTGGAAATGAATTGTTTCTAGCTTAACTGATTAAAAAGATTATCAACAGCTGGTTCAGATTTTAAATCTAAGAATCAGCATCTTAGCTTTGAATTGTTATACCCAATTAACAAGAAACCCAGTCAGTCAAGATAGTTCATTGATATTGATAATGTCATTCTCTTTTTCTCGGAGGAAACTTACAGTAAAAGAAGAGGGGCGTGTCCTCGTGGTGTAATGGTTAAAGCGTTGGACTGTGGAATCGTAGTACGCGAGTTCATACTCCAGTCGTGCTATTACGTTCACTTTCGGACAAATACCCTTGGGAAAGGTATGAACCCCCTTATCCCCCCAGCTATGGGTTAAATAGTACCACTACTGTTCTTCTAGGAGAATAGATTTGGCATTAAATAACCTACAAAGGTTGATATGCCATTAAACAAACAAACCAATAAAAGAAGAGATGAAGTGCAGGAAAGATTCCACAAACCCAGAACAGTCATTATCTCAATATGCACAGACTGTTATGAAAAGTCCAAGACTACCAGCAGCTACATCAGTTTTAGCATCTTACCAGACTCCAGTCACTAGTTAGAGTACATCTTCATCTCGAAACACTATGCTTTGTTTAGAGTTGTCTCCCTTATCCCCCATCTTCCACAGTTAACCCACAAGATGGGTTGATAAATAATTATCATATATCATACCTTTGAAGCACCTTTCTTTTTCAAGATGTCTTGCTGGTTTAGACTGATGCAGCAAGGCACTTGGTTACTGAAGGTTGACATGAAGTGTTATATCAAGAGACACAACAGTATAGAGACAAGTGAAGATTTTCTACTCTCAAAGGCACGGTCAGCTAGTGAGGATATCTTATTGTTAGATTTGAAAGCATACGCTGCATGCAAATTATATCAAATGCACTTGACTACACATATCACTATGGTGCATATCAACCTCTATAATATTTCCAAAAATAAGGAACCATTAATTTTTGGTACTGCAGAAAGTTTTATTGCTATATATCTTTTGTCATTTCCTTTGACTTTTCTTTCCTCTTTAAATCCTACATCCATCTCATCAGCTGTCATTTGTCTCTTATTTATTCTCCTTTCTCTTCAACTTATATTTGTACTGTGATTTTTGAAACCTTGTTACAGTATTAGAGTCTTATTTGCATAAATCAATCACACCTGAATTTGACCCCCTCACCATCCTATCATAGTTGGCCTTCTCCCCCAGGTCCTATAACCCCACCCTCTCACTCATGACAAACTGAACACTTACCTATTGATGTATTATTATTATTATTATTATTATTATTATTATTATTTATATATTTTTTTAATTTTACAAACACACACACACACACACACACACACACACACACACACACACACACACACAATATTATTAACTAATCATTTAAATTAAAATTTGATTAAAACAGTCATTTTGTTGTTTTTCTCTTTTTCAATGGTCTTTTTATATTACGAGGTAAAAACAAATTCTGTTTGTTGATATTTAAAACTGTGTTTTTTAGGATGAAGTTGTGAAGTGTTGATAGTGTAATGGTTAATGATGCAGAAAAAAAATCTGTAAACAGAGTTCAAGTTCTAACAGAGGAAAAGGCATGAATCCATCTCTTCCCTATACTCTGCTATGAGTAGAATAGCTGAGCAGACAAACCTCTCAAGCCTTGATAGGTAAGTAGTCTAAGAGAAAGACAATTCTGTATTAAAAAATAGGAGCTGGAGTTCAACATTGTCTTTATCTTCATTGTATGATGGGAGCTTATTTTTATCAACCCTTTCATAGAATCACAGTGTTTTAGAGAAAAGAGACATGTGAAACTGTTTCATACAACCTTTCCTCGAGCCTCTGCCCAGGTCCGTGATATGTGAGACTAATGGATACTTTCATCAATTTTTAGAAATTTGTTATTCACTTTGTGATATTCTTGTGGGAATTTTTCTTCAGAAATTGAATTCTTTACAAGATTTATTTAATTTCTTAGTACATCCACCTATGAAAATATTTTTCTTTTCAATTTATATCATCAAGGATAATAAATAATTGATAAATTCATTAACATTTCATACTATTCCATTCTCATTCACTCATTTATTTATACAGGTTTTCTCAAGTCTCCAAGGACCTAAAAACAAAACAAAGCTAAACAAAAACTAATATTTCTTGACTTAATCCAATTCAGTATAGAAAAATAAGGTTTTAAAATTTCTTTAATATAACTAAAAATAATGTCTAAATTTCTGAGATTAAAAATTATCACTATTAGCTAACCCTAAATCATAGGGGATGATTTTATTTTATGGGAACTGACCATAAATTTATCCATTGCGCTTTTAATTCCAGTAAATAACACAGGCCTAAAACCAAACTATTTTTTTTTTGTTAATAAACACTGTAGAGAGGATAACATTTATGGCCCTCTCTCTGGTAGCCAACACTCCTACTACTAATGTAAAATTACATGATATTTTAGTTTTAATCTTGATTTTCCATTGGTCAGAAAAACAGTTATTGGAAAAAAGTCAGTTTTGGATTCTATCTTAGGAATTTTCAGCTACAATTATAAAAAAAAAGATTATGATTCAATTTAACCTGACAAAAACAAAGTTAGGATCCAGTCTAGCATTATACTTACATTGTAAATTGAACTCCTTTCTGAAAATAGTAAAATTTCCAAAAACTTAATATGCTCAAAACAGGGTCTTGTAATTTGCAAGTACCTCTAGAAAATTTAGTGACCATTTCTAACCTTTCCATTGTTGAATTATACAATTTATAAAAAAAAAACATTTAGTTATTATACACTGATTTATTTGAAATGTTCCTTGTATTTCAGCTGTGGTATCCACTGACTTTTTTTTTTTTTGTGGAAAGAGATGAAGTGCCATCTAGAGAATTAACTAATATGTCATGGAAGACTCTTTGTGTGGTTAGTTCATCTTGGCGGCTTTCACTACTGCCTACTTCTGCGGACAACTACTTAAACGAGATTTCACCCTCAAATATATGGGGCTTTGGTTTCTAGAAAAGAAAATCGCTTTTCATGCTTTGACCACCTGGCGCCAAAAGACATAAGAAATCACTCCTGTCTAATCGAACATCTGACTGTAACAGCATCCAAGACATAAAAAACAAAAAAAACCATTAATTTCCATCGTATAATCCTTCTCTTTCTACTTAATCATCTTTTAAAATCTGCTGACCTCTCTAACATGTTTAGTTACCCCTTTAATATCCTTATACTCAGACTTCTATATACATACATACATATGCATGATGCGTCTGCCCACACATATGCACGTAAAAATATGCAGTGCCCATACACATACATACTTTTAAAGATGCGTTTGCATCTATACACATATGCATTATGATACTTACACCCCCCCCCCGTGGACAGAATTATGTCACATTCAAAAAGTTAAAAAAGTTTGTATTTACCCAACACCTACCATGAGCAGGAGGTGACATAAAATTAGTTTTTAAATGGATTTTAGCTTGTTTGAATTTGGAGTTTTCCTTCTAAACCAAAGTTAAAGAATCCAATTTGCCTTACTATTTACCTATAGATGAGGGAGAAGAGATAGATTCATGCCTTTGCAAAAAGCATTCGTACAGAGTGAAATATAAACAGTCTTGGAGTGGCAAATCTATTCCTGACAATGATAACTATTTCACCATAAAAGTACGACTCAGTTTTGTTCAGTTTTACACGTAGACCTGCTGTTACAAAGTGGTTACATATATAAGTGCTGATTAGACTCCTCGCTACTTAACCTCAGTAGGGTCCAGTCAGCTGTAGAATACACTGACTACATCTCTGCAGAGGGATAAGACTCCCCTAATGAGTGCCTTGGTTATGAGCTTTGGGGAATGTGGAGTACCCCTTTATTGCTATCACTCCCAGGTTCACTCTGACCGGGAGTGGTAGCACCTGATAGGGTCCTATCTATGGGTTAAATAAAACTGAACAGTGTACTTATGCTAAACTGAATTTTTTGAAATAAAATTGTTTATATGTATAAAAATGGATTTAACATTAAATAACCTACAATGGTTGAGATGCCATAAAACCGAACCAAACCAAACTTAACCTCAGTAATCTGATGAGAACCGATGCTATTGGTATGACAACTATAAGTCGAGAAGTACGACTTGTTAGTGATTACTCTTCTCTTAGAATTGCAATTTTCTGGGTGGAGAGTAAAAAAAAAAAAAAAGAAAGAAAAAATTATAACCTCACTCACAGACTATAACTGTAATATAATGGCCGAGGGATTTTGTTTTATATATGTTGCCTTTCGGTTTAGTTAGGCTGAGAACCTTTCGCTTAGCGCATGGGTTAGTTAGGTGTAAACATGAGCGCAGGTGTTCACACGTGCGTGGAGCGGATGTGTCATTCAGAGATGTCACAATAGAAACCCAGATAGAAAATATGACCGTGGGATGTGAATGACGTCATGAACCGGAAGTGTGCGCGGAAGATTTTGGGGATTTGAAAAAAAGTCAGAGTGTGGAGTTTGAGCGTCTGAAGAAGACGGTTGACTTTCGGAGCTCGCTGAGGCCTTACGACGGGTGTCGAGGCAGATGGAAAAGTCAGCATAGAAAGATTGTGCCTCTCTCCTTATTTTGAAAAACCTTTTAACTCAAAGGTAATAAAAAATTTTGTACCTGAACTAAGAAGTCGTAAAGTTTTTCATGTTTCAGGATTCCTATGTTATCTATATATGAGTTATGAATATTCTATGTACATTTCATGTATGGGTATGGTACATAACTATAGTAGAAAGTTCAGTCCTATTCCCAGAAGTGACACATCAAACTTAACCTTGGTAAAAAAAAACCCCAAAAAACAAACCTAAGTGAGATCTCAAATGTATTATTTAACCGGTTTATTAAATCTTACTCTGTTGATCCTTACATAACCTGCTCCGACACAGCACAGATATCTTTGTTCAAAGTTATCCCATTCAAGGAATTACTACAAATGGTCACTTTGGAAACCCTTTCATTAGTCTTGATAAAATATTGAGCTCATAAGTTTAAAGCATTCTGATTGGGAAAAAACAGCAATAAATCATCAACAAAAACATGTCCAATTGGTATAAATAATGCTGGAGGAGTGAAAGGCAGCTGGAGATGTTGTTTCAATCGACCAACGTGTATATACTGAAGTTCCAGAACTAAAATGTGAAAATTGCCATTTTTGTTGGCAAAGTATTTACGAGAAATGTAAAAAAAAAAGATCTTTAAATTAAAAAAAGAAAAAAATTTAAATTTAAATGAAGACTGTCCACAGCTGAACAACTTATATAATAAAGTGATGATGATGTCTAGACTGATGTCTAGAAGTCTAGATTTCATTAAGAAGAGTCACTTCTATTTCTCAATACTTTTTGATCTGCAGCTTTTAGTGAAACAGAATTGTGTTGGTGCAAGACTCTCCATACTCCCTAGACTAAGCCACTTTTAACTTTTTCTTGTTTCCTAAACTGAAAAATCATCTCAAGCGTAAGAAGTCTGAGGACGCGGGGGACACTTTAACAAATATGACTGTACAATTTTGTGCAAAATCAAAAAAATGAATTTTAGAGGCGCAGTATAATGTCATTAGAGTAAGTGTGTTGAATGACAAAGTGACTATTTTGAAGAAAATTAATGTTTCAGTCTTTGTTCATTTCTGTCTTGATAAATACAGCTTCAGTAAGGATATTTTAAAACATACCTTGTATGGGAATAAAAAAAAAGCAATGTTTGTCTATTTTGAATATTTCACCTAATGCAAAGAATGTGACGATGTTTTCATAATCGTGATTCCGAGCATGTGTCATTACTCGTTTAATGGACTTTAATTTGGATTGTTCTTGGGAAACGTTTTATTTGTTACAATAATGAAACGTGAAAGACAAAACTGTTGTTTTAAAATTTTGCCATTTACAAGACCTTTAGCTCTAATTTTGATAGATGTATAAGAATTAATATATGTGATTTTTATTATTTTCATCTGTTAGATATTTTTAAAGGATGAGTGATAAATTTAACCCTCTTTTGGCGTTAAATCAGTGATGATGGTAAGAATGTATTTAATCAAGGGAAAGAACTCGTTGTAATAATTTTTTATGAGTTTTCTCCCCTGACAATTCAATGATTTGAGAGAGAGAGAGAGTTTATCATTGTAAACTAAACAATTCTAATTTCAAAAACGGTAATGTGGAATCATCAGCCAACAGAATTAGATGGACCGCATTATCCGTTGGTGTGGTTTCTTTTATCCATGGTTGGTTAAAGTAGAAAAAAAATAAAGTAAAATAAAAAGCAACTTTTATTAATCTATTTTCCAAAATATATTTAAAAAATAGCATTTTGAAAATATCAGAAAGAAAACAATAAATGCAAATGTCCTGCTAACAATCAAAATTTGAGTTGTCCGATCATGAAGAGGTGGAAGCTTCTTTTTATCGGGAAAACGAACGAAAAAAAAAAAAAGGTGGGGGAGAAAAGAAAGAAGAAAATTTCGGTAAACGATAAATATAGATATAAACGGCTTTTAAAATATCTAAAATTGTTTTTTTTTTTCTATACACAATAATAATTGGCGTGTGTTGTAACCATTAAAATTTAAAGGGAATAAAAATTTAAACAAACAAAAACAATTGCTAGTTTTACATTACACACAATTGTATCATAATTTTTGAATGAATTATCTTATTAAAGATCAAGCCACACCATCGGTTGGAGCAGTAGAATACACCGACTACATCTCTGCAGAGGGGTAAGACTACCCCCCCCCACACACACACACCAATCAACGAGTGTCCTGGCATGACACTAAGCTGCATCTGTATTGAAACTGGGGGAGGGAATGTGGAGTATCCCTTCATTGCTATTACTCACAGGTCCATTCTAACCCGGAGTGGTTGTACCTGTAAGGGTCTCATTTATAGATCGAATAGAACTGTTTAATCATTTATTATACATGAAATCATTTAAATGAAGCTAAATTAATTCATTACTATTACATAGCAATTCGTGAAACCATTTACAACTCGTAAGTAACCAATAAGGGTTGATATGCCGTAAAACACAAGCAACCAACCATAGATTATATCGAGGTATAGTAATTGGTTAAATATTGTTTCCTCGTATAGATTATATGCAAGAATAATTCACGACGAGAAAGCAACATGTTTTTTTTACCCGAGCAAAGTTAATAAAATGAATAGAAGAATGACAATGAAATATAAAAAGTTGCATGAAGGAATACCTTTAGTTGGAAAGTATTTAGTGTATGTACATATAGAAGTTTTAAATAAAGGCTGACATATTTAAGAAGTGCATAGTTCAATAATGTCGTATTATATACGACAAGAAGTGTCTTGAAGGCACAAGGCCCCAATCCATGGTACTAGAGTCAGGTTGGTCGTCAAGGCATCATGTGAGGAAGAAGAGACTTTGGGTTTGGGTCTCACATTTAAATACATGTTTGACAATAGTACCTGGTGGCTATCAACAAAACTCTTTGGCTGTCTAAGGACTTTTTTTTTTTGCATTTTATATATCCAAGCTGCTGCTACTGTCATATATATGTTAAAATACTACTCATGATAAAAGGCTCCCATCGCTCCTGGGATTTGTACACAACTGGCCAACTAGTAGATGGTCTGCAACAAAAAAAAGAAAACTGGTTTTCATTAAACGGAAATGGAATCATGTCGTCTTTTCTAGGGCGACAATTTTATCGTTCCACCTTGTATATGTTAAAATACTATTCATATTTACGACTTGCTTCCTAGTAAATAAATAAATAAATAAGAGAGGCTACTCCTTAATAAGCCACTCTCCGACTTTACCTAAAGTTCGTGTTTGTATTCGTACTATTAACACGTAATAGTGTTAGATATTTTGGATAAACATACGTGTGTGCACACACGCACACACAAACACCCTTATATATAGTGCGCGTTTGAGAAATATTGTATAACACGAGAGCTGATAATATTACCATTTATACAAAAATGGCACTTGACGTTGTAGAGTTCTGTTGCCTCTTGTTATATTAAAAGGAAGAACAAATGAGTTGACGAAAATATTGATAGTTTTCGATTTCGAAGTTTTATTAACAGCTTGAGATGAAAAGAACCCTTGTGCTGTAAGTTGCAGGAAGAAAAGTACAATCAGAATATGTTATTTTAAAGCATAGCATCCATATATAGGCAGGAAAGAATAAAGAAGAAATAATAATAATGATAATAATAATAACACACACACACAGAGTGTTGATTAACAATAATAAAAAAAAAACTTGCCGTATCGTGGATTTTCAGCCGACCACAGAGTGAAAATTGTAGGAAAGCGAAAAGATAGACCTTACTTGGACTTTACCAGAAAACTATAAAGCTATGAAACATGAGGTTGGCAGTGATACCAAATGTAGAACAGTCCGCAAAGGTTTGAAAAGCGAACTGGAACAATTGGAAATCAGATGAAGAATCGACTAGAGTATTATTGAGATCGGCCAGGATACTCAAAAGAGTCTGGAAGACCTGAGGAGACTTGCTGTCACTCAGACGCCACTGAAAACCACCATTTTCATTGAAAATGAAAATGTTTTTGTCAAAATCGTTTCATTTTAACAGTGAATTTGTCGCGTAAGTCAACAATATTTCTCAAAATAAAAGTCCCACCGCTCAAATGACCTTACAGTGTATAGTAATGCTCAGTTTAAAATATCAGTCGAAATATCGCAGTGCTAATGTTTGTCTTAATTTAACAATGGAAATTACGTTAATAATGGTATCAAAACACAAGAAGAATGACCCGTATAATAACATATTTGAAATTTCCTTGTTAAAATCTTCGGACATATCTAATATAAACGGTTTCACCATCCACGGGGACGACGGAACCTATCTACCGCGGATAATGAAACCTTACTCTTTTATAATAACCAGATATTTGTAAGTAGGTTGCCGTACAACAGCATAGATGGCTCATCCAATCGAGATTTTTTTTAGCGAATAAAACAATTTTCAACTTTATATTAAAAGCTGGGTCTGTGATAACGTTCACTGCGATCGTTTCTCGAGGGAAATAACTATTACATAAAAATCAATGAGTACTTACCCTTATCCATTTATTCATTTATTTGAAATTAATTCAAAATTCTATAAAAATGATTTGACTCGATATTAACTTTAAGGCCAAGTGAGAACACGATAATTATTACTATCGCGTTTTAATTATATAAGTTAGACAATTTATCAATGCAATTATTGCTATGATAATTTTTCTGAATTACAAATTAGATGTTATAGAATCTTTAAAATTACATATGTGCAGGTATTTTTTCATAAACGACAAAGGAGTGATAAGATTCAACTGGCTTGATTGCTGAAATTACAGACATTCGGAGAATGAAATCCTGGATTGTTGTAAAATGAAACTTTTCCCTTGTTTCTTCATGGATCAGGAATGCTTTTCTTTATCAAAGCATTTGTCCTTAATCACCGGGTAATCTTATAAAATTTATAACAAAATACGAAAATAAAACAAATAAAATACGAAAAGAAAATGAAATATCACACAATTCCACTTCTACCGAAAGTTTTATTTTCAGCGCCAAAAAGAACAACACTTTTGTCGATTAACTGAAAAGAAGTGTCTTTTGCTGCCCCAATGATTAGTTCCAGATTCTACAATTTTTATCGTGATGATTAGATTGTAGGGAACGAATAAATAAATAAAAAAAATCAAAAATTAAATTTAAAAAAATAAATAAAAAGAAAACTATTAAATTTGCAGAAACTCCCAGAGGTCTCTAACAGGAAAAGGAGATGACGCATGCGTAAAAGAAAAAAGGCATTTCTCTTGACAACGGGGACGATATTATCTTTCTCTTTCAGGCAGTGACCAGTGGATTAATAACCTGGGCACTATGCATACGTCTTTGGACGTTAGCCCCTTTTACCCTGTAGCAGCTCTCTCTCGGTCAGCATTATGCTGAAATATACAAGACCCACAAATGAACTATAAACTAACTCTTACCGGAATTTGACAAATTTCCAAAAGAAAACTACCCCTTATGGAAGCCCGAAATACCAAATGAGGACAAATACATACATGAAACGAATTAACGTATTTTTGACACCTTAACTGGGGGATTCAACCATTTCAATGTATTCAGGAAAAACTCCCTCATCCACGGAATGGTTGTTGAACCCAGTAAATAAAGGAAAATATAAAAGAAACGTCTTCGTCTCTTATCTGTTGCTGTCTTCTCTTTTGTATAATTCTTTTTGGGACTTTCTTGGGCTAGGCATTTCACCGACCAGACAACGTGGGGGTAAAATATAATATAACCAAAATATGGAGTCAGGTATCGAACGGCAACACAGCCTTGCCCTTTGCCCTTGACCTTCAAGCCACATACCCCCACAAGATCAGTAATAAAAAAAATTCACTTGTGAAGCCCATAATATAAGTCTATTATCATTCTTTTTCAAATAAAGTTGCTATTTTGATAACGAGTTTAATGAAAATCGGACGATTTTTTTCGTGATAGTTTTTATAAGACTAATAATCAAATTAAGCAACTCTACGGCCTTCTTGTTTGCTGTTGCTGTAGTTAATAATATCCTTATTTGTAGAATAATTTCTTTCAATGAATGTCTTCATAAACTCTAAATCTTTTGGGAGGGAACATTAGTGAATTAAAAAAAAAAGTAGATAATCATTAAAAACAGTTTTGTTTTAAAAGACTTTTACTGATTTTCTCCGAAATTCGAGAAAAGCTACCGATGTCTGGTTCAAGCCTGAATAGCTCCTCCGAATTTAAAAAATCTCAAGTGGAACTATTATGAAGTTAGGAGAAAAATCATTAAAAACTAAGTTAAAACAAACTTTGCCAACGATATTTTATAAAACTTATTAATAAGAAAAAAATGTTCCTGAATAATTATTAGAAATTATGGTATTAGAGTGGGTATCACTTATCAGTAATGGTTGGTGCTTGAGAGGATATTTAATTGCGTCCAGAGTCACCAAGTTTAATATAAGCTTTAGTATACACAGTGATACCCTTCTGTTGGCTGGGGATGTAGAATATGTTGACTGCACCTCTGCAGAAGTGTAAGACGCCCCAACGAGAGTCTTGGGTAAAACAGTAAACTGAAAGCGAGGCTCCAATTAAAGAGAATTGAAGAGTGTGGAGTACCTGTTGATTACAATTACTACCAGGTCCACCCGGACCCGGATTGGTACTACCTGTTAGGGTCCCATCAATAGAATGGAAAGATTCAATCGTTTACAAAGGATCCTTATTAATATTTATTTAAAACAATATATCTGTACGCAAATTATTTATATTACATAAGAATACTTGATAAATGGAATTATTAGTGTTAGATAGGAATACTTGAAATCATTTAACTTTGCGCAAAGGAATTAGCTTCAACAACTCGTTTAAAAATAAAGTTACCTACACAGTATTCTCTTACAAATTGTATATATATATATATATATATATATATATATAACGGGATTTGATTTTAATTATCCACAAGGGTTGATAAGCCATAAAACACCAACCAACCGACTAGTGATATACTAATACTGAACGAACGGAAAGATAGACAAGATAGGTTTATAAAACAAATAAGATATTTAATATATACATATAAAATATATAAATATTACAAGAATACTGAAACGTATCTCAAACAGATGAAATGTGCATATTGTTCCACGAGCAAGCAGTTCATAGAAAGGATACTAAAATGGTGAAGAGTCTTACTTGATTGATGGTTTAGCCATGTAGACTTTCATTTCAATTACGAGGCGAATGACAACGTAATTGGTCAGATGGTGAGATTAAGTCTGTCCAATGAACCGGGATAAAAAAAAAAAAAAGGCATGTCTATTTGGTTCGAAGAACCCGAATGAGAAGAGGACGAGAAAGGATTCTGAATTCTCACGTGATCAGTGGGCACGTGATGTAGAAAGATACGCTTTCAAATCCAAGAAAAGATAATTATTGTCTCTCTACAATTGAAACTGAGATTATCAGTTACATATTTTTCTTATTAATTCTTGGGATGAAAATTTATAGGGAGATTTGGTTCCTAAAAATATTCAGTTCCATCATTGTATACTAGCATATGTGACATATTGTTCGCAAGAAACGGGAGTCACCGTGGCGTTTGTGGCTAAAATATTGTAGTTAGTGAGTTCGAATTTCAGTCGCGCTATTACGTTCGCGTCCAGACTAATACTCTGGGGGAAAGGTACGGATCCCCTTTTCCTTCTGTTATGGGTTACATACCACCTCAAAATTTCTTTATTATGATGGCTTCGCATTAAATAATCCATGAAGGTTGATGTGCCATTAAGCAAGGAAACCGAAACCACTGCAAGAAATTGAAAAACCAGCGTGACAAAATATAAGGTTTCGAAAATAATGACTGATTTACATACAAATATCAAATCAAATCGGACATTATTTTCAAGATAACTTTATTATGCACCGAAATTGTAAGTACACAACAAGAAATGATTGATTTCTTGTTTAATTAGGTGGTAAGTAAACTGATGATGTAAGTATCTTATTGCATAATAAAAGGTCAATTTAATAAAAGGTCAATTTAGATAAAATATTTTTAAGTAAAGCTTATTTCTTAGTGTCCAACAATTATGAAAAATACTGTTACTTTTGATGCTTTTCTATAACTTTAAAGCTGAAGACCTCTTTAAAAGACCCTTTGAAAATCCCATTATTGCATTAGCTGAAAAAGCCTTCTTACTTGTGTTACATAGCAAGGAACTTCGGTCATGACACTTCTGGCTGTTTACTGCCCTTCTATCTCGACTGTGTAATGTAACGTGGTGTAATGGTTATCGTCACAGGATATGGACACGGCGATACGAGTTCAATTCCTGGCCAAGACTGATTGCATTTCACATAGGGGAAAAATATGAAAGACTGATTGCATTTCACATGGGAAAAATATGAATCCAATTATTCTCCCTCCAGCTATGGGTAAATAGCAGGGCAGACTAGGTTCTTCAGCCTTGGTGAGGCAACTATTCTAGGAGAAGGAAAACTCTGAATTCAAACCTGCTAAACTCCGCTTAAAAAATTGACCTTGTGTCATATCCTGCCCGAGCGGAGGGGTTGGGTAAATAGGATCTCGACTGTTATTCCTAATCTGCCTTTATTTTCATAATCAAATTGTATCTGCCACTTACAACTGGTGACGTAATCTACGCATAACACCCAATTACTTGCTGTGTTGTAAAAGTACAACCGAAACTATGTATTTTTCTTAAAATAAATGACAGTTGTCAAAATGAAATGACCCACTTTCAAACAACAATCTTTTCAAATCACGAAACATTTGCGACATTCCAATCTAACCTTGAATATTTCATCTTGATATTTTCATAAACAATAACATCGACTTTGAAAACCTTTTTTCTCTCCAAAGGTGTGTGTGTGTGTGTGTGAAAAATACACTTCAAATGGCATGTAGATACGTGCCATTTGAAGTCTATCCTAGTTGCCTTGTTTATCAAACTATTTGCTTATTTTTCCAATTTATAAGAAGTTACTCAGTTACACACCTGGGTAAGAATAATACTCCAAGATCCCTGCAAATGATGCAAAACCTCCAATAAAATTTAGCAAAGTCTTGATCAATCATTTTAATCTGCAACATTTCAAGATATCCTGATGCTGATGACGAAATAAAGAAGCTGGCAAGACGATAAAGATTTATGAGTGGACTAAGCAAAGAATTGTGAGAGATACGATAGAACATCCATCAAAAGTTGTTTGGAAAAATGCATAAAACAATTAACCATTAGAACATCTTGTAGAACAAACTGTGTTCGTGTAAAAGCCAACAAGAAACCAAATACCAATGGTCAGAGATGATCCTCAAAGAGCACTCTGATCTGCTGATTGGGAAGATTATAGTTTAAGTATAAGTGAAGTACGTACGAGATACTTGGAATGGAACATAGTGGACGAAGACACAGTCGAATAAATTTATTTATTAGAAAAATAAGAATTGACGAAACGGATTTTAGAAGAATAAAGTCAGTACATTACAAAAGCGAAAATTAACAGAAATGGATTTTTAAAAAGAATAAATTAAGAATATGTTATTTTGATGAGAAAATAAAACGTAAAAAAAAAAATACTTTTTTTTATAAAAAGATAAAAAGAAAAATTGAGGCACGAATTGTTTTCTCTACAGAAAATTCTTAGAGAATTGTTATTTCGATTGTCCATAGATGACGAAGCGGAAAAGTGGGTTCAACTAGAAATCAAAACCTGTCATGCCGACGACTAGGTGAAATAAAGTACAATTGTCGGTTGGAAATGAAAGTTCTGAATAACATTTTTGTTTCAAAATTCAAGTGTGGAAAACTTTGTACTGACTTTTTGACGGTTACTGATGACATATCACGCGAGCAGAAAATCAGAAGAAAAAAGATCTGCTCCCTTTTTGGGTGGAGTGGAAGGAAACTAAGAACTGAAGGTGGAAGCAGAATTAATTAATAGAAACCAAGTAGGAGGAAAGACCAACCCTTTGGGTAGCAGTAAGAGGAAATCGAATATTGAAGGCATAGCAAGTGGAAGGAAGGTGGGGAGAATTAATTATTAAAATCCAAATTTGGAGAAAATTTATATTATCAATAGCTTCGCCAGCCACCATCCCTTGAATGAGAGGAAATGCATATAATACGACATTTGAAGAGACCAGTGGAGACCGGTAGAAGACAGCTACTTGATTTCTCGTCGCTCTTGACATGTAACTTGAGCCAGATTGCCCAGTGTAGAGAGGCAGAAGAAAGCCTAAGATAATACAACACATTGACAGTAACAGAGAGAGAGAGAGAGAGAGAGAGAGAGTCTGAAAAATACAACCTGTGAGCGTAACAGAGAAAACTTGAAATAATACGACACTTTTAGAGAGAGAGAGAGAGAGAGAGAGAGAGAGAGAGAGAGAGAGAGTCTGAAAAATACAACCTTGGAGCGTAACAGAGAAAACTTGAAATAATACGACCCTTTTAGAGAGAGAGAGAGAGAGAGAGACAGACAGACAGACTGAGATGTATATTTCTTCGAGATAGCCTTGCACCAGACTGTCCAAGGTGGAGAAGCGAAGAGAAACTGAGATAATGTGATAATTTGAGATAACCTTGTACCAGACTCGTAGAGATAGAGAAGTGAAGTGAAATCGAGATAATATGACACTTTAGAGACCAACATGAATTGGCCAACAGACTCATGATTCTCTGAGTCTTGACCTTTTACCAGACTCCCCAACACCTACAAAAGCTGAGGGTTAAAGACTGAGAAAAGAGAACATAATATGCTACTTGAAATTACCCTGTACCAGATTATCAAGGAACTGAGAGAGGCTGAGAGCTAAAAACTGAGAAAGGCGCACATAATGTATTACTTGAAATCGCCTTGTACCAGACTATCCAGGTACTGAGAGAATCCAAGAGACAATGACTGAGAATAACGGACATAACCCGCCACTTGAGATTGCCTTCTACCAAACTATAGAAAGCGAGAAGTGAAAAGCCTAAAACTTGTAAGATAATTTGAGAGGCCTTGTGCCTGACTTTGAATGCAGAGAAATTGACTTACCGTTAATTCGTGAATTGAATCTCCATCTATTACTACCAACTTCTGGGAAGGGTGAATGTATGTACCATTTTTAAAGACGCCTTTTTAAAACTAAATATTATTATTGTTAATAATCCGTATTTTGTTATCTGTTTGTTGGCGTTCGACTTTTTTTTTTCTTTCTTAATTGTGCGGTCTCATAAGTTCACTCATCGACTGGCGACTCTGATGGGCGATTGATCAAAAACACAACGCAGGCAGATAAGCAGATCGATCGTCCCATCCGATGTCATAACCAGCCAAGTGGAATCAATCGTGTTTGGAGGAGGCGGGTGCACTGCTACAGTGTTATATATATATATATATATATATATATATATATATATATATATATATATATATATACACACACACCTGTGAAGCATTTTATTCCATGATTAATAGTCAAATGTCTTCAGTTTTGTAACTGAATTTCATTTCTCGATCTCCAGAAACTATAAAAGCGCTTGTGAATATAGAGCTTTTCTATAAATCAAACGCTGAAGACCTTTCTAAAAGATTCTCTGAAAATGTCAAATGATCCCTGACTTGTGTCAGAAGAAAAACATTCTTATTTCGAGCAAAACTGGGTGATGATGTTACTTTGAGATTTCTCCCGATGCTGAAAATCCTTCCATTAAATTTAGGAAAATCTCAGTCTCTGAAATTCACACGTTTTTGAGAAATCCTGACGCTTTTGGCGAAGAACGGAAATAAGCTGGCAAGAAAGTGAAGATTTCAGAGCAAACTAGATGAACACAAACAGTAAGCCAGTTACAGCAAGTATCGTTCTGACACGAAATGATACAAGAAGTCAGATGCAAATATGCAGAGATGATCCTGAAAGAGCAGCTAGATCTGCAGAATTCGATCTGGACAGATGAAAAGCGCTTTAATCTTGATGGATCTGACTATAACATCTTCTTTTCTTGTGTGTAGAGAGAGTGACTCGAAGTTTTTGTGGTGTAGGCAGGAGGGAGGATCGTAGTCTGGGGATGGTTTTGGTTATTGTTAACGGAACTTCGGCAGCACCCAATTAGCAAAAGATGTTGGAATACACCTTGATATCAAAGTAACTAATAAACAGAAAGAGAGAAAGAAAAAAAAAGTTAATTATTCTATAACATGACGCAAAGATAGTTGTTTTGGAGGAAGTGACTCTTGTCTTGTGTTTCCAAACTGAAAATGTTTGAGAAATGATGACAAGAGATGTGTATGCTTGCAACATCCTATATTTCATTCTTCAGAAGATGAAACTGTCAACAAATCGAAGAAATCCCCCCCCTCTACGCCCCTTAAATTGGCAAACTTCATGACACAGCGTGCTATTCAGGTTTTGAAAGACAAAAATTACAATCTTTCGTCAAAATAATATTCTGCTTATAAAACTATTGACTTTTGTACCGTTTTTATAATTACTAGACATTAGTTTTTCACACACACACACACAATATATATATATATATATATATATATATATATATATATATAATGTATGTATCATTCGGTCCAGTTAAACCGGAGTCAGGGATAATTCCGTCAGGACAAAAAAATCATTCAACTATGAACATTTAAATTTTCCTGGTAAAGAGCTCAATGTAACTGACATCAACGAGCAACAATTTCTTTAAGAAAAACAAAAACCGGTCACAAAGGGATTCATACCTTTCCGAAGGGGCATTAGTCCGAAAGTGAATGTAATATCATAACTGGAGTTCGAACTCGCTTACTAAGATGTGACAGTCGACCACATTAACCATTACTCCACGGTTACCCCCCAAAAAATTTAACCTTTAACGCATCTTTTCTATTTGTCTTCACTCCATTCAGAAATTATAAAAACACTGCGATTAAAAAAAAAAAAAAAAATTGTGGAATTTCTTTAAAAACGAATTCAAAATTTTCTATAAAATATCAATAAGTTTATTTCTCGGTATTTTCGGCATAATTGTAAATTTTGTTTGATTTTTCATTAAAACAGACCTAAGGACTTTTTACACACATATTCAATGGAAGGGTAACTGAATTAATAGGCACGAATATAAAGTATGAATTTAAAATTTTAATTTAAAATTTTGAATTTAATTTAAGATAAGTATTACTGTATCCTTACGTAAGGTTATTAAGGAATGTTATACTTCCCTAAATTATTGTTAAATCTGGAGTTTTAAGTTGAAATGTTTTTAGAATTTAAAAATTAAAAAAAAAGATTAATTTACTATAATTCCAACCGGTAATAAAACCAAAAAAAACGGAAGTGGGCGAGAGGAAACTCTTCACCCCTCTTCTACCCACTCCCACCCTTCCTTCCTGTGTCTATTCTGAATTATTTTATCCATTAGATCTGAATTTATAAATTTATTTCCATCCTGTTATGGGTATTGATATGAATCAATAACACCAAAAATAACAGGACTTCTTCAGATCTAATATCACTATTCATCCACAAGGATAACCCACGAAGGTTGATATACCATTAAAAAAAAAACAAAAACAAACAAAGGTTATTTGAAAACATTTTTTTTTTGCTTGAAGAAAATCGAAGGCAGAATTGATAAAAAAAAAAGAAAGAAAATAAGTCAACAACAGAAATAAAGAAATATTGATGGTATTTATTCCCTTTTTTGACCCCATTCGTCCCAGAAATAAATGTCAATTATATAAAATCTCCGTTTGCATTTGAACATTCAAAAATATTCAAGTCAACAACCTAAAAATATTCTTAAAATGCATTTGGAGTCGTTGTTTTGTACAAGATGCGAAAAATCCCGTGGTAAATCACATAACGAATACAATCTTGGATTTAAAAAAATTGAATAAAAAAAATTGAAAGAATAACACACGATTGAATTGTGATATCTCGTCGAATCATTCACGTGATTGTTATACAAATAAAGAAAAGGGAAATTCAATCCTTCGTATGTTATTTTTATAGATTTTAACATTTCACCTATATTTTAATGATCCAAGGTTTTTTGTTATCGCAATTGGGTTAAAAAGTTCTCACCTGCTGAATAAAACAATTTCAAATCCAATTTGTAGTTATTATTTTACTGCTTGAGAGTTTTTCACATGAGCGTTTGGTAATGGTTTTCGACTGGAGTTTGAGTGACAGCAAGTCTCAAGTATTAATAATAATAATAATAATAATAATAAGTGTGCATTCAGTCTTATAGCACTTACTGTTTGACAAGGGAGATAACTATTAAATGATAATTATGAATTACTGCCTCTTAGATATTTATAAAATGAATTCCATACTGAGCTGAATAGCCGCTGACAGCGTCTTTTAAGGCAGACCGTGGAATAAAAATGCATTGTAAATTTTTCAAGTTGAATCACATGAAAATGAAAAGAATGTTTCCTTTTAGAACATTTAATCGACCGCATTAAATAAGCAAAAATATTTATTTACTTTTTTTTTTTCAGGGTTTTGTTTCTTCATTTGTATGATTAGAGTGAAAAATATGGTGAAATAACACAATTCAATTTTGTTTATAAAACTTTCTTTGCTTGATGATGTCTTTTAAAAAAATGGATTTTCTCATATAGTGGACGGATGATGAAGAAAGATAAATGGGTTACCCCCGCTCATAAAAAAAAAAAAAAGATAAAGTGGTACCCCTCCCCCCACCGCACAAAAAAGACATCTCGTTGAAATTATGTATATCTAATAGTCTGTAATATACAAAACTGTGTAAGGTTTATTTAGGCAATAAGAACAATTTTTCTGGTAGACAAGTATTTTCTCCTTTAATTTTTGGCTTTATATAAAAGAACAAGGGGATTTTATTTTGGTGTGTGTGTGTGTGTGTGTGAGAGAGAGATGGGGAAAAACAAGTGTTTGTGTGTGAAAGAGAGAGACAGAGAAAAGGAGAAAAAAAGTTTTTTGGTAGTGTGAGAGAGAGCATAAAAGAACGCGTGTGTGAGTGAGAGAACAAAAGAACGTGTGAGAGAGAGAGAAAGAACGTGTGTGTGTGAGTTTATATGTTTGTTAAAGACTCACCGATTAAGAGTGTACATTTTAATTGCGTTACACAAATAAGTGAATGTATATCCCCTCCCTTCTCTCTCTCTCTAATTCATATCTATCCATTTCTATCTAATAGCATCAATAAAACCCCATTTTTTTCTTGTGGAACATTATGCAACATGGATATTACAAGGTATTATTTATTACTAAACTCTGCAACCAAAATAACATGTAGCATTCCAAACTGCTTATATAAATCTGTGTAATTCTATTTTTGGTTGGAGTGTGTCAGCTCGGTAAAGTTGGGTAATAAATAATACCTAATTATATCCATTTTAGGAATAATGAAATCCTGGTATCTTTAGTTTTGAAGAAAAACAACTTTTTATTAAAAAAAAAAAAAAAATGGTTCGAGTTTACTTATCTATGGGCGATACTGAATCTACAATACTTAGTCTGGCACATGATCACGTATTTATGGAGGATACTTTATTGCATCTACATATAAAAATTACTCTTTAAAGTTGGAAAAAATATACGAAAATATAAACTTCGTTTAGTTACACATATGTACATGCAGGTATTTCGACGATCAACAGAGAAAAGAGGATACTCTTCGAATTTATCAGGTCTTTATTTTTTCTGTTGTGTAAAAATTTAATTTTTCATTGTATTTTTCGAAAATTCTTTATTCGTATTGTCACCGTTATTCTTTTTTTTTATTCCACAACAATTAAAAATTGAAATAATAAATAATAATTAAAATAAAACTATAATATTTGTTCGACTAACGACCATTTCGAGATACGACCTACAAGTAGGAATGGAACCTGGTCGTAATTCAGGGAGTGTATATATATATATATATATATATATATATATATATATATATATATTGTGCATATTAGGATATCTGTCTCTATCTTCGTCTGTAAGCATATATCATAACTTTTCGCTTAATAGTTTTACAAAAGATGCGATCCCCCGCCTCCCAAATTTCCTTTCCTTAACAGAAAATTTCCGTCTTTATTGAGAATGCATTAAAAGTAAAAAAATAATTCTTAAAAAAAAAAACCCAACAAAAAACAAACAAGACAAAACAAAAAAACAAAGCTCAGCCCTTGGCACATAAATCCTTGTCTTTAATTTCATAAAAAATAGAAAATTTATCAAGCAAGAGTCTTTTTTAAAGAGTTCTGTTTTGTTAATTTGAAATGACGTTTGTGATATTATTATCATCATTGACGCCATTGTGACGTTTGATAAAGAATGTATAGATCATTTATCGCTATGGACAATTCATCATCATCAGGTCATTGCCATGAACAATTCATCCCTAATAATATATCCATAACCTTTTATAATAAAATTAAAACCAGTCACAAATTAATCGTAAAAAAGAATTTAGTCACAAAATTCCTATTAAAAATAACTTTGTCACTATTCGTGCTGTCATAGAAACGCTAGAAATCGCGATCAATTGCCAAAGGAATTGAATAAAACGGTGACAAATGAAATAAAGTGTGAAGGAAGGTAATTTTTATCAGACTCAAAAATATCATTGATTTTCATTTTTTTAAAATCTGAAATTTGTCGACTTGCTTTTAGGTAATTCTAGTCTTTCTTGATTTTGAGCGGAATTTTGAGACTAATTATTCTTTTCGTTTTGTAATTGGAATTCATTTTGTTAAACAATGTTGGAAATGAATTTTCTATGGCGATGAATTGTTGGCGATGAACTAGCCAGATATCGTTGATAAAGGTGTTTTGATATTTGAAGGCACTTGTGTGAATGGTGAAAACGGCAATGGAAGCACTGAGTAAGTTGACAAGTGTCGTGTTGATATTGGCCACGAAATAATGATAAAAATGTGAATGATAACGTCAAAAGAAGAGATAAAGCAATGAAGAGAATGATAATAATGGTATGACATTTTGATTCGGAAAATTTGTAATTTAAAATGAAAGATCGAGAATAAAAATGACGGTAATAATAATGGTGATGATGATGATGATGACTTGGAGATTGTGTTTGTGTAGTGAGAAGTATTAGTGTGTCTTCAGTTTTTGGTTCTGAATCGAACCCATTTATTTTGTCAGTGTGCCCAAGGCCGCCAGACATTATCCTCTTCGATCTGTTGAAGAACTGGAGCCGGCTCAGCAACATTATTCTCCTCTCTTTTTGCTGGTGTTTGTGGTTGTGTAACTGGAGTTGACGCTAGCTTTTTGGTCAGTTCAGGCAATGAAACCGGGGGATTAATCTCAGTAACTGACGGGGATAGTTTGACTGGAACTGTTAACCCGGATCCCGTCACAGACCCGGTCATGTTTCCAGCTGTCGTTGACTCGGTAGTTTCAGCAGAGATTAAAGGTAGATGTGAAATGGAGGAATTGACCCCTGTCATTTGTGGAAGTGGGAAGAGATGGGGCATAAATGCCATGTTTGCTGTCGGTGTGACGCCGGTTTTGGAAACCTGGGGTAAAAGAGCCATTACCCCCGGTGCCCCACCTACTGTAGTGGTCAGTGGAGAAATGGCTGAAGAACTTGGGGCATAGACCGGGATGGGGATATAACTTTGCTGTGATTGTTGCCGTGGTTGTTGTTGTTGCTGTTGTTGTTGCTGTTGTTGTTGTTGCTGCTGCTGCTGTTGTTGCTGCTGTGTTTCTGTCATAAGGTTTGTTGGTAAGACAAATGCCATTTGTCCATTTGGAAGCCTCGTTGTAATAAGTTGGACACCACTTAATAATCTAGCGGTTTGTATTTGCGGGCAACTTGTGTCAAGAGAGAGTATGCCTCCAGTGGCCGGAGCTGTAAAGGGTGTCGCCGTTGCCGTCGTTGTTGCTGTACAAAAATCAGCAGGGAAAATTGTAATCTGTTTTGGGGCAACCATGGACTCGGAACGTGTGGTCGGCTGAGCCGTTGATACTGAGATCTGCGAAGATTGGATACTGGAAGATGACTGTGTCAGCGATGGTGTCAATTGCAGTTGTATCTGTGCAGGAGGTGGAGGTTGAGATGGTGACACTAATTGGGGGGTTGACGCTGCTGCTGGGGAAGAGGGTGACGCTAAGGACGCTGGTGACTGGCGTGGTGATGTGTCCGTAACAGACGATGGCCGGCTGATTGGTGTAGGGATGACGGTAGCTGATGTGGTGGATGTGGGTGACGAAGCCGTCGATGAAACTGAAGAAGAAGGGGTAGATGGCTGGCCGATGTAAGTCGCTAGATGATTTAATAGGCGGGCACGCACGTCGGCATCGACTTCAGCTATGGAGCTCAAGTAACGACTTACTTCACTCGTGCATTCCTGAAAGCCCAGGGCATATTTCGTCAGAAACGGCGATTCCTCTTTGGTGGTCGGCACTAAAAGACAAGACAGACAGGAAAAGATATTATAAGGCCATGTGTTTTTGCTTGGGATTCTTTTTTATCAGTTTGGGTTAATGATTAAATAAAGATAACGAACATGAAATGATGATTTTGTTAAAATCTTTTTTGACGAATGGTCATTATTAACTATTACATAGCGAATTCATTTGTAAACTAGATGATAGGTGAAGCAGTTAGTTTCTCTTTTAACAGGAGACTATTTACGAAGGAGTGAATGATTTAAATTAGCATTTTATTGTTCGCTTCGTTAATTCGAAAATTTGGATGATGTAAATATGATATTCAGTGTAAACGAACACTCTAAAAATTATCATTTAGTTGCAAATTAGCCAGGATTTTTTTTTTTTACTTTCTAAGAGTATTATTAAGTGTTTTAGACGAACCAGGCACGCAGAACACTGCTGGAGGAGCAGAGACGAGCTCATAAGTGATGTACTCCTATGGACCCCCACTTATGACCGAGAAAAAGCAGGACGATCAGCTCGAACATACATACAGCAGCTATGTGAAGATACGGGATGTAGTTCAGAAGACCTGCCGGAGGCGATGAACAATAGGGAAAAGTGGCGAGAGAGGGTCAGGGATATCCGTGCGGGCGGCACGACATGATGATCCTCCGTTATATTAAGAATTTTTAAGTGTTTTTCTTTAATAAAAATCTCGTTATAAGGTAGAAAAGACTTCGTGATGTTGTAGCTTAAATTTTTGATTACGACATCGTAGTGAGTGATTTCGAACACTATTTGCGCAATCATATTCACTTTCGACTTTATATCTAAAGTTGTCAAACTACTCATCCCATCAGCTAGGGTTTAAATAGAATCACTACTGCTTTTGTATAATGATGGCTCTGGCATTGAATAACTCGCCAAGGTTGATATGCCATTTAAAACAGGGGAAACCGAATCGATATTATGTATATTTATACACGCACACATATACGAGGGGTTTCGGTTTCTTTGTTTTTTAATGGGTTATTTATTTATTTATTTTTTCTTGCTACTAAATATAGTCTCCCATCATGTTTTCATTATCGGCTCCTTTGCAGTTCAAAAGCAAAGTTTGAAGAGGAAAATAGATCTGATTCTTTTACTTTGGGCATAAGCAATTGAGAAAGATGCCAAAGCAATTCTTTTAGAAGGACAGTAAAAAGGCTCTTTAACCCATAGCTGGTGTTTTAAAAAATATTGAGATTGAAGCTGTATTTACCAAGAAGTAAGTGAACAATGAATGAAACGTTAATTTTCTTCAAAATAGCCTCCTTGGCATTCAATACACGCATTTTATTGCGTTTTTCATTGGTTGAAGTACTCATGAAACTCCTCTTTTTATATTATTATATTTCTTTTAATGTATTTCACGCAGAAAATCTCATCCCTTCTCGGCTTCTGTGTCTAAAGGAGTTTGGGCTTAGTTTATTGTCCGGCGCCTGAGGCGCTCCTGAAGCAAAATGCTGACGGAACTAAGCAATTTTTAGTACTTCCAGGAAGATTTGCTTTCAGTGGGGTTTTCATATTTAACCGAATTTTTGTCACATACCAACGCTGTAGGGGTTAGGGTTAGATATATTAACGCATAAAATATCACGTTTGATATGAATTCTCAGTCTAATAAACACGAAAAGTCACAAAAAGTTAGGTCTGATGAGCATGAAAGACGCTGCACTAGCGCAATCCTGTGTCTCACAAAAAAATACTGATTAAAATTTATCGAGACTACTGGCGCACACACACAATATTCAGAGGACGTATTTTTTATATGTGATGATATGCCCACGTTTCGTTTTTCTTTTTTAACATCTTCAGGGCAGCTGTATAATGGATGTTAAATATTTCGTCATTTTATAGCCGCCTTGAAGATAGCTTTCAAAAAACACGAATGAATATATATACACAGTTTCAATGATATATTCTTATAAGAGAAGTTTTAGACTTGATTGAATTATGAAATTGGCGTCAATTTTTTTTATGAATTCATTTCTCTCCAAAATTACACGTTTACTTTTCGTCAAAGTCAACATTTTTTAGGATTTGCTTTTGATCCAGTTGTGCTTCTTTCATTTTAGGGAATGAATAGAAACCTGGTAATGCTAAACTAGGACAGTTTACATTATATATGAGAGAGAGAGAGAGAGAGAGAGAGATATGGCCATTCATTCACGGGTGCGCAGAATGTCATACAACAGCTAATCCAAATGATTTAAATAGTCAAAATGAGATAATTATTTGAATTCCTTACTTGTAAAATGTTGCCTTTGCAAATGTCGCAAGTGTTTCACAGTCATTTCCAAAATGTCTGCTTTTTCCATTTTGCTGTGGCGATTTCCCTATAAGCAAAAAAGAAGAAAAAATTCAGTTTAAAATCCACGTACTTCTTTTAATAAAACATGCATGGACAAATAGTCAAACACGTAATGAAAAAAATAACTAAATGAGAGAGGTGAAATGCAAAATATGTTTTAGAGGTCAAAATCCATGACAAACCAAATGTTACATCACAATATATTAAGTTGTATCGTATGAAGCATAGGGTTTGCAACTTGGTAAAATCGACGACAGATCCAGGTATCCTCACCAGGCAGGTTGTTGATCAGATATAATAATAAAAACAAAAAAAGGGAGGAAAATATATGTCTTACTGGGAGCTTTTTCTTTATTATTGTCTTTGATATGGACTGTTCACTCATTGCTGTTGACTAGCGACCCGAGTAAGTTGCAATAAAAGACCCTGAAAATCTTTCAGTTGCCAAAATGAGGGTTTCAAAAATTCGACCTATACACGAGACGGTAATTCTAATTCTAATCAAAGTGGATGTAACTCTCGTAATAAATGCGATGAAGGCAATTGCTTTATTGAGTTATTTCCCTTGTCTCTCAAATAACTGCACATCGCAGATTCATTTGCTTCAAACGATTCTGGCAAAAAAAGCTGTTTATTTCAATTAATGACCCAGTAGATTTTCCATGAATTCCACTTGGATTTGCTAGTAATGAAGATCATATAACATCAACTTAGTTGTTACATGAGAATAAACACATGCAACTATCTAAGTTGGGCGACCCAAAGGCTACCTTTTCAATAGCTACCAAACCGAGGTGTAGGTGGGGGGCACTACTCCTTTCCCTAGATTGCTCCATTTATTTATCCTTGATCCGTACCTTTTAATGCTGTCTTAAGCAGTGTTGCATCAAGTACGATTTTTTGAGTCTTTAGCATTGATCGACCTGGGACTGACCCCCCAGACCATTGGCGAACACTATAACCATTTTACCAATGGGCCGATATATATATATATATATATCAAAATGATTTACTAAACTTACTTTAGTTTGACACTGAGTGAGGACCGAACTCACCAACAATGGTCTACTCGCCGACCTTGCTAACCATATGAAGTGCTTGCTGATATATTAATATATTTGTAGATACGTGTCTTATGATGATGAAGTCAAGCTGAATGCAGCATTTCCCTGTCTCATCATCGAAGTTGAGCTGCAAAGAGCTGTTCAGTATTTAGATGGATGTGAAATATCAGGTTGGGTTCCCGCTGTAACAGCGGTTCATGATGATATTAATGCTTCTGTTTATGAAGGTTTAAAAGTTAGAGAATTTTAAGTATATTGCTCAAATAAAAAATTTGCAATGATGTGACTTTTTTTGGTTCTTAACGGCATATCAACCCCTTAGGAATGATCTAAAGTCAAAATTTGATTCATTTGTAAATGTTTGATCATTTTAAATTACATTTTTTGTGTTTACTATTAATACTGCCAGAATACTGAGAAAAGTCCTGGAGACTTGTTGTCACTCAAATTTCTGTGAAAAACCATCAGCTAGCGCTGGTGGGAAAAAATCTCAAAAGACAACAACAACAACAACAACCCTTTCATTGCACACAGTAACATGATCTCAAATATTCCTATTAAATACAAACAATTTGCGTATAGTTATATGGTTTGAAGTATTCCTGTCAAATACTAGTAATTCATAAACATTTATCTGATTTCAAGTAACTATTCCTATATCATCATCATGTCACGCCGCCAGCACGGATCACCCTAACCCTCTCTCACCACCCGTCTCTATCGTCCATCGCTCCCGGTAAATCTTTTAGGCTACATCCTGTATCTGCACAGAGTTGTTGTATATAGGTTCTAGGTGGTCGTCCCGCCTTTGCTCGTCCATGTTAAGGGGTCCACAGGAGTAAATCACTGATGAGTTCGTCCCCATTTCTTCAGCCGTGTACCGCATATCTGGTTCGTCTAACTTGGATAGTCTTCGTGATGAGTGTTAGGTGGACGTGCAGCTGCTGCTTAGTGGGGTGCTGCCTCCAGGACATGTTCAATATTGGTCGCAGCATTATTGTGTAATGGCCGTCAAGCTTTCCCCCCATACGTTTAGTTAGCGTCCATGTAGTGCATCTACATTCCTATTTAATGATTATTATCGTTTGTGTGTACACAGTTATATGGTTTCAAGTATTCTTATTAAATTAAAAAAATGTACACTAAATTATATGGTTTCAAACATTCCTATCCCATTCTAATAATTTTCAAAAACTCTTTTCTTAGTTGGAGTTTGGAGTAATGTCAATGAAGGGGTACTTAACACTCAGCAGATCTCCAGAACTGGATGGTTGGTTGGTTGGGTTTTATGGCTCATCAACCTTTGTAGGTTATTTAACACCAAATCCATTTTTATGTAAATAATCAGTTCTATTTCAAACATTTCAGTTTAGTATGAGTACACAGTTTAATTGTCAAAAACATTTCTATTTCAAACTATTCAGTTTATTTAAACAGTTCTAATTCAGCTAATTCAGTTTAGCATAAGTACAGATTCAATGTCAAAAAAACAGTTCTATTTCAAATAATTCAGTTTTGTATAGATATGAAGTTAGTTCTATTTAACCCATAGTAGGGCCCTATCAGGGGCTACCACTCCAGGCAAGAGTTGACTTGGGAACAATGGCAATGAAGGGGTGCTCTACATTCCCCAAAGCTCCAGCATTACTGGAACCTCACCATCAAATTGTTTAGTGTCATATCAGGACACTCGTAGAGGGGGGGGGTCTTACCCCAATGCAGAGAAGCAGTCGATGTAATCTACAGCCCCAGCCTACTGGCCCTCCAGAACTGGAGCCTCAACACCGGATGCAGTTTAGTGTAATACTCAGCCCCCCACCCCCTATTTAATTGGCATGTTCTAAGCGCCGCTGACAAGATCGGTACTTTTTTAGTTACGGTCATCTGTGTGTGTGCATATATATATTACATACACACACACACACACACATATATATATATATGTAAGAACAAATATTAAATATTTAAACTCAGAAAATTTTTATTACTTTCATAAATTTCATCTTGAAGCTATATATGATGACTGAAAAAAGTAGTATAACAGAGAAATCAAAACCACATATTGCAGCTAATAGTTTCACGCTTTTGCGATCATCAGGTAATATAACATTCAAAAGAATTACAAGTGTTACAAGAGAGTGATAGATGGAATCCACGGAATATACAACAGAATTTGATTAACGCTGATATCTTCGAAAAGAATGCCGGCTATAATTTATTAAAACGCTTAGAATTCCTTAAATCGCTAACACACATATACATAAATAAATATGTTTCGCGATCCTGATCATGACTATCATCATTATATATATATATATATCTCCGAGGATCATTAAATAAGTTTTCAGACTTTTTTTTGTATGGGCACTTTTATTGATAGTACACTCATGAAACTCTAGTCCCCTTCGAAGTAATCTCCTCCGGCTGCAATGCACTTGTTGTACCGTTCGAACAACTTCTGGAAGACCTCATGGAAGTCCTCTTGTGTGAGCGTGTAAATGACCTTCGTCACAGCCTCTTTCATCTCCTCAGTTGTCTCATAACGACAGCCTCTGAGCTTAGGGAATAAGCAAAAGTCACAGGGAGTAAGGGCTGGATTATAGGGAGGCTGAGGAACTGTCTTGATGGCCAGCTTGGTCAAATAGTCTGTGACAAGGATGCAATAGTGGACTGGCACATTGACCTGGTGGAAATGCCATTGACCCGATTTCAAGAGTACTAGCCTCTTCCGACGGAATCCCTCTCTGAACTCCCTTAAAACCTCAACATAGTAACCTTAACCCTAATCCTTTGGCCAATCAACTGTGGTGTATTGACTTCCTTACTCCTCCCACACCTCTCATCATCCCTCACAGACTCCCTGGCTTCCTTGAATTTCTTATACCACACAAAAACTGATGCTTGATTCATTCAAGATGGTCGAAAAGCAGTCTGAAGCGTTCCATAAGTTTCTGTGGCATTTTTTCCAAGTTTAAAAAAACAGTTTTATTGCATAACGTTCTTCTAAATTGTCCTCACGTCCAGATTGCATTTTTGAAATTCACCAGCTGTGATAATCAGGCTTTCGTAGGGTGTATTTCAATTGCTACTGTAGCTGTTCCTTTGAAGCTGAAATCATAAAGATTGGTCATTCATCTCATAAGATGTACAGCAATAACATAGTGAATTTTCAAGAGTCTACGACAATTTTAAATACCTGTACAAAAAAGTCTGGAAACTTATTGAATGCGCCACGTATATAGCGAAGGAGTTACACGCCCTTTGTCAACAGCTAGGCTTACGGCGTACACCAAAATAACGTTCAGCCCGAAACATTTTATATATATCTCTTGTCTGCGCGACTTGATCATCAAGTTGCGTTGACACGACGGTATTCTCTCTCTCACCATCCATCCATCTTAATCATCTATCGCTCCTGGTACATCCTGTGACCGCACAGAAATATATACATGTACACAAATATATTCACACACACACACACGAGTATATGTGTGAACACACACACATACATAAATATATGTATACATTGATATATTTACATATGTAAAGATACACGCGCACACACACATATATATATATATATATATATATATATATATATATATATATATATATATATATATATATATATATATATATATAGATAGAGGCAATCTGTGCCTTTTTCTTTTAATGTGGATATGATTTTGTCTGAACAAGAGAAATAAGTCCAGGTTTAGATTTTTTCCGGTTTGAAAGTTTTATTTCTGCAGCTACATGTTATAAAAGTATTAAAACAAAAACAAAATCTTCCAAAAGTTTTAAAATGTTGTTATTACAGTATAAATAATTGTGTAATTACCAAGTTATATTACATGCATTTAAAATTGAAAGGAACCTATACCTGAAGTTTTGTCCCTTATTCAAATATGCAGAAATCGGATAATTACCACAAATGCAGATCCAGGCACCACGAAGATGCAAATTGCTTGAAAGCAATTAAACGCTGCTGCACTGAGAAAAATCTTGCTACAATGTGCTATTTTTTAGTGGGCATCAGTAACATACAAAAATCAGAGGCTCTCGTGTCGTAACGGTTACCGTCGTAGGAAATGCAAATCTTAAATGAGGCTGTTTACATTTCACATAGTGCTAATACACTTAGGAAAGGCATGAATCCAATTATTCTCCTTCCGCCTCTGGGTAAATAGCAGGGCAGACAAAGATCTTTAACCTTGGTATAGCAACTGGTCTAGGAGAAAGACAACTCTAAATTCAAACCCGTCAAATCCCGCTAAAAAAATATGGACTTCGTGTCACAGTGTACTCGTGCGGAGGGGTGTGGTAAATTCATAAAAACAAAAATTGGATCTTTATTATATAGATGCATTCAGTTGAAGCATAAAAACAATTTCTCCCGTATCCAGTCGGGGACCATTACTGTTAAGCCACAAGTCAGTAGAAGAAAATTCAAACAGTACTATGTAATTTTATTCCATTATAGTCCAATTCTATCCCTAAACATTAATTCCCAAACGTCTGGTTTCATGTGTCGCAAATAAAATGTGTTGACTCACGTCTTTTTTCATCACTTCCAAAAGAAGAGACTTCAGTTCAGCAAGACTGGCGTTCATCCGGGCTCTTCTTCGTTTTTCCATAATGGGCTTCGAGCTCTAAAAGCAAAGAATGGAGAAATATTCGATATAAAAATCCGAGAACAGAAAACTAAAAAAAAAAAGAAAAAAAAAAAAGACCCCCCCCCCAAAAAAAACCCCCAAGTGCGTTGTAAAGTGATTGAGTACATATAAGAAATCAAATCTAAGTTCAAATTTATGACATTTCATCTTCGTATTTTTTTCTGTAATCCAAGACATCCTTCATATTCAGAGGGTTTGGTACTCCTCACATAATCTACGTTAAGATAAGACCTTTTGACAGCTTTTATTGCTCCTGTATATGACAAGTCACAAACAAACAAACAAACAAAAAACACTATAAGTCACAAAGACAATAAATATTCATAAATACGTCATCTCTCTCTGTATATATATATATATATATATATAAAAGAGAGAGAGAGAGAGAGAGAGAGAGAGAGAGATTGAATAATTGGATAGCTGAAGTAAAGAAAACTGCGTATTCAGATCTAGAAGTATCATCCTAAAGTTTCATGAAGACGTATTTATGGATATTTATTGCCTTCACTTAGGGCTTAAATATCTGAGTATTTTCCGGTATTCAAATTAAAGGAAAAGCCAGAAGTTCTAACGCTGATTTTCAAGGTAAATAGAATCTTTCATTTTAGATAGACAACTTTCCAGCCTCTGTCCCTACACCCAATAAACCTCAGTAAATTTTATCCATCTGTAAGTCTGGTTTTCGAATTATTTTATATGATCACCTATCTCTGTATATTTATCAATTAATGGCTGAGGTCATTCATACACATAAACCAATCACACACACACACACGATGCTATATTAAGTACACGTCTAATTGATGAGATTGCATTGGTTTTAGTATTTGTGTGCGGAAATTTAAGTCCATTTGTCTTCATGCGGACGTACATTCTATTCAACTATTCATGTTAGTTGTATTTTATCGCTCTGTTTACCGAAAATAAGAGGGTTCATATTTACATTCATTCATGCATAGAAATATTTTATCATTAAGTTCATAGCCTGACGAGTAAATTATAATTTGAATTTGATGTGTAATTTTCATAATATAAGGGATTTTTCCGACTTCCTACCAAGTCAGAGTTGACATGAAGTTATTTTATAGGCGGGGAGCACGAATCAAGACTTGTGCCTTGCTATTTACAAAAATTATATTTCAGTATATAAAATTCGATGTATTTGATTAATATTTGCCACTGAATTAAGTGCATTGACAAAAAAAAAAAAAAAAAAAAAAAAAAGATAAGAAAAAAAGAGATTATTTTGAAAAATGAATATTTGCTGAGTAAAATAAATGCTGTGTTTATCATTAGCCATGACTAATTGCATATCTCGCTGATAAGGTAAAATAGGAATTCTTCCAGGCTCTAGCCGTGTTAGTACTATTGTATGCCTGCACCATTTGGATTCAAGCGAAACGCTTTGAGAAAAAGCTTGATGGGCCATACACAAGGATGTTGCATGTGGTTTTCAACAAATATTGGAAGCAGAACCCTGCAAAACAGCAGCTGTACGGCCACTTGCCTCTCATCCCACAAACCATCCAACACGAGCAATACACACTGAGCACTCACTGGAGAAGTAAGAACATTTCTCCGATGGATTTCTACATATGGACATACCAGTGTTGGCCATCAAAGATAACATTTATCAGTTTTGTGCGGACACTGGATGTCGTCTAGATGACCGATACTGACATATGAATAGAAAGAGTCAAAGGAATTCGTACTATCAACACTTCTTGAGGATGTTTATATCATCTATTACGTTTTTACAAATTTGTGTGCGTGTGTATTGATGTGTATCAGAGAAAAAAAAAAACACTTTACAGAGAGGTATACAAGCAGGTTGAATTTCGTAGTTATGGGCAAAAAGAAAGATTTGACTGATTTTGAAAAAATGTGAAATTGTTATGACCAGAAGACTATGTCAGAGAATTTCTGAAATCACACGAATTATGGGGGAGGGTTCACGATGATTTGTGGTGAGTGTCTGTTGACAAGGATTTGAGAGGCCAGAATTTATCGATGGTAGAAGTAAACAAATGCCTTTCTGTAAATTAGAATCGAAGATAACAGAATGTTTATTGTAGTGAAAACAGCTCATATTTTCAATCAAGGGAGAGGAAGGAATGAGTCACAAAACACAGTACGTTGATCCTCGTGGTATATAGGCTGCGTTGCCACAACCAATATCTATCTATATAACAGTCTGGAGCGCACAGTTGGAGTGGGGAAACTATGTTCTATCATTTTTGTGGAAAATATTTTGTCGCGTAACACCAACGACAGCATCACTTGAGACTCAGTAGACGCTTCTAATGCAACAGTCCTTTACGATGGCAGCGGCATCTTTCAGTGGGTCAATGCAACCTGCATGAGTTCTACAGGAATGGTTTCAGGAACACCAAGAAGACTTCCGAGAGTAACCAATCCCATTCAGTCCTTACAGAATGAGATAGGGCTATAAGGTAACAACACAACCTCGAACCAAGATTTATCAATGTGAGAGGTAAACAAAACCTTCGCCTCAAGTTCAAGCCAGACTAACAAAAAGGTTATTGTAGCATCAATGCAGATGCGTGGTTCAATTAATAAATAAGGGAAATCTATCTATCTACAAGGGTTATTCAAATAAACAAGGGGTATTTTTTTTTTTTTGTAAAAAGCAATATAATTTTTTTCAGAAAGTTTTCCATGAGCGTAAACACTGCATTGTTTGGAACTGGTTTATAGCAAAAATTAAAAGAATATCGAAAAAGCATTCGTTTTAAGGCTAGTTATTCAAATTGGAAGGGGGTGTTCTCGTGGTGTAATGGTTAAAGCGACGAACTGCGGAAACGTAGTAAGCGAGTTCGTACTCTAGTCGCGCTATTACGTTCACTTTCGGGCAAATACCCTTGGGAAAGGTATGAACCCCCTTATCCTCCCAGTTATGGGTTAAATAGTACCACTACTATTCTTCTCTAAGAATAGCTTTGGCATTAAATAACCAACAAAGGTTGATATGCCATTAAAACCAAACCAACCAATCAAATTGGTGGCAAATCAAAGAGAATGTAAAGTTTTGGTGGCTGAGAATTGCAAATCAAGTGAAATTTTCAGAATGTGTCAAGTGTACGGAGAAGCATGTGTTAGTAAAAAAAAAAAAATGTTTACAAGTGGGCTAAAAATAGGTTTGCTATAACAAATCTGAGTCAAAAGGACAGTCGATGGAATGAAAGCACACAGACTCTTCGGCGAAGAAAAAGTTGCGCGCGCATTGTTTAGTTAATGTCATGCAAACAGTTTTTTGAGACATGAAAGTGACTTCAATGAAAAAGGTGCCACTGTAAATAGTGCTTGCTATTCCCGAAACTCCTTTGACAAAATTCACCTTATTTATTGAATGAACCTTGTTGATCTACTCAACGAAGGAATGCGTTGATTTATTAATATACGAGATCATTTATATGCATAAACCAATCGCACACGCGTGCGAACACACACATACACACACACACACAGAGCAATGAAATCATCTGGCATCAGAATCCGGAAGAAAATTTTTGATCGGATATGAATTATTTTGTGAGCACGTGGAGAACTACAATTTTATTAGGCTGGACGTCATCATAGTTTGAATTATTTTAACAGGAAGTAAACCTGTTGAGAGTTATTTTATACCAAGAGGTTAAGGAATTGCGTTCCTGGTACTTTTATGTTTACGTTTTTGTGTAATTTCTTAAGTATTTTTGGTGCACATTCCTAACAAACAACAATAATAAAATGGTTTCAAGTTACTATTTCTATTTAGTGATAATCATTTGTCTACAAGTATTTATATTGTTTCAAGTAACTTTTAATTATAATAATAATATTTCTTAGTAAATAATTATTGTTACAAGTATTTTTTTGACAAATAATTCAAATTTATATGGAATTGAGTTTTCCTTTTGTATTGGTATAAATTTTGTCCATTTAAAATCGTATAATTATATTGATATAACAATAATTATATTGATATAACAATTATATTGATATAACAATAATTGTAGAAATATATTTCATTCAAAGTTTTACTTGTACAAATTTCTAATTTCACAGTTTATAGAAATAACATTACAAAAATACCCCCCCCAATTTAAGCTGAATATCGATCCATTTGTTAATAATCTCGTTAGTTACGATAGGAAACATGCACGAGCAGGATGTGACACAAGGTCAATTTTTTTAGTCCGAGTTTAACAGACTTGAATTCTGAGTAATCTTTCTCCTAGACTGGCTAACAAACCAATGTTAAAGAGCTCAGTCTACCCTAATACTTACCCATAGCTGGAGGGAGAAAAGTCGAATTTACACATTTTGAACTCGGTTCGTCGTATCCATTTTCTACGACGATAACCATTATAGCACAAACACCTTCATATATATATCTCATTATGGACTTAACTTCAGATAAGAGGAAATTATATATATATATATAAGATCCAGAATAAGGCTCTGACTGTATCGGTATGGATATGGCATTCCAACAGAGTGACGAAAACCAACAAAGCTTGGTGGTATTATAAGATACTGCTAGGGTCCTCCAGCTTAGTGGTCATGATACTTCGTCCCCGAAACCATTATTGAATCCAGAGTCATCATCTGATGAAAGTTTTGCTGGAAGCAGCACTGCTACATGCACAGCATTCATCACACACACACACACACACAATATATATATATATTGTGTTTGTGTGTGTAATGGTTTATGGTTCTCACTAGCACGCTATTGCGGCATTAATAAATAGTGCTCAATAGCACTGATACAGCTGTATATATATATATATATATATATATATGCATGAATGTGTGTGAGTATTCATACAATAGATTCGTTGAGGAAGAAAATCGATGTGATTGCTATCATAAAGAGACACTTAATATATCATTATTTTCTTCTTTTAGACTTCATTTTCGTCTTGTGACTGGAGTATTTTGTTTTTGTTCAGTTTTTTCTCTTTTCGTATTGTTCTTCGCATTGTGTTGTTGACTGGGCGTGACCTTTTCGCCTCTTTCGTAATTTTAAACTCAATCACGCGCTTTTCTAAGGCTGAGACACTTTATTTATTTATGGGTTCCAAGGCCGTGCAAGATTTTAAAATTGAAAATCAGATCTACTTCAAATTTCGTTGACTTATGATTTGCTTAAAAATTTGAAGTCAAGTGGCAAGTCTTGAATTTAGAACAGCTGACATTTGTGTGTGCGTCTCTCTCTCGCACACACACTTATGTATATAAAGAATTATTCTTTCTAGACATTTACACAAAAGATATATATTATTTCTAGTGGAACAGAATGTGATAAAAAGGGATATTATTAGATTTTATGTACTATCAAATTATACAACACTGAAACCACCCCCCAAAATAAGCTGGCATTGATACATCTAAAGAGTGTAGTCATTTTTTGACTATTATATATTAATAATTTTAATTCCAGCGTTTCACAACTGTAGAGTTTGGCAACACATAGTATCTAATAATATCCATTTTCTTCGTATAAAGTTTCACTAGTAATAATAAAACCCTTGTATCTTTCGCCAAGAAAACAAAAATTAACAAAAAACCAAACAAACTTGAGTGTATTTATGTGTGTGTGCGTGTTTACATTTTTTACAAAGGTGTGGACAGTCTTTTAAACCCCCGCACAAAAGCAGCCAAAAACAGGTGGTTGCTATTAGCGAACAAGTCTGAACAAGTCGGTACATGTCGTATTTTGCAGGCAATGTCAAGCGACAAGCGGAAGGCTGGTTTACGTCACTGTGCAATGCAATATCATTGCCTGATTTAAGCGAATAACATAAGAAAAGATAAAAGTTAAAATGGTAAGGGAAAGGGACAATGGGGAGTGAGAAAATAACAATCAGTGAAAGCAAGTTTATATATATATATATATATATATATATATATATATATATATACACACACACACACACTAGCATTTAATCTGCTTGATGAAGTGTTTATTTTTGAACATTTCCAGTGGCGTATAGACATCTTATTTCAAGAGTCTAGATACCCCTTCTCACCTCTTCTTGTTACACAATGAGTCAGAGTTTTTGATAAATCCGATGAACACATGAGAAGATCAGAAGGGATTCCCCCTTGGGGGGAAAAAAAAAAGAAAAAAAAATAGCATATATGATAATTAAATATATTCGGCATATATTATGATGAAATTTATATATAAATATTTTTTGTATGTAACCAGTAACTTAGAAAGAAACTGTGCATCTTAGATTTTAATTTGAACACGACGTTTACACTGCTCTAATTTGCAGAATAAAGCAATTTTCCGTCCAATTTGAAACCAAACATCATATTTTAATCATTCAATTCTAGATATAAAGTAGATTTCCAATCTCATCCTGGACTCCTTTTAAAAAGGGAATCTAACGGGTTACGGATATATATATATGTGGGGGGGGGGGGGTGATTAATCATTATATATATTTAGTATATTAAGTTGGTGTAAAAATAATAGCAATTCAATTTTTTTAAAATTATGGGCCCAATAAAAATATCTAATGATTTTCTATACACTTAACAGTGTGCAAACAAATGACTAATGTCAAACTGAATAATTATTAGTATTAAATTGGAATACTTGGTACAATTTAATTGAGTATGAATGACTAAATGTTGAGTAGACTTACTCGCATCAAATAGTAATATTTGATACCATCTAAAAAATTAGATCTGGCTCGTTTAAAAATTGTTACTTACAAACTAACTATTTACAAATCCTATATATTCAATGTATATGTCTAAACAGGATTTGGCATAAATAACCTACAAAGTTCAATGATCTTTTTGACTGGGTAGACTACACTACTTAATACCCTTTCTTTCTTTAACTTTCTTTCCTATTTTTCATCTTATTATAACATTTTATATTCTCTGCGTCACTTTACATTTTTTTTCAATTTATTTGTCCTTCTAACCTAATTTCTCTTCGTTTTCTTCTTTCCAGGCTTTATTTCTTGTTTAATGGAGTAATTTGAAATGATCACAGTCAAACAATACTTCTGCGTTCTTGATTTCCAAAAAGTACAAGATATGCTTTTTTGGTGGGCACAAGGCCCAAGAACAACTAATGTCGTAGTCAATCAGAAGTGCTGATCCATGTATAAATTAAAGATTTTAGTATATATTATAAAGCGCATCATTTAATATGAAAAACATCCAACTGAAAATACTTACGAGAGAGAGAGATAGAGAGAGAGAGAGAGAGATTTCGTCAAACATAGGGTTAGCCTAAGTTAAGTTAGGCACCTTCCCGAGACAAAGCAACAAAGCCCTTGTTTCACTGAAGTGCTTCGAGATAACCAGCATTTTGTCTTTTTAGTAGTTGATATTAACAGGGATCGCATACTCTTTCCCCAGCTGGACCATCTGGCATTCACTGCCGGGTGGAATATTGAAGATCAATGTCAGACTCGAGGCTTCGGACGGGTAAGCTGCATTGATAGCATTGTATAGCACTGGACTTCCGAGTCCAGTTCAAGCTATATAAGGGTATCTGTGCCGGAATCAGATAATATAACGTGTGAGTCTATGTCCAGCAACAAGCTCATCTGGCTCATATTGTACTAAGTGAGCTGATGACCAGTAGAGTCCGGCAGGACTCGAACCTCAGCTCGTGCCCAACCTCTCCTTCCCTTACAATCCACTATAAGCCGACCTTGTGTCAAGTTCTGTCTGGTGAGAGGCAGCGACAAATATTGTATACTCCGCCTGCAAGTATCAGTTTCTCCCTAACTGAGACGTGTGTCTCCCTTGTAAACGTCTTTGACAACAACTAGTGAAGTGGAAGACAAACTTATCCGAGCCATTAGTCTTTCGTAGATTGCAACTATGACGTACTAATCCCCACCCCCAGCAATATCGGAATGTTTTTTTTTTTCGCGTAGAATCTTAGTCTTCAAGATGAACGTAAATTTTTTTTTTAATCATCTGCTTGCCCCTTTCCTGTGGTTTTGAATTTTTCTTCTTCTAGACCGATTTGCCTATCTACAAGGCTTAGGTGGGGGTCCGTTTGACCTACTGTTTACTTATAGCTGAAGATGGAGTGAAAGGGAAGAGAGATGTTCATGCCTCTTCCAAAGGACATTAGCACGTAATGAAATGCAAGCAGCCTCGTTCAGGATTTGAAGTTGGCTTTTCAAATTCATTTCCTATAAAAGATAATTATATCCTCCATGCCTCAAACATTAAACTTTGATCGTTGCAAATGGGAAAAATGTATTGCTATTGTGTCAGTGTTTTAATTCATGTAGCTTTTTCTTTTCCTGGTTGGTCTTACTAGACGACCTCTGAAATTGTTGGATTCCCGTTGTAAGGTAAGTCTATGATGATATTGTTGCTTCTGTTTAGGAAATAGTGAAGGATTCAAATTCACATTTCATAGCTATTCCTATTATATAGAGAATTTCATAGATATCTCAGTTATATCGAGAATTTAGATAATAAAAGTTAATATTCAGTGCAAATGGAAACTCCATAGAAATGTCATTCAATTCCAAATTGATAGAAAATTGCTTTAATCAATGACAGTATTGCTCAAGTAAAAATCTCGCTATAATGTGCCGTTTTTACTAGATTACAGAATATACGTAATGTATTTGATTTCTTGGCTCTAAGTACTTTATGGATAAAATTTAATCGCATTATTAAATTTGATACAGATAAGACACACAAAATATGGTCTCACACACACACACACACACACACACACCCTAATAAACAGCTGTCAAAATTAAGTCTTCTTATGTATTGATGATGATCATAAACTCAAAATTGAAGAAAAAAGAAAAAAATAAAAAGAAAAAACTTTGAAAATATTAAAGATCATTGAAAACCCATCAAAGATTTTTTTCAATCGGTATCTACACTGAAGCTGTATGAAACAAGACAGAAATGAACGTTGGGTGAAATGTTAATTTTTTTCCAAATAGTCCTTTCAAATTCAACATATTTCTTCCAACAAGTTTACCGTTGGTCAAAACATTTCAGAAATTCCTCTTTTGATACATTGTTCAGAAGTGCTGCGATATCTAGAATAAAAAAAAAAAAAGAAAGTCCTTCTCGCACTCAATTCTTACCGTTGAAATGAATTTTCAGTTCAGGAAAAAAAAAAAAAAAAAAAAAAAAAAAAAAGAAAAAAAAGGGGAAAAAAATTCATGCGGAGAAGATGAAGGTCTGGGTAGTATGAAGGTTGCATCACTTGCACAATTCTGTGTTTCATCAAAAAATATTTCATTTAAAAAGTATCGAAACTGAAGTTTTCATAAAAAAAAAAAAACTGCAATAAATTGGCTGGATGTAGTCTAGAAGTCATCTTCACTTTATTATATTAATAACTTAGATGGGCACACATCTAAAGAGTAATCTAGATGCCTAAACATCATTTTATAACGAGTTGCTCAGTGGTCCACTCGCCTTCATTTAAATTTTAAATAAAAAAAAAAACAAACTTAAAGCTTCAGTCTTGATACCTTTTGATCGTACTTTTTCCGTGAAAGAAACAATTCAAATCTCCTGGGTGAATTAATAAGGAAAATTAAAAGATGTAAAATATCCTCAAAACCTGGACAGTAAAATGAGAACGATCTAGTACCCTTTTTGGGATTCGTTTCGAAGATTACCAACAACGATAAATACCCGAAAGGGACCAGAAATAAATACCTGAAACAATAAATATCTGAAAGGGATCAGAGAGAACACTTAAAACGCTATGACTATAAAAACAATCAAGAAAAGGATAATAGTGTGAGAACAAATTGAACATCCAATCGATTTCTAAATTTTGAATTGATATAAAGAAGTTGACGCAAGGCTAGTAGTATAAGGCACCCTGTGAGAAGCTAACTCACAAACAATGCTAGCTTAGCCCACTAACAACTCGACCAAGTCAAACACACTTGAAAAAGACAAAACATTTTTTAATATTAATTAGACATTTTCTAAGCTCAGCTTTATACTTTGTCAGGAGAATTTGGCACCTTGTGAGAATCGAATTTACAAACAACGATTATGTCAGATCGCTAACCATTATACAATAGGAAACACCTATTTCTATATATGAAGGAAATCTTACTTTGCAAAGATATACAGTCTCAAAAAAATAAAAAACCTACTTAAAGATTTTTTAAATTCAATATTTAGGAATGTTTGTTTCTCACAGCTTTGGGTTAAATAGTAATTACTACCGTCCTTCTACAAGGATGGCTTTAGTTGTGTGAATTTCTGAGACGAAGCTTGATGACTCATACCGTAACGGTTATAGGCGTTGGTTTCTTAAACTTATAAAGAGACAATAATTTGGAAATTGTAGGTTCAATCCTGACTGATGGCAAATAACAATACAGGAATACTTGACGCTTGTACTCGGTTATGGTTAACGGGATCAGAACAAGCGACCCCCGTGGATTCAGTAAAGGACGTAGTTCGAAGTTCCGTGTAGGTTCCCGAGTTCGACATACACCAGGATACCGGAGGACATATCGGCCGAAACGTTGGGAATATAACAATAAGTATGAAGACAAGAGCCCGAATACTCTGAATGATAAAAAACGGATGGCTTTGACATTAAATAATTCACCAAGGTTGATATGCCGTTAAACTAAGAAATCAGCAAACGAAGATGTCCAAAAGTTTTCTCGAAATATTAATTGAAGTACGGCGCACTTAGCGTAACGTTTATCGTCGTAAGAAATGAAATTGGTGACCTGAGTGACTTTATACTTATGCTCTTGGGAAGGCATGAATCCAAACCCTTCTCCGTTCAGTAAATAGTAAGGTAGATTGGATTCTGTAGCCTTAGACAACCAACCAAGGAGAAGGAAATCTCTGAATTCAAACCAGTATTACTCCGATTATAGAATTAACCTTGAACCTATCCCAATCATGATAGTGAGGTTGGGTAAATAGATATTTTGCTTTATGATATAATTTAAATTATATTTACAGTTTTGCTTGTGGTTTCCTATTTTCAAACAAAATGGCCGCTATGAACTTATCTTGGATGTTGTTTTCACTTTCATTTTTTTGTCACATTTCTTTTCATCTGCGTTTGTAAAAAAAAAAAAAAAAAATTAAGAACTAAAAACAAAAATTTCATATTGGCCAGATTGTTTAAAAGTTTCCAATTTTCAGACAGACTGTCACAAGCCCCCACCCCGCAAGTACAAAGAAAAAAAAGGTTGGGTCATGTTAATTGTAATTCGGTCACTTGCTTTGCTATCCGACGAGATAACTTTTTCTGATATTCTTCTTGTTGCTGATTTCGGAAAACCAAACTTCACAATGATATCACAGAATTTTCGTCTTTCAACATCTGGAATCAAAGCTTCGATTCGCTCTATGTTGTCTTCTGTTGTTGATATATATCATCATTGATATAGTTGGAATGTTTTATTTGATCCAACCCATATCACTGATTCGGCCCCGGCTGATTATAATTTGTTTCGAGCTTTCAACATTTTATTTGAGAGCGGTTCCACACACACAACACTTTTTTAGCATAAATGCAAAAGTGTCTCATGTCGCTTGATGCCAGCTTTTTGGGGTGGGGATAGGCGAGGGTATTTATGCTCTCGGGCACCGATGGTGTGGGTGCAGCAATTTCAATAGAAAAGAAAGATTGTCGAGTTAGTAACCTTATGCACAATGTAATAAACATGTTAGATTAGTAACATTTAGGATATATCTTATTTAGTAAGAAGGGGGTGTCCTCGTGGTGTAATGGTTAAAGGGCTTGACAGCGAAATCATAATAAGCGAGTTCGAACTCCAGTCGCGCTATTACATTCACTTTCGGGCAAATACCCTTGGGAAAGGTATGAACCCCCTTATCCTCCCAGCTATGGGTTAAATAGTACCCCTACTGTTCTTGTAGGACAATGGATTTGGCATTAAATAACCTAAAAAAGTTGATATGCCATTAAAAAAAAAGTAATCAAATCAAACCTTATTTAGTAAATTAATTTTTTATGAACGTGATTTTGTTTAATGCAAATTTTGATTAACGGGATCAAATTAATTGGACCATCTTTTCGGTGAAAACCTTGAACAATATTCGTTATAAAATTCACATCTAAACAAGAAGGATGCTATATGAGATAAGTTAGTAAGTAAAGTTGGCGACCGTCGTCGAGGGCGACCAGAAGGCTCCCTTTTCAATAGCTACTACATCGAGGTGTAGGGGAAGGCGCTACTTTCCCTGGATTGTTCCACTTTACCCTTGATACGTACCTTTTATTGCTGAGTGTTAAGCAAGGAAGTATCAAGTACTATTTTTTTTAAAGTACCATTTTTAAAGTCTTTGGTATGACGCGACCAGGGATTGAACCCAGGTCTCCCGGACCATTGGCAAACTCTCTACCCACTAGGCCAATGAGCCGGTCTTTGCAAAGTTAAGTGTATTAGATAAACTCATATAAAAATGTCGTTTAACGCATTCATATATAAAAACATACAAGTATAAAAAGAATATTATAACGATACGCAAACTTGTCGCAAACAAATTAAATGTACACTATTTGACATTCGAAAGCAGCGCATAGAAAAAGCGCACCAACAGTGAAAAGATCTTCACTTCTTTAGTATGTTTTATTTTAATAGCAATACAAAGGACAATGCCATTCACCATCTGGCGAGACAGATTCTGTTCTATGGAAAGAGCTGAAAAAAGAGGTCTAATCTGTTCGAAGAACAGGAATCAAAAGAGAAAGGGGTCCCGTCTCTCACATGATAAACGTACACGTGATCTACAAAAACACGCCCAGATCCAAGAGAAGACAATTATATATTGTCTCCTCAAAATCCCTTTTTTGTCTAAAAATGTGATGTCACAAGTGGGTTTAGTTTGGTTTCTTTATTTTCATGGCACATCAACCTTCGTGGTAATCTAATGCCAAAGCTATCCTTGTAAAACAACAATAGTAGTACAATTCAATCCATAAATGGAGAAGATAAGCTATATCAATTCGAAAGGGAACGTAAAAACGCGACTCGTAATCGAACTCGCTTACTACAATGTAACAGTTCAGCACGTTAGCCACTACGCTCAAGGTCACAGTGAGAGTGAATAAAGAAAAGTTATTAATTTGAACATTGAATTTGATATAAATAAAACAAGACTTTGTGATAGTAAAAGTAAGATCCGAATAGTTCACGTTTTTAACTAGTCATCAATACGTACTAATTTTAGCGAAAGTAGACGAACGTTATAAACAAGATACCTCTGTACGTATTTACCCAGCCCTTGTCATGTGATCATGTGACAAGAGATCAATTTTTGAGTAGAGTACTGATTTAAATGCAGAGTTTTCCTTCTAAATCAGTTGCCATACCAAGTTTACAAAATCAGTCTGCCCTACTATTTAGCCAGGGAGAATTGTTGGATTTATACCTTTCTCAAGAGTATAAGCTCTATGTGAAATGCAAACAGCTTCGTCCAGGATTTGAACTCTAGTTAGTGGGTCTATTTCCAACGACTATGACCGTCTCGCCACGAGCGCCTGTACATCTCTAAGTATGCAATATACACGTAACCGAAGTGAAATAATAATAATTGATATGGGAGATATGTTATATATTGACCCTCGACCGAGCTGTCAATCAAGAGATGCGCCTGTGTAAATAAGCGGAAGAACAGCGGAAGCAGATAGGCGAGTCAGTTGGAGACGGCGGATAGAGGGCTTTGGGCCCTCAGTGACCCACGGTTGAGCAACGCCAGCCAGGATGAGAAAGAAGTGCTGCTATGGTCAGAAGAACTTGGGTCAAAATAACAGTCCGTCCTTGTCTCCACTCACCTCTCGCACACAAGAAACATCACCCTTTCGAGAATAAAGTGTGAGAGATTTATATTTTTATAAAGAAGTGTATTCGTTCGTTCATTGAAGTCGTCATTACCGGTTAATGATGTTTCCGCATGTAAGTGTATATTTTTATATGTACACGTGCAGTTGTATTGTGGTTGTGAGTATACAACAGATACAGGGTGAAACGATAAAATTGTCGTCCTAAAGAAAACAACACGACAGCTTTATTTTAAAACTTTTATTGAAAAAAAAAATCAATTCAGGTAACTTGATTATGTAGTAGAGCTGACATCTATTCAATGTAGCCGCATTCAGCCTCAATCAGCGCCTCGATACGGATCCAGAATTGGGAGCATGCCTTTTTCACAAGCGCTGGCGGGAGCTCGGCGAATACTCGGCGGATGGCGGCGATCAGGCTGGCTTTGGTGTTGTGGGAGGTCCTGTTGGTGATGTTCTCGACATATGACCAAACGAAGTAGTCCAGCGGGTTCAGGTCGGGGGAGGAGGGGGCCAGAGAGAGAAGGGTACAAAGTCGTAGCACTCCTTCTGAAACCAAGCCTGGATCTCTTTGGACTTGTAGGCCGGCGTCGAGTCCTGATGCCACACCCAGGGTCTGCCACCGGCCACCTGATTGCACCAGGGGATCACCACACTCTTCAACACATCCAGGTACACTTTCAGATGAGCTGATTTCATTGGTTCAAGAATTTCCAGGAAGGATTCTTTCGTAAGCCGCATCCATCCTTTCAGTATCTTCCCCATACTAGATAGATATTCCATTCCAACATCTTTCCCCCTCGAACATCAACATTGTCGGTCAATCATTAATATTTTCCTCTCCGCTAAAACCTATGATTAATAAGTGTTATGATCGATTATTAGGGGTCAATAAATAAATAGCTCAACACTTACAGGTTCCCGTGGTGTAATGGTTATCGTCGTAGGAATTGGACACGGCAACACGAGTTCAAATCCTGGACGAGAATGATTGCATTTCACATAGCACTAATAGCCTTGGGAAAGGTATGAATCCACTTATTCTCCCTCCAACTATGGGTAAATAGTAGGACAGACTGGGTTCTTCAGCCTTGGCGAGGCAACTAGTCTAGGAGAAGGAAAGCTCTAAATTCAAACCTGTTAAACTCCGCTTAAAAAATTGACCTTGTGTCATATCCTACCCGAGCGGAGGGGTTGGTAAATAGGATAAATAGCTCAACACGGAGATATGAGTGCCACAAAAATGTATCCAAAGTCTCTGAGGAGGGTTCTTTTTGGTTCAACGTATATGAAGACAGGCAAGGTGCTTACTACAGCTGCAGCTGTCGGCTCTATCAGCTTAGTTCTTGGTTAATATCCTCTTTGGTTGAGTCCATTATTCTGGTCATAGGTGAGTTTTTTGTTTGGAATTTTGCTTTGTTGTCTCTTTGAAATATTCTTTATTTTTTATTCATCGTTTTGTAACCATACTCATATGCAGAAACATATTCAACACAACAAAGACGAGCGGACACGGTTCTTTAGAAAAATATACCTCTCACTTTGTTCGAAAGGGTTACGAAATGTATTATCTGTGAGAGGTGAGTTGGAGACTGAACAGAACTGCAACATATTGACCCCCCAACTCTTCTGACTACAGCAGCATTTCTTTCTCATTCTCCTGGGCTGCCCAACCGGGGGCCTAGGGGCTCAGCCTCTGCTGGACATGGTTCTCATTCCAGCATCTTCTCTCCAACTGATCTGAACTCCCTGTCACTGGGGTTATATAATAATTTGACGTCATCGCTTTTGGCAGGTCTTCAGGGTTACATCCCGTATCCTCACATAGCTGCTGTATGTATATTCGAGCTGGTCGTCCTGCTTTTGTTTGGCCATATGCGGGGGTCCATAGAAGTACATCACTGATGAGTTCGTCCTTGCTTCTCCGGCAGTGTCCTGCGTGTTTGGTTCGTCTAACTTGTATAGTTTTCGTGATGGGAGGCAAGTGGCTGTATAGTTGGTGTCTTGTGGGGTGTTGTCGCCAGGACTTGTTCAATATTGCTCTCAACATTCTTGTGTAATTGCCGTCTAGTTTCTTCTCCAGCCGTTTAGTTAGCGTGCAAGTAGTGCATCCATATAGCAGTATCGATACGACCGCTGCCTGGAAGAAACTGCGTTTCATTTTATCGGTCAGGTCTGATTTTCATATGATCGAGAGCCTATCGATAGCTGTCCATGCTTTCGGTAGTCGTGTGTCGATGTCTTTTTCGGTTGATGAGACGCTACTTCCTAGGTAGGTGAATTTGTCTACTAGTTTCAGAGGGGTTCCGTCTTGTGTGGTGATGTTGCCTGTTTGGTTGTAACATATTCTAAGCCCCGCCGACAGGGGGATTTTTGCCCTCAAAATTTATATTTTATTAACGCGGTTTCGTTATCCACAGTAATCTAGGAGGATTAAATCATTGTATCAATCTAGGAAAACTTGTAGAGACATGCAAATACATCATATTTAATGGTGTCCATCTGATCCGAATAAGGACGTTCTAATTTGTAATGTGAATTTCATTTGAGCTATTGAACATTTGTTTAGGCTTTTGTCAAATCTCTTACGGCTGGTGACATTCGCAGTCAGAATAATTGTAAAATTCACAGCACTCGATAAAAATGTAAACAAAAAGAAACAAATGTTCATATAAATACAAAGAATCGCAAATAGACATAAAAAAAAACGAAGAAAATATGATGTGCAAAGGCTGATACGTTCGAAACATGACGACTTTTTGTGAAAACGACGTTTGTCTTATATAAAAATAACTCTAAGTATAAAATTATTTTTAATAGAGAAAATTTTAAATATAAAATAATCTAAAAAATATAATTTTAAACGTAGAACCTGACTCTACCTCTTTGAAAGTTCTTCCATATCATATTTTGCAAATGTAAAAAAAATGTTCTCTGTATGGTTTTTGATAGAAAAAAAATATTTAAAAAGATGAAATCAAATTTTCATTTATCATTAAGTAAAATTGAACTGTTTAAACACAAGTTGTTATGTAACCGGGCAATGAGCAAAATGAGTAGAGTGTTGGCCAATGGCCCGGGAGACCGGGGTTCAATCCCATGTCGAGTCATACCAAAGACTCAAAAAAATGGTACTTGATGCCGCCTTGCTTAACACTCAGCATTATAAGGTAGAGATCAAGGTGTCCGTGGTGTAATGGTTATCGTCGTAGGAAATGGACACGGCGACACGAGTTCAAATCCTGGACGAGACTGATTGCATTTCTCATAGCACTAATACCCTTGGGAAAGGTATGAATCCAATTATTCTCCCTCCAGCTATGGGTAAATAGTAGGGCAGACTGGGTTCTTCAGCCTTGGTGAGGCAACTAGTTCAGGAGAAGGAAAACTCTAAATTCAAACCTGTTAAACTCCGCTTAAAAAATTGACCTTGCGTCATATCCTGCCCGAGCGAAGGGGTTGGTAAATAAGGATAATGTAAGGATCAAGAGTAAAGTGGAGCAATCCAGGGAATGGAGTAGCGCCCTCTTCTACACTTCGGTGTAGTAGCTATTGAAAAGGGAGCCTTCGGGTCGCCAACTTTACTTTTGTTATGCTATGAACTACTATTGAGAGATTAACGACCATAAAAATATCAGATGACCCCCCCCAAAGAGGATTTCTTTAAAGCTGTAGTCGTGTCAGCACTACTTAGACTTTAGCAAAAGATGAAAACAGCCCAAGGAGGCTGTGTGCTGTTTTCAACAAATCCTGGAAACAGCACCCTACAAAACAGCAGTTATACGGTCATTTTGGCCATTGGGTAGAGTGTTTGCCAATGATCCAGGAGACCTAGGTTTAATCCCAGGTCATATCATACCAAAAACTTCAAAAATGGTACTTGATACCTGCTTAACACTCAGCAATATAAGGTACGTATCAAGGGTGAAGTGGAGTAATCCAGGGAAAGGAGTAGCACCCTCCCCTATTCCTCGGTGTAGTAGCTATTGAAAAGGGAGCCTTCTGGTCGCCCTCGACTACGGTTGCCAACTTCCCATCGCAAAAAAAAACTAAGTCGATCAAGACATATTGAGCACTCTTAGTGTAG